>CM053626.1:113568559-113590988 GCA_028646595.1 Phalanger gymnotis | reverse complement strand
AAAAAAAAAGAATTATGAATTGATCCAATCTTTCTGGAGAGCATTTTGGAACTACACCCCAAAGAAAATCAAACTGTGCATATCCTTGATCCAGCAATACTAGGTCTGTATCCCAAACAGATTTTTTAAAAAGGGGAAGGCATCTACATATATAAAAGTATGAATAGCAGCTCTTTTTGTGGTGACAAAGAATTAGAAATTGAGGGGATGCTCATCAATTGGGGAATGACTGAACAAGCTATGGTATATAACTGTGATAGGATACTATTGTGCTATATTAAATGATGAGCAGATAAATTTTAGAAAAAACCTGGAAAGATTTCCATGAACTGATACGAAGTGAAGTGAGCAGAACCAGGAGAAGATTATACACAGTAACAATAACATTAAACTATGATAGACTTAGCTCTTCTCAGCAATACAATGATCCAAGACAATTCCAAAAGACTCATAATAGAAAATGTTATCTACATCCAGAGAAAGAACTGAGAGAGTCTGAATGCTGATGAAAGCATACTATTTTCACTTTCTTTGCTTTCTTTGTGGTTTTTTCCTTTTGTTCTGTTTCTTCTTTTACAACATGACTAATATGGAAATATGCTTTTCATGATTGCACATATATAATATATAGCAAATTGCTTACTGTCTTAGGGAGAGGGAAGGAAAAATTTGGAATTCAAAGTTTTATTTAAAAATGAATGCTAAAACTATCTTTACATGTAATTGAAAAAAATTAAATGCTGTTTAAAATTAAAAAATAAATAAAATGGTGTTCAACAAAAGTAACATGGAATTTATTTCCAATCTTTCAGAGTCAGCATGTTTAAATATATTGGAGTTCCTATATAAGATGATAAAAATGAAGTGATGTCCTTTCTTCTAACCTGGTATTGAATTTTTACCTTGATGTCAGAGTCCTGTGACCTCTGACTATAAGAGTCATATGATACAGGACACCTAAAGCAGGGATTTTTTGTGTAAATGGCATTGTATTTTTTCCAATTACATATAAAAACAATTTTCGACATTCTTTTTGTACAAGATTTTGAGTTCCAAATTTTTCTTCCTTCCTTCTCTTCCCCCTTCTCAAGACAGCAAGTAATCTGATATTGGTTATATAGGTGCAATCATGTAAAGCATATTTCTATATTTGTCACGTTGTAAAAGAATAAACAGAACAAAAGGAAAAAAAAAACAAAAAACCCCGAAGAGAATGAAAATAGTATGCTTCATCCTATATTCAGACTCCAACAGTTTTTGGTCTGGATGTGGATAGCATTTTCCATCATGAGTCTTTTGGAATTGTCTTAGATCACTGGATTGCTAAGAAGAGTTAAGTCAAGCATCATTGATCATTACACAATGTTGTTTTTACCAGGTACAATGTTCTCGTGGTTCTGCTCACTTCACTTTAATTTGATTTGTTGAAATAGGTGAGATGGGGGGGTGAAAATCATATTTTGGGTGCATAGGAGGAAAAGGAGTCATTGACAGCAAAGAATAGGAACTGTTTAAGAAACATGAAGAGGCCATTAGTTGGGGAATGGTTTAAAAATTATATTAAATGAATGAAATGGCAATACGAATGGATAATGAGCTGGACCCAGAGTTGAATAAGAGTAAATTAGGCAATTGTGCAGTGCTCTCAATAATCTCAGGCTTCTTACTTACATAAATATTCATCTTACAAACACCGTTATTATTCCAGTCATGCTTTGTGGCTGTAAATCATAGAGCACCACTATCTAAGAAGAGTCAAAAGAAAGGCAGTGGAAGTGGTGGGTCAATCAGTACAAATATGGTGGATGTAAGTAGGAGGCAGTGTATTACCAATGATGACTTGCACTGGAGAAGTTGTGTAAATCAAAGACCGAAAGGATTCCTGGGAAAATAAAGTTGTGTAGAAAGGCCTTTCTGGCTCCATAGGGCAGAGATCCAGAAGCCTCTATTCTCACAGTAAGGAGAATACAGAAAAAACCACACAGAGGCCACACAAAAACACCAGTGACCCAAACAGTATTTGCCAACATGACATCTTCCTAAACCCTTACCACCACTGTTCCAATCCTTGCTTACTTCAACCAGTTTCACTTCCAACTAGTTTATCCTGTTGTGCCCTTTGGAACCCTTGTCCCATGGTGCACAAACCTCTCTATATTCTTGAACTTTTAATAATAGCTAATAATGATAACATGTATTCCTAAAATGCTCTAAGGTTTACAAAACACTTTATATATCTTAAGTCACTTTATCATCACAACAATCCTCTGGAGCAGGTGATATTTTTATCCCCATTTTACAGATGAGGAAACTGATACAGACAAAAGTTAAATGACTTCCCTAGGTCACACAGCTAAGTGTCTGAGGCAAAATTTGAAGTGAGGTCTTCCAGACTCCAAGACCTGTGCTCTATGCACTCTGTCATCTAGCTGCCTTTTATCATCAATGTTCCTTTTATCTCTCTACTTTAATAGGAACTCATTCTTCCCTGAGTATATTATATTCCTACCAATACTCTCTACGGGTGGTTACTTATCTAACTCCTAGGACAACTACAGAGACTCCTTGCTCCCCTTTGCTACTTCCAGATCATTACCGGGTCCATGAAATCTACTTGACATTCTCCAAACTTTTTCAATGACTTTAATGCCTGTTTTGTAATATTCTTACTCTTCTCTTTCTCATCTCAGATTACTCAGATGTCTTCTGCCCCCATCTCCTTCTTTACTCCTCTCTCACATGAAGAAGGGGCTTTACTCCTTCCCCAGGCAAACCCTTATGTATGTAAGTGATCCCATTGCATCCTGTCTCCTCTAACAGATTGCCCCTTCTGTCATCCCCACTCTATCACTTATCTTCAACATCCAAGGAGTTTACTGGCTCCTTCCCTCCTAGGTCTCCCCCATCCTCAAAAAACCCTCATTTGATCCTTCTTTTCCTGCAATCTTTCTATATCTCCTTTGCCCTTTGTGACTAAACTCCTTGAGAAGGTCATCTATAATAGGTACCTCCATTTTCTCTCCTCTCACTTTTTTCTTAACTCTTTATAATTCAGGTTCTGACTTCATCAAGCCACTGAAACTGCTGCCTCCAAAATTAATAATGATCTCTTAATTGGCAAATCCAAAGACCTTTTCTCAATCCTTATTCTTTTTGACCTCATTGTAACCTTTGACAATGGCTCCCTCTTCTTGATATTCTCTTTTCTTTAGGTTTTCAAGACACCACTCTCTCCTGGCTCTCCTATCCATCAGACTGCTCCTCAGTTTCCTTTGCTAAATCCAGGTCACACCCTCTAATTGTAGATGTCCCACAGGCGTGCCCCAGGACCTCTTTTCTTTTACCACTTTACTAATTCACTTTATGATCTCAAGCGCTCTTATGGATTTAATTATCATCTCTGTGTTGACGATTTGCTAATCTTCCTATTCTGCCCTAATCTCTCTGCTGACCTCCAATCTTATATTTCCAACCTCCTTTCAGACATCTCAAACGCAACATGTCTAAAACTGAACTCATCTTTCCCCCTAAAGCCTCTGCCATCAATACCTCCCTATTACTGTGGAGGGTACTACTGTCCTCCCAGTCCCCAGGTTCCAACTTAAGTGTTATCCTCAACTTCTCACTCTATCACCTGCCATATCTCTCCTGTGATATTACCACTACTCTGCTGTAGGTCTTCATCACCTCACACTTGCACTATTGAGTAGTCTGCTGGTGGGTCCGCCTATTTCAAGTCTCTCCCCATTCCAATCCATCATCCATTCAGCTGCCAAAGTGACTCTCTATCACCTCTAGGGTCAAATATAAAATGCTCTGTTTAGTGTTCAAAGCCTTTCATAGCATAGGACCAACCCACTTCTCCACGTTTCCAGTCTTCTTATCCCTTACTCCTCCCTCACCCCTCATATACTCTTTGATCCAGTGACACTTGCCATGATCCAGTGACACTTGCCACTTTGCTGTTCCACCAATAAAGTATTCCTTCTCTAGGTTCTAGGCTCTAGGCATTTTCCCATGCCTGGAATGCTCTCCATCCTCATCTCCTCTTCTGGGCTTCCTTCAAGTCCCAACTAAAATCCCATCTGCTATAGGAATCCTTTCTCAAACTCTTTCAATTCTAGTGCCTCCCTCTGTTAATTATTTCTTATTTATGCTGTATATGGCTTCTCTGTATATATGTTTACATATATAGATACATGCACACTATGTATAAATATATATATATATACATACATACACATATATATGTTTATTGTCTCCCTCGTTCGATTGTGAGCTCCTTGAGGTCAAGGGCTGTCTTTTGCCTCTTTTTGCCTCCTCAGCACTTAGTACTATGTGCCTGGCACACAGTAGGCATCTAATAAGTACTTATTGATTGACTGACTGATCCCGTTTCTTGCCAGCATTCTTGGTGGTTTCAATATTTATGTTAACAGTCCTTCTCACTTGACCAGATAATTCCTTTGTCGCCTCAACACCAACACTATTTCAACCACACTCCAATACAACGATACCTCAGATCTTGCCATCTCTCTAAATGATATCCTCTCTAGAATCTAGAACTTTGGAATTCTATTCTTTAACTAAAATCTCTTTTATGTCTACTTCTCATATTAAATCTAGTCTTTTTCCTTATAATAGCTTTTTGGTCCCTTGCCCCATTCCCACTTTACCAGACTCTGTTCCTCACTCTGACTTTATTTGCCTCCATACCCAAACTTGAATTCCTGGCCTGTCACATTTACATTTACTTAATCCCTTGTCTCTCTGACATTCTGCTGATCTTGACTTATGAATGATCATTTCTCAGTAGTCCTCATCATCTGATTTCTCTAACACTTCCAGGCTACTGAGTATTACTGAAAAAAAAACCCAAAATCAAATTGATTTCACCCATTATAAATTCATGGGTTGTAACCTCAGCTGAATACTTGCTGCTGCTCAATAACTCTATTTATACTACTCTTGCTGACTTATCTCATTTCCCATAGCAACAGTTCAAACTTCCCTTTCTCGCCATCAACCACACTTAAGGCAACTCACTTAGCATACTATATTACTGAGATTTAGTCAATGCACGGTGAATTTTCAAATCCCCTCCCTCATTCCTTTCTGGAATCATTACCCCCTACCTTTCCTCTGGTCAAAGAAGAGGTATTCTTACTCTTCTGTAAAACTAATCCACATTTAATTTCATTCCCGCTCACCCTTTCTAGGACCTTGATCCAGTAGATATCATCACTCTCTCATGCTACTAATGCCTTCCCATATGGCTGTGAGCACCCAGTGTTCCCCATCCTAAATTATTCTGATACATCATCAATAATTCCAATTCATATAGTGCCTTAAGCAAAGAGCTATTATTTCATTTTGATCCTCAGAACAACCCCATGTTGTTTAGTCATTTTTCGGTCATGTCCGACTCTTTGTGACCCCATTTGGGGTTTTCTTGGCAAGGATACTGGAGTGGTTTGCCATTTCCTTCTCTAGCTAACTTTACAAATGAGAAAACTGAGGCAAAGAGGGTAAAATGATGTGCCCAGGGTCACACAGATAGTAAGTACTGGAGGGTGATGCGTCTTACTGACTCCAGGCCTGGCACTGTATTCAGCTGCCCCTATGATCCTATGTGCTAGGTGCTATTCTTAGTCTCATTTTACGCAGGAGAAAACTAAGACATGGAGAAGACATGCCCCCAGTCACAGATCTGGTAAGAGTCTAAGGAAATATTTAAATATAGTTCTTTATGACTCCAGTGCCAATGCTTTCTCCACTACATGGCCTGATCTGCCCTTAAAAAATCCTCTCCCCCTACAAATAACATTAAATCCAAATGCAATCCTTTTCCCACAATTCCTTTTCTTTCAAGCAAGGCAAGCATTTTAAAAGTTGCAAAATGACAATAATAAACCACTCTCTTGAAGCATGGCTGTCAAAAACCTACGTAAATAATTGTAAAGGGTGAATAGTCTTGTCAATATCCTCCTATTTGCCTAAATAAATTGAGACTATTATAGAATCAAAATTTAGATTTACATTTTCCTTAAAAAGATTGAGGGAGCTAAGAAGCAGTGCAAAAAGACTGAGAAATGACTGAATATATTGGGATATGTGAATGCAATGGGATATTAATGTACTATAGGAAGCAATAAATATGAGGAATTCAGAGAAACATGAGAGGACCTATATGAACTGATGAAGTACACAGTACTAGGAAAAGAATATACACGATGACTATCAATTGTAAAGAAATAACACTAAAACAAAGATGAACTCTATGTAATTTCCTGGCACGTAGTAGACAATAAATGATGGTTGAGTAATTGCTTGATAATTATTATCTTGGCCCAAGAGATGACAAGAGGAAATGCACTTTCTTCTTTTATTGCAGAAGAGGGAAACTAAAAATGCAGGATACTGTGTATGCTGTCAATCAACAACAAAAACTTATTAATGTGAATTTATTTCCTATGTGCAAGGCACTGGGGATACAGAGACAAAAATGAAACGATTCCCTCTTAGAGATTATTGCTATGTTAGTTTGGTTACACTGAGCTAAGTTTAGTTACAAGGGAAGGCTAACTAGGTGGTGGTGGTAGTGGTGTTAACTGGAAATGCCTGTGATATAAAAAGAAAAGTCATAAAGTCAAATTTAACTGAAAAAAGATGGTGCAAAAACTAAAATAAGGGTTTTAAATCAGCCTGAGCATATCAGAAGAGCAAAGAATGTACACTTGATTCTTTGTAGTTCTGCAGAGAGCTGCTGTCAGTAGGTGGCACTCTTCCCTTGGTCTATGACTACAGTATCAAAGACTTTCAGAGTTGAAGGAAATGAGTAGTTTCCATAGATATTTTCCAAGCACAACAAATGAAAATGGAGGAAATGTGTAAAGGGGAAAACAAAAGGGACTGTGCTAAAAACAAATCCAAGGGCTTTCAGTAATTATAGTATTTCTTGTTTCATGGTCTTGGGGTCACTGCAAAGTATTCCCCTTGGAGTCAAGGAAAAATCCTTAGGAAAATAGAAAGTCCAATATTTACCAATGAAAGCTATTAATTTTTTTGCCTGTAACATGTTCCAGCTTATATACATTGATACACTTAAGAGTCGACTCTTCTCCCACGTGAGGTTTTCTTATATAATGTGTTCCCCAATTTTCCTTTTAAAAATGTTATGAAAATGGTTCTAGTTACATAGTTACTCTAGCATTGCAAACAGAAAGTAACGATACCATTGCAAACTTTAACCAGAAAAGCTGGCCTATACATAATGTGGGGTTTCGAACAGGGTGTAAGGAGGGAAGCAGCAAGAGGCTGGCTGGGGTTGGGGGTATAGATCATTGACATGGGGGGAAAGGGTGAAGATATACTAAGGAGAGGCAATAAGGCACATAGTGTATACATTTTAATTTTGGACCCCCAAGTCAAATTGTTCATGAAGTCTTGCATTAATTATGAATTGTATAGAATCATAGATTTAGCTCTGTAAGGGAATGTAGAAGTCGTCTCATCCAACCCTCTCATTTAAAATAGGGAAATTGAGACCCAGTGAGTTGATGTAACTTATCTAAAGTCCCATGGGTAAAATAAGGGGAAGAGGCAGAATTAAAACCTAAGTCCCCTGACTCCAGATCCAGTGACCTTTCCATTGAAGCAGAGTACAGCAGAAAGACCATGTCTCACTTCTGCCACTTGCTAACTGGATGTTTTCAGGCAAGTACTTAAACTCTCTGAGACTCAGTTTCCTCATCTTTAAAACGGGAGGACTCTACTAGATGGCCTCTGTGTCTCCTCCAGCTCTGACACTCTGTGATCCCTTTTGTAAGGGTCTTTATAATTTAAGTATGTGATCACAAAAGACTCCCAAGACCACAGTAGAGTACCAAGGCAAATCTGTAATATTTAAGCAACCTTAGTGTAGAATGGATGGAATTCCTGTATTCTGATTCATTCCATTCATACCACTCTGGGTCCAAAGTGACAACTTAGTGATCTCACATCTCATTTTCATCTTGCCCATGACTGTTGTTAACTACTTTAGCACAAAGGAATGCTTTTCTCTGAAACCAGTTTCCCAGTCACATCATCCAAATTTCTTAATATTTGTTTCTATTAGTAAATGAACACAGGTTTGAAAGGCCTCCTTGTTTCATGCACCTGTATTTCCTTTTTCTTTTTGTTCATTATAACATATATCATAAGCTTTGCCTTTTCACTGAGGGAGAAACACGCAATGGTTTTGGTAAATGATCCTAATCTGAATTTATAGTATCTCACTTTACTTAATGCTATTTTCAATTCTTACACCTGACTAACTGAATTGTCTGAATGGATATTATGGACAGGGTTCTTGACAAACTGGTTGTTAAATCTTAAATTTTGTGGCCGTTCCAAGACATGAGGGGGTAAGGGTAAGGAGGGCAAGCATTCTTTCAAGATCACAAAATCGTATATTTTCCATATAATTATTATCCTTCGCTATTTCATATTGATGCAATGCCTTTATCTGAGGCTCTCGAGCTTTTTTCTTTTTCTTTCTTTTCTTTTCTTTTCTCTTTATTTTTTAACAAAAGCTAGTTGATAAATCCTTGAAACTCTCAGAAAAGGGGCTAGGCTACAGCATACATTTTACTCATAAAGAATTGAGGCATAGACAAAGTATGAATGGTTTCCCTGAAGAAATGATTCAGTGTTGCAATCCAGTTTCCTGAGAACTAATAGATATTGCCACTATAAGTCCCTAATGTATTTTATTTCATATACATATTGCACATAAGTAATATTGGCAGATTTCTCTGCTACGTAGGGAAATTTCGTACCATTGCAAAAAGAGTGCATTTTCACAATATGCAAAAGAGTACTGATATCATTAAAAGTATTCTATCACCAAATCATAAAAATTAGAAACAATCCACAAGAACAAGGACTGAAATAAAATAGGTCTTAAATTTAGTTTATAAAGGTTTGCTATATACTGTCTCTACTGTAGAAAACTGTAGACTAGAGAAATATAAAAAGAAACCCTCAAAAACCTGCTACTTAGTTGGGGAGACAAATCATGTCCCTATTAAATGTATAGGAATGGTTAACAATGTGATTTAGTAAGAAGTGCCTTTGGCCAAGAGAGGGAGTACCTTCAGGGAAAAAAAGAGCCTCCTGTGGACTCTTCAGATAGGTAGCAGGCAGCTAAGTTTGAGAATCCTTATCTAGTCATTGACCAGTTCACCTAGTGTCTGTGCGGCACAACTCTGACCAACATGGTGACTATCTATGACTACAGAGAACAGAGGTTGGGACCCCATAAGTCAAATTGTTCATAAAGGTCCTGCATTAATTATGAAATATATAGAACCATAGATTTAGCTACGTAAGGGAACGTAGAGGCAGAACCCAAGTGCCCTGACTCCAAATCCAGTGACCTTTCCATTGAAGAATCTTTAGCAGCAGTGTATAGCAGAAAGACCATGCCCCAGTTCTGCCACTTACTAACTAGGTGTTTTCAGGCAAGTACTCAAACTCTCTGAGCTTCAATTTCCGCATCTTTAAAATGGGAGGACTCTACTAGATGGCTTCTGTGTAACTCACCTCCTGTCAGAAACGTGATGGACTACATGAGCAGGATGAGACACATTTTTGGACATGACCAATATATGGATTTGTTTTTCTTGACTGTGAATATTTAATTATATACTTATTGTAGTCTCTGCTGAGACTACACCATTCGTCTTCTCATAATATGCAGCAGATCTCAACTCTACCCATCTACTTGGGTGTGGGGAAGAATTAGCAGTGAGAAATGTCCGATTCTTTCCTTTTTTCCTGAGGCTGCCCTTAGATTTTCTCTAACTTCAAGATTGGTTAGGACTATAAATACATAAAACTGAGAAGAAAAGAATTTCGTAGGAGAAGGAAATGTATTTATAGAGTAGCTAAGTTTGTTTCTTCACTGGCCAAGTGTTATCTGGGTATACTCTTTTCTCCTTATAGCCTATTAATACCTGCCTCCATTAACACTGACTTCCTCATCTGGGTAATTAACTTTAGGGGGTTCTCTGACTTCAGTACATAAACTCTTTTACCTCTGCCTTTAATTGCTTAAATTTTAAAAGACAGCTTATGTTCTTTATCCTTGCTTTGACCATACAGCTTTTCCATAAAAGACAAACAGTGCTTTTGGCATTGTCAGCATCACTTTCTTCCATGTATTTTAATAATCCTACTGTATCAGTAGGAACCCTCTTATTTCATAAAGGAGGCTTTCCACAAATATTAAACAAGGATTTTGGTACAAAGGTAAAAGATCCTGATCCTGTCCAACCTATTAACCAGGGCTACCTTTCTGCCACAAAGCATTTCCCCCATTTAAAAGCGAATTGGACTACAAAATCGTTCCAAAAACTAATTGAACAAAAACAGTAGTAGCAAACAAACAAAAGAAGTTGCAAAGGAGGTGCTGACTTGCATTGGTGGAGGCAGCTTCTTTATCTGGGTATTCCATATACCAATAAAATCCCAAATCCAGTTCGTATCTCCATTCCTTATAATTTCTGTCCAACTGCAGCCTCTCCCCAAGATGCATAAACACACTAACTCTAAACTGAACATGCCGAACATTCAAATTGCTCTGCGACTGTGTTGATGCAGTTATACCTTCAGATGATGTAGAATGCAACCCTTCCAAGCCTGCCCATCCTGTGCCACTCTTGTCCATGTCCTTTTACAAGTTCACTACAGAAAGTCTACCCAATGTATTGAAGTTCTTCCTCACATTCTGCAGACATGAAGCATGTAGGCTATGTACTCCTCAATCTTGCCACATGATCACACACACGTGATGAACATACACACACTAATTTAAGTCTCCCAGTCTGTTGGCATGTCATGTGTGATTTTCATCTAATTGGTTTTTCCATAGTAGATGTTTAGATCAATCTCTTTGATATTATGGGTTAGCTCTGGGGTTTTATGTGAGAAATACTATCACCTGTGAATAGGAGAGTTTGAAAAACATCACCAGTAATAACGAATTCTTCTTTTCTTTGGACTCTGCAATAGGGCATTTCTGACACTGTCCAACACCTCAATCAAGTCGAATCAAGGACAACAGCAACAACGACAGCTAGTATTTATGTGGTACTTCAAGGTTTGCAAAGCGTATAACAAATATAATCTTGTTTTATCCTCACAACAGCCCTGAGAGGCAGGGGTTGTTATTATCCCCATTTTACAGATGAGGGATGGTAGAGGTTAAGTGACTTCCCCTGGGTCATGCAGCTACCAAATGTCTGAGGAAAAACTGGAACTCAGGTTTTTCTGATTCCAGAGCCAGTATTCTATCCACTGTGCCACCTAGCCCACTGGTTGTACAAAGAAAGGCAAAAAACAGTCACAGACCTAAAGTGGCTCACAGTCTAATGGGAGAGACAATATGCACACAACTATTTACAACCAAAATTTATAAAGATATGTAGAGTGTAATTTTGAGATAATGTAATGTCAGAGGGAAGGCAACGAAATAAAGGGGGACCAGGAAAAGCCTTTTTGTAGAAAGTGGAATTTTAGCTGAGACTTGAAGGAAGCCTTCCCTCTTAGCCCTTCCCCAACCAAGACCCAGAAGCCTAGACCCCATTTGTTATTCCCTGATTTTGCTACATGAGAAGCATGCATTCTTTTCCAGTCATATATCTGTGATAGCACCTTTTTTATTGCTTTTCTTTCCATTTTTCATTGGTACTATGCTGCAACCTACTGTGCACTTTTCCATTGCCCTTTGAGCCTTAACCTTATTCTTTGGAGACTGTGGCAATTCCCTGGTTAGTAAACATAGATGTTCACCAAAAAATTCTGTTGTTGGCCATTTGACCAAAATACAAGGTTGCAATCCCTGAGATGACTTAAGCTTTTTAGAAGTAAATTAATGCTAAAGCCATAAAATTGTTAGTTTCGACAAACCACCAATATTTCTGCTATAGTAAATAATATAAAACATCTCTATGTTACTTTTATTTGCCCATATTTGTAGGCATGCTCTATAAACTTACAGTTTAGATGAGATGGGAGTCACCACATCTATTTTGGATCTCCTAAGGACTGCCAAGCCTCACCTTCTGTTCTGGACTTCATCCTAAGGTCATCCAGGCCTTGCTATCTGCCTTGTCTCTATGTCCACTTGACACCTGGGGACTGTCATCTGACCTGATGCTATAGAAGGACCACTGGGCTTAGCCATTATCCTTGAAAGCTGCATCTTTAGAAGTGCTGGGCTTTCCTTTCTGAAGTAGAACCCCACTTTTTTTTCGGTATTGTCTCTCTAAATTAAATTGTGAGCTCCTTGAGAGTAGGAAGAAACTCCACTTTTTTCTATTTGTGTCCCTAGGCCACAGCTTGGCACTTGTTAATAATGCTTAATATATTCTTTTATCCACTACCAACCACTACCTCGTTTGTTGTCAATGCCCAGAAAATAGTTTAAAGTTGTCTTTGTTGTTGTGTCATAGGGTCTTGCCTCATTTCATCCTGTACAAGAAAGACACCTACTGAGAGGACTGCCTTCAGGGGAAGTATTTTGTTTCTACTGAGATAAAGTCTTAAGAAGGGGGAGGAGGGGTTCTTGATCTTTTTTTGTGTCATGGACCCATCTGTCAGCCTGGTGAAGCCTATGGACCCCTTCTCACAAAGTTGTCTTTAAATGCATCTTTAAAAAGGCACAGGATTACAAAGGAAATCAATTATAATAGTCATATACAATGTGTTATATAGTATTATACAACAGTATTATGTTATTAATCTATAATGTAATAATAGTTTTATATATAATATATATGTACATATACACATATATTTGCATATAATTATATATTATTAATCTATAATATAATAATAGTTATATAATATATACACATATATGCATGTATATATGTATGCACACATATATACACACATATATACATATGTACACACACTATATAGATATTATATAGCGTGTGTGTGTGTGTGTGTAGCCTGACTCACTTACTAGGTGGGTGACACTGGGCAAGTCACTTAACCTTATTCAGCCTGTTTCCTCATCTGTAAAATGGGGATAGCAGCACCTACCTCTATATATACTCTATAGTCCTATCAATGAATCTTTCTATTGATCTGTCTACTTCCAGCTGTGGCACTGGAGGAGGAGCGGGACCTCAAACTTCCCTTTCTGGCAGTGTAGGACAGTCTGCCTGTGAGAGCTGGGTCTGAACTACAGTGTCCAGGGCTTACAGTCACAAGCTGAGGTTTCTTAATAGCTAGCATATATGTAACACTTTTAAGGTTTGCCAAGCTCTCTATAAATACTATCTCTTTGAGTCTGCACAAGGACTCTGGGAGATAGATGCTATTATTATCCTCATTTTACAAATGAATGAGGTTAAGTGACTTACCCAGGGTCACCTGGCTAGGATTAGAACTCGGGTCTTCCATATTGCAGAGTTTGTTTCAATCTGATTTCTTCATTTGACCTCTCAGGTTCTAAAAGTCCCAAATGTGAAAGAGCCAGTCTATTCAAAGCCCAAGAGAAATGTATTGGAACCAGAGGAGTTCAGATCAGAGCCAGCTAAAGGGACCTGAGGCCATTCATCACGAAGTTCAGTAGCCCGGTGGAAAGTTTCAGTCACGGTATCCTCTGGCAGCTGGATTGCGCTTAGGGGACCATTGAAGAAAACATTTGGCTCCCAGGTTACTTTTTTTTGCTATTGAAATATTTCAAATTGGGAAGGATTTAACAAAGCTGTTTGCAGTAGTCCCAAGTAGACCTCCGTGTCAGAGAAAGTAACACGTCCAGGTAAATATCGTAAGAGCTCCAGTCTCTCTAGTCACCTGGACCAAAAGGCAAGAGTGCTTATAGGAACCTGGAAGATTAAAGAAAAGTCACTCTTTCTGGATCTGTGCTAAGTACTAGAAGGTGTAGTTAAACCAGTCAAGAAGAGAGAAATAGTGGAATTGTTCTTACCACTGGTCAAGAAGCAAACAGTAAGAAAGAAGTGTTTTGGACTTATGACCCTACCTTAAGAAATTATTCAAATATGTAAGACAAGATGGAGTGTTTATGTGACATTTTAAATGGAAGCCATTGTAAAATGATTTCATTTATGTTTAACTCCATGGATATTTCTCAACATTCCCAGCAATGCATAGTTGCTGAAATACTTTAAAAATCACCTAGTGTTAAAATGTTACCACTTCCCCTTTATGGAAGACAACAACATAACAGTTATCAACTTTGCCACTTTTTGTTATACCTTTGTATATTAATATACTTTTAGTACTATGCCCTGTATCATTATGAGTCAGGTTTGTGTTTACAATGTTGAAGGTACTGGTCTCCTGCCACCTACTGGCATACCAGTAGAGTTAGGGCATATGTTTCAAAACAAAACAAAACTACTGAGAATAAAATAAATTCAAATAAATAAATTAGAGAAAGAGAGGGATTGTAGAATCATAGTACTTTGGTCTGGAAAGGACCAGTAACTTTACTTAATCTAACCCCTTCATTTTACAGATGAGCAAGATGAGGCCCAGGCACAGTAAATTACTTGCCCACGGTCACATACATAGTAAGTAGTTGAATCAGGATTCAACTCAGGTTCTTGGCTTTTGGGATGCTCTGTTACATTTCTTACTCAGTTGTATGACAGTAAATATGTGGTTTGCTGTAGAAAATGATTTCATGTCTTCATAAAGTATATCTTTGGTGTGTGGATTCTCATATTTTATGAAGGTAAGAATGCAACGTACAGGTTTGTAACTGCTAACTTTGAATTTTGGTGGATAAAAATCTCCTTTATTATTTTGGAATTTTCTTTTCTTTGAGGTATCTTGAGATTGGATCCTTGAATTCCCTTAAAACTGTAACACTGAAAACCCTCTAGAGGGGCTGTGAACCATGAGAAGACAGTCCTCTAAAACAATGACATCAAACCCAAACAGGCACAAATCCCTTCTGGCCATATATTGACTTAGAAAACCACAAATTAATATTATGTTAAAGTATATTTTTATTTATGTTGTTAAACACTTTGTAATTACATTTTAATCTGATTTGGGTAGCACTTGGGAATCTAGGGAATTTGACATCTTTGCTCCAATACACTGAGACAATATCAGTTAGAATGGTGAGCTATGAAAAAAAATGACTAAACTCTTCCTATCTTTTGGCTTTGTACCAAGGAGATCAATGACAGAAACAAAGGTTCAATACATGACAAAATATTCATGGCAGCACTTTTTATGATAGTAAAGAGATGGAACAAAGGGGGTACTTGTAGATAGGGGAGTAACTTTGGAATATTAAATGTAATAGAGTGCTATTGTGTAGTTAGAAATTATAAATATGCACAATGCTCCCCAAATGGGAAGGTTTGTATGAATTGATGCACAACGAAATAAGCAGAATCAAGGGAAAAATATGCACAATGACTACAACAATGTAAATGAAAAGTTCATTAAAAGAAAGCCACACTTTGAGTAATTGAAAAACCAATAAGAGGCCTTTATTGGTTAGTGTTCCCTTCTCTCAGGAGAGAGGTAGAGACTACTAAGGCAGAATGTTATATACTTTATCAGAAATAGTCACTGTGTTGTGTGAGTTTGGAGGTTTTTGTTTTGTTTTGCTTAACTAGTGTTGCTTGTTATGAGGGAAGGTACAATTTTGGGAGGAAGAGAGTAAGGAAGGGGTAGTTCCTGAAATGACTGCAATGTCAGACAGAAGGCATCAATGAAAGTTATTTTGAAAATAAAATAAATGTGTCACCTCCATCACAGATTTCTTCTTTATATATTTGTTCCTGTCCAGCCTACTCAATTCTGACTCATCTTATTAAAAGCTTATCAGATAGTACATTGGATAGTGCATTATGTACTGAGGAAATGGGGTACAAATGAGAGGATCCACTATTTTTGTTCGTGAAAATCATTTAATATCAAAATGACTCCCCTCCTGGATCACTGCTTGATAGTGGTGGAGGGGCTTGGATAGCTTAATAAAATCATGGGCTATGCTGTGCAGGTTAATCAAGATGGACAGGTTTTATTGGAGAGTTCTGACAAAAGGTGATCCACTGGGGAAGGAAATGGCAAACCACTCCGGTATCTTTGCCAAGAAAACCTCATGGACAATATTAAAATGATAAAAGATATGACACCGGAAGATGAGACTCTAAGGTTGGAAGGTGTCCAACACAGAGTGAAGGAAAACCACAAGTAGCTCCAGAAATAATGAAGAGGCTTCTCCAAAACCAAAAGGAAGTTCAGCTGTTGGATGTGTCTGGTGATGAAAGGAAAGTCCAATGTTGTAACAATCAATGTTGCAAAATATTTACAACCCTTAGCTAATAAATCAGACATGTAAATATTTAAGTTTGTGGGTGTTTATTCTCTGCTTATCTATGCATCTGTTTAAGCAAACCTTCGAAAGTGTTTGCTTTACATAATTCTGCTTTGGTGTGCTTGCAAAAAAAAAACCTCAATGGCAGTAATCTGACATATATAGATGGGAGGTCTGGCATTGTGTGTAGTTCAGTTGTTACCAGCGGCCTTCTTGGCTTCTTCTCAAATGAAGCCAGGAATACTCTTTAAACAGACACAAAGTTTTTGCTGGTCTGGGCTAGAACCAAAACCAACTTCAAAAAACTAAAAGTACTTATGCTAATGAGCTGCTAATAGGCACTTAGGCTGAAGAAAGTGAATAAACTGGATCCTCATGATGCCTGGTCCAAGTTATTAATAGATAGTGATAACAACAGCTAGCGCTAAGCATAATCATATGTCTGCATCTCCATGTGGCTCTTCTTGTTAATGGGCCAACATCTGTCCTTAAATATTTTTAAGGCCTGTGGAGTCAGAGGCAGTCTCCCATTGAAACGGAATAGGCTGAAATAATGGGCCAAAATACAGGATATATGCTCTTGAAGAGTTTGCAAAAATCATGGGAGACTATAGAGCTGGATCGACCCTTAGAGGACATCTAATTCAATACCCTCATTTAACAGATGAGGAAACTAAGGCCCAGAGAGGGTAAGTGACTTGTCCAAGGACAAGGAGGAAGTGACAAAGCCAGGATTATAATACAGGTTTTCTGTCTCTAAAGCCAGTGCTTTTTCCACTGGGCCATGTCGCATCTAACCCATGCCAAATTATTGTCTATTGATTCATTTTTTTTGCATCCTCTGAAGAATAGGATGTGTATAGATTTTATAAAGAGGCAGATAAATATACCTTCCTCTCTACCTGTGAATATGAGCAACTCTATTTTTAAAAACATCGACAACACCTTACAGGGTGTGTTTTAGATCTTCCTGTCTGAATCTTTGAAATATTCACATTCCTCGCCATGATTAGCTTTGATTTGAAGGGTAGAGGTGATGATTGAAAATTAAGACAGCTATGATAGAGCAGTTACCCCCAGTCTTTTATTTTAGTGGCAAGCTTAAATAGATGCAGAGTTCTATTATTCCCCACAAAGCAATTCTGTCATCTGGAGATGGTAGTAAGACCTGCCAGATGTGAGGTTACAGAGTGTTGAGTCTGCTGAAGTCTATGGAAAGGAAAGCAACATACCTAATGGGGCATAAGTAGACCTTGGGGGTAGAGAAAGAAAGAGGGAGAGAGAGAAAGAGAGAGAAAGAGAGAGAGAGAGAGAGAGAGAGAGAGAGAGAGAGAGAGAGAGAGAGAGAGAAAGAGAGAGAGAGAGATCATGTTAAGATTACCTGCATTCTCAGTGGATCAGATTCCCCCTTCCCTGTCAGTTGGGAAAGGTAAAGGATTTAAAGGAAAGTAAAGGAAGGTAAAGGAAATTAGTATAGCAGTTCCACACACTTGTTTGGAAGCTTATGGAGAGGTAGCGATACCTAGGACAGAATGTATAGAATATTTTCTTGTGGGTGATGTAGAAGAAACAGAAACTGAAAGTGACATGGCTAGATAGGTTACTTTTTCTGGAGCCTATGAAACTAGGGGATTGGTGGTGTAGGCAGATATCCCATTATGATTCCTGTGTGGCTCAAGATGGCCAGTATTACTCGTATAGAATCTAGGGTTGTTAGTTTTCAAGTACTTTGGGAGCTGAGTTTGGGATAAGTAAAACATCAGTAGAAATGACCAAGACTAGTGTAGGAAGAGGCTGCATGAGGTCTCTAAATCCTGGCACAACTGTATGGGATGACCCAGGCCCATGTTTCTGATATATGGGGGCCAGGACATTTAGCTTTTGCACTTTCCAACTTTTGGGGCAATGTTCTTCCCTCCGGAACAGGCTCACAAGAAGGGGTCCAGATGCTCCACAATAATTCTCCTTTATATGGTAAGATTCTGACAGGGCCTTTGAAGGGAACGACTATCAGCACCCAAGATCAGGCGTGTGAGTCTGTAAGAAGAGTGATTCAACACCCTGTTAGATTCAGGAGGAAGACTAGGATGATGGTATCCCTGAATGCCAGGTGATCCATGTTTGGACCTCAACAGAGAAAATGGACTAAAAGCAAGTTGGGGGTATTCTTCAGTAGCATCTCTATGTGGTTAACTTCCAGATTTACATCTCCACCTCTGACTTTCTTCCTGAGCGCTAGGCCCATGTATGAAGATTCTTATTTGACGGTTATGCTTGGATAACTTGCTGTTACTTCAGACTTAACAAGTTTAAAGTCAAATGCATCACCTTACCCCATACATCTTATACAATTAACTTCCTTATGACTGTTGAAAGCACCATCATTTTCTTAGTCATTCAGGCTTGAAACCTCAGAATAACCTTTGGCTTCTTCCTCATGTCCCACATCCAATACTCACCAAACCTTGTTGATTCTTCCTTTAGAATGTTTTTTGTATCCATCCCTGCTATTTTATTCCTATTGTGACTATGCTAGTTCGGACCTTTATCACCTTCCATTTGGGTTGTTGGCAGAGTGGACTGACTCTCCACTTCCACTTTGTTCTGAAATCCAAAGTAGAGTGTGATGAGTGTTGCAAGAGTGTTGCATTATTAAAGTTCTGAAAAGAAAGCTGAGAATGTTTTTCATTAAAACAGCAACTTTACAATGATACTAATAATGATATCTCACATTGGGAGAGACACAGTAGACAGAGCATTGAAGTAGGTGTGCTGGGGTCTAGTTCTGACTCTGCTATTTGAAAGTGATGATCATTTTGAGCCTCAGTTTCTTCATTTGGAAAATGAAGAATAGGAATATTTGCACTCTCTGCTTTCCAAGGTTGTTATGAAGAAAACTCAAATGTGAAACATTTTTATTTAGAATAATAGATTAAGAGCTGTAAGGATCTTTAGAGGTCATTTAGGTCCGATTCTCTCAACTCACAAATGAGGGAACTGAATTATATCAAACTTTTAAGGTATTAACATATTCAGAAACTCAGTTGGAAGGAACCTCAGAGATTGCGGATAACCTATTCTTTTTTTAAAATACGATTTTATTGAAGATGATTCTGAGAAGACGGTGGAGGTCAGAAAATTCCAGGTTCTCAAGATTTTCCCCCACAAAAGAGTTAAAATGGTGAACAAAATGTGGGTAGAGACAAAGAAGAATAGGGGCACAAGCAGGATGTTCCTGGGACAATTTGAGAAGGTCCAAAGAAAAATCCCAGGATGAGGTCTGATCCCTGCAAGGAGTAAACACCTCCAGCCTGGTTTCCATTTTAATAACAAGCAGCAAGCCACTTAAACAACTAGCGGCAAATCCTGGGGTTAGTTGGTTTGAGAGGCTGCCTCTGCCCCAGCCACAGGAACTTTTTACTCCAAGATAGTGAGGGGAAGTGGGCATTTGAGCCCACAAAGATTGAGGGAACCTCTGATGAAGAGGAACACCAGACTCATATGTGCTGCAAAGAGTGGTGGGGGCGAGAAGGAAGCATCTCAGGCTGGGTGAGTGCAGAAGCAGTGGGGCAGAAAGTCCCTGGCTGTGAGTACTTACAGGAGGTTGGAGTTTTGTCTTTGGTTCCAGGCTAGAGGGGAGAACTGATGATCTGGGGCGAGTCACACCATTTCCCATAACCCAGGGCTAGAGGTGATTATAAAAATCAAGCTATTACCCCAAAAATGCACAGGCAAAGGAGAAATAATCCAACCATAGAAACCTATTAAGGGAATAGAGATAACCAGGGTTCAACTTCAGAGGAGGATATTGAAGTAAAGAAAGCCCCAAAGAGTAACATCAAATGGTTACCTGCCCAAAAAGAATTTGTAGAAGATCTTTAAAAAGACTTTAAAAATCAACTGACAGAGATGGAGGAAAAACTAAAAAAAATAATCCAATAAAAACAAGAAGGTTATGAAAGGAAAGTCAACTAATTAGAAAAGGAGATCCAGAATCTTAAGGAGGAAAATGACAGCTTAAAAATTAGAATTGGGCAAAGTGAAGCCAATGAAATTATAAGAGATCAAGAAATAATTAAAAAAAACATGAATAATGAAAATAAAGGGGGGCAGAGCCAAGACTGCGGCTGGAAAACAGGGACTTACTTAAGCTTCCTCCTAAATCCTTCCAAACACCTGTGAAAATGGCTCTGAACAAATTCTAGGGCTACAGCACCCACAAAATAACAGAGGGAAGCAGGTCTCTAGCCCTGGACAGTCTGGATGGTCACTGGGAAGGGTCTATCACACTGTACTGGGAGCAGAGTGCAGAGGAGCAGGCCTCAAGGCCATGAATCACTGAGCTGTGGCAGTTGCCAGACTTCTCAATCCACAAACGCCAAAGACAATGGAGCAGGTCAGTTGGAAAACTGCTGGATCTAGGTGAGAGAAGTATGTGGTCTGGCCCCAGCCCCAGGGGTGATTGGCAGCAGCAGCTGCTTCTGGAGTCCCTGGTCCACACAGTGGGAGGAATCAAGCAGCAGATCAGAGCAGGGGAGGGGGGTGTGGTGGCAAGGAGCACTTTGCTGGTGCAGAGGAAGGATTCTCTTGCTTTGCCCAGCTTGGATCTGGGTCGCAGTCCTGGTTGGCAGTTCTTGGTGGGGAGGAGTGCTGGTGTGGCAGAGCTTGGTGGAGTAGAAGTAGCTCTGAAAACAGCAGCACAAGGCCCCTGAAGCTTGGGACAAAGCACTCTCCACTCTAAAAGCAGACATACCCTGACAAAAAGCTCAAGGGTCAAGTAGTTGGCTGGGAAGATGAGCAGGCAGCATAAAAGAACTCAGACTCAGACTATAGAATCTTTTTTTGGTAACAAAGAAAACCAAAACATACAGCCAGAAGAAGCCAACAAAGTCAAAGAGCCTGCATCAAAAGCCTCCAAGAAAAATATGAATTGGTCTCAGGCCATGGAAGAACTCAAAAAAGATTTGGAAAATCAAGTAAGAGAAGTAGAGGAAAAATTGGGAAGAGAAATGAGAATGATGCAAGAAAAACCACGAAAAACAAGTCAACAACTTCCTAAAGGGGACCCAAAAATACTGGAGAAAATAACACCGTAAAAAATAAATCCAAATGGCAAAAGAGCTCCAAAAAGCCAATGAGGAGAAGAATGCCTTGAAAGACAGAATTAGCCAAATGGAAGAGGAGGTCCAAAAAGACCACTGAAGAAAATACTACCTTAAAAATTAGATTGGAGCAAGTGGAAGCTAGTGACTTGATGAGAAATCAAGAAATTACAAAACAGAACCAAAGAAAGGAAAAAATGGAAGACAATGTGAAATATCTTATTGGAAAAACCACTGACCTGGAGAATAGATCCAGGAGAGATACCTGAAAGCCATGATCAAAAAAAAGAGCCTAGATATCATCTTTCAAGAAATTATCAAGAAAAACTGCCCTGATATGCTAGAACCAGAGGGTAAAATAAAAGTTGAAAGAATGCACCAATCACTTCTTGAAAAAGATCCCCAAAAGAAAAGTCCTAGGAATACTGTAGCCAAATTCCAAAGTTCCCAGAACAAGGAGAAAATATTGCAAGCAGCCAGAAAGAAACAATTTGAGTATTGTGGAAACACAACCAGGATAACACAAGATCTAGCAGCTTTTACATTAAGGGATTGAAGGGCTTGGAATATGATATTCTGGAGGTCAAAGGAGCTAGGATTAAAACCAAGAATCACCTACCCAGAAAAACTGAGTATAATACTCGAGGGCAAAATATTGATTTATAATAAAATAGGGGACTTTCAAATATTCTTGATGAAAAGACCAGAGCTGAATAGAAAATTTGACTTTCAAATACAAGAATCAAGAGAAGCATGAAAAGGAAAACAGGAAAGAGAAATCATAAGGGATTCACTAAACCTGAATCATTTTGTTTACATTCCTATATGGAAAGATGATATTTGTAACTCATGAGACCTTTCTCAGTATTAGGGTAGATGAAGGGAATATCTATCTATCTATCTATCTATCTATCTATCTATCTATCTATCTATCTATCTACATATATCTATATCTATCTAT
>CM053626.1:113552832-113568059 GCA_028646595.1 Phalanger gymnotis | reverse complement strand
GACCCTTGAGTTTTTCAGCAGGGTATGACTGCTTGTAGACTGAAGAGTTCTATGTTCTGAGCCTGGGGGGATGCGCCAGTTCTGCCACACCAGCACTCCTCCTTCCCCAAGAACCCCAACCGGTACTGGACTTAGATCTTCAGCAGGCTCTTCACTCCTGCTCTCATCCCCCACTTAAGAAGCAACTGCAGCTGTAGTTCTAAAGCTGCCCCACCTGCACTGCCCACAGGGTGGTGGCCGAACCGCAAACTCTATCCCTGTCCCCAGCAGCTATTCCCACTAACCTACTCTGTCGTCCTTGGTGTTTGTGGGTTGAGAAGTCTGGTAACTGCTGCAGCTCACTGATTCAGGGCACTAGGGCAAGCTCCACCTGGCTCCCGGTCTGGTCAGTCCACGCCGCCCACACTGGGCTCAGCTCTGCTCAGCTCTGCTCCCCTCTGCTCCCAGCTCCGTGCGGGATAGACCTTACCCAGAGACCATCCAGGCTGTCCTGGGCTAGAGCCCTGCTTCCTATGCTATTTTGTGGGTTCTGCAGTTCTAGAATTGGTTCAGAGCCTTTTTTTATAGGTTTTTGGAAGGACTTGGTGGGGAGCTCACGCTAGTCTCTGCTTTCCAGCCGCCATCTTGGCTCTGCCCCCTGTTAGTGCTTTTCTCTGGTAACTATGTATTGCTATGGATAGATGTGTTTATTTGCTCTGTTTATATGTATGCTTCTAATTTCTGTTTGTATTCTCTCTGAAGTTCAGGGTGCTGGCTTTTTCCCCTGAACTAAGTGGATGATGCATGTATGTTTAATTAAAGTGAGACTGTTAACCCCTGACCAGATGCATTTCCATAAAGAGGCGAGGGAGGCCACATCTACCAAAGCTGGACACAAGCTAGTACACATGCCTGGGTTGACACAAGAGTTTATGGGGAGTAACTAGCTCCATAAAATGCAGTTTAAAACAGAGTAATGGAACACACCTGGAAACAGGCACCATCAGCACTGGGCTGAAGAAATGGGGAATAGCAATAGTTAAGTTTGTAATGGACCATCATCAACAGGAGCAGTCCACATCTCTTTGACCACTCCCCTCCTCTGATACCTTGTCTTCCTTTACCTGTGACCTGGAAAAAGAAAACCCTCATCTCTTGCTAATGTTTGAACTTCCATACCAGCTCCTACTTCATGAGGCCTGCTGCCTTCAGTCCTGCTCTCTGCCTCTTCCTAGTGTCTTCTGCTCCATCATAGAACCATTGTGGGAAACAGGCTTTTGTTTTTCACACCTTCCCTTGTCCCAAAACCATGCCGTATTTCTTACCTCAGGAGAGGAAGAAAAACTCCAAATCCCAGTAGTCTCTATAGGTCCAGACCATTCCTCCTCCATATCTATCTTCAGATGCAGTCCACATTGTTGCTTCACCAAAGTGTAGAGGTTTATCAAAGACCATGTTAGCAAAGTGCAAACTCTATCAGGCCAAACCAAACTAGAAATGCTTCCCCATGGGTCTAGAACAAGCACATATATCTTTCATCTCAATTAATCAATAAACACTTATTAAGGACCTACTATGCGCCAGGCAATATGCTAAGCCTCAGAGACAAAAAAAAAGAGGAAAAGACAGTCTTTCCCCTCATAGAGTCTATAATCTAGAGAGACAACATGCAAACAATTATATACAAAGCAAACTATACTCCGGATAAATAGGAAATAATTCAAAGAAGTAAAGCATTGAGATTAAGAGTGATTAGAGAAGGCTGACATTGGTGCTAACGTTGGATGGTTTCATTAGATAAATTCTGTTTTGGCCACAACAGCTTTAAAGACCTGGTGAATTGCATCAGTGGTGAATATACCCACACCTAGATACATCAATCATTTATTCTATCAATGTTTATTAAGTACCTACTATATGCTGGACAGTGTGTTAGTATTGGAACAAACCATGAATCCTTCCAATAGCTAGGTAGGTATGTAGTAATGTATGTATGTATTTGTGATTTATACCCTATTGATTTCCAAAAAGGATGACCAGCTTTGCATTTCAAGAAACATACCAGAAAAGCACCTCCAAACACTATAAATATAATAATCCTTGATTTTTAGAAGGAGAAATGAAAGCACCTTCTTTTTGATGTAATCAATCTATCTAAGGCTTCTTATGAAAACCCGAAGCAAGTTCATTTCTTTCTGCCGAGTTCCATTGAACTTTGCTCCCTCTAGCTTTCAATAATATTAACCACTGCAGTCATTATTATGTTGTGGGGAAGGGAAAACACAGAATTTGCTGCATGCTCCAGCACAGATTCACCAGTAATAGCACTGCATTTGTTTAGGGCTATTTTTTTTTCATACCACAGAGGTGAAAGGTTTAAATTAATCATTTTACCAACAGGAATTGCCTGTTTGCCATTGTTTTGTTGTGGAATGTTGGTTTAATGACTGACGTATTCAGGCCAATTCAGTAACATTAACCAAATACCTTACAGTTTGCAAGGTACTGTGCTATATGCTATAGGTACCAAGACAAGAAATGCATAGCCCTGCTCTCAGGGACCTTACATTCTATAGGAGTTGGTCATTCAACTTGAAAAAAAGAAGGAAAAGCAGCATCATGTTTAGCTACAGAGCTATTTTTCAAATTGATTTCCAAAGAAGTATTTTTTTTTTATTTACAGAATATCTGAATTTCTGAATTGGAAGGGACCTTGAGGGATATCTAGCCCAAATTATACCATATTCAGAATCTCCTTTAAAACTGACCCAGCAAGGAGTAGCTCAGCCTCCATTTAAGAAACAACATGGTTCAGGGGAAAGGTCATGCATGGTATCAGAGATCTTTGTTCAGATTCAGCCTCCACCATTGATTAGCTGCTCAGCGTTGGGAGAGTCACTTTACCTCTTGGGTTGGACTAGATAAACTCAAAGAGATTTTTCCAGTTGTAAATTTTTGACCTGTACTAATGAGGAAATCAGCACTCACCAAGGCAACCCCTAAAATAATAATAATAAGTTGTTATTATTATTATTTTAGTAATTGAGCAATTCTGAAGAATAGGAATAAACAATTACAAAAGGATTCCAAAAAGAGCAAATAAAATATTACTGGATTTAGATGATATCCTAAACTTTGAATATCTTAAAAATAACCAAAACCCATCATATAGGTGGGTCCTAGTTTAAAGGAAATGCAAAAATTTCAAATATCTTTTCAGTGTCCTTGTTGGTTGAATTCCTCCAACTTCTCATTTTATTATGGTAATAGAGAGGCAGCAGTGGTCCAGAAGGAAGAGAGACATGTGGAGTCACTGGCCTTAGTTTCAAATCCTGATTTTAAAACTTAGTAGCTATGTGTCTTGGCCAAATTTCCGAATGTCTTTGGGTTTCAGTTTCTTCTTCTATGAATGAAAGGGTTGGATTTGATCAAAAGTTCTTAACTTCTTTTTCATAGACCTTCTTGGTAGTCTGGTGAGGCCTGTTGGACCCTTTCTTAGAATTATGTTTTTAAATACATGAAATAAGATATATAGGATGACAAAGGAAGTGAGGTACATTGAAATATAGTTATGAAAATATAAAAAATAATTTTGTGATATAATATATGTTCTTTTATTAATGAATTCAATAACAATAAAACATGTTGAAAATTTAGGTAAATTAAAGTTAAATTTTATTTTTAAAGGAGGCTGATATTGCTTAGTTTGAATCCATTCAATAATAGATTGATGCTGGAACATCTCTGAGTTACTACAATAGGGACACAAGTACAAACATCTTACAATTTTCACCTGTATTTGTGGTCAAATTATAATATATTTCCTCCTGACGGGGAAATGATTAAACAAAGTAATAAGACAAAGATGTACAGGGTGTTCCTAAAGACTGGACACATAGGCAAAAATGCATATTTTCAAGAAATGAATGAAATTTTCAACAACATTTTATTTAATTGGAATATTAACAAATAACATCTTCAATCTGATTTCCATCATTTGTGATGCAAAGGTTGATGGGCTTCACAAGATTCATGTGAACTCGATGCAATAACTCCACATTGCCTTCAATTTTAGTACATTCACTATGTGTTCAATCAAGTGTGTTGCAACTGTGATTTTCACTGAGTACACTTTCTCCTTTAGTATACCCCAGAAAAAGAAGTCTCTGAACAACACAGAGTCTTCAGTGAAAAGGTTAATGAGATGTTAATGAGATTTCCTATGTGTCCAGACTTTAGGGACACCCTGTAATGTGAAAGTTTTCTAGTTAAACGTAATAGAAAATTCTGAGAAAGCAAGAGGATTAGACAATTTTCTCTAAGAACTATATTCAGATGTATATAATTGACTTCCAAACTTATCTATTATGGAAATTCAGGCTTTGAACATGTTTTGGTAATAAGTTCTAAAAATTAAGGATTAAGGATCTTACACATGAATTGTATTGATGATGGTAAAGAAAGTGAAATTTTTCCCATTATTAAAGGGTCTGATTATTTTTTTCTGTCTAATAATTTTAAAAGGAAGAAGAGCCCATTTTATGCTTAGACCTTCATAAATTTTTAAAAGATTCTTATATCAGGTATAGGATTTAGGTAAGGATAGAAACAGCAAATGGTATATAAACTGAAATTCTCTGAAGTTTCAAAATTGGTGAACCAAATTGAAATGATTATACTAAACTATATTAAGTAAAAATTATCTAGGAACCTCTAGATTTGGAACCAGAGAAGCAGGGATCTTTTTAGAGTTGTCCTGAGAACAAAGCATATTATCCAAGAAAAGATATCTAGGGACCAGATAACTACATTAGACATCTGGGGCTCAAAATGTGCTGATTAAATGGATAGTGAGAATGGGGTTACTAGAATATAAGGAGACTTGATTTTAGTTATGTTTAAGGTTTTTTTTTTTTTTTGGTTACCTTGGTGACATGTAAATCTCCCTTCTCAGAACTAGTCCATTGTGAGACTTCTAAATAGTTTGATTTGTATCTGACTTAATGTAATTATGCAATTATGGGAATTGTAAGAAAAACTTTATTGCATTGTTTGAACCTAGCTCTGTATGGTTGGGAAACTGCATCATCTCTATGTGTTGTTTAGAGATTCGTCACTAAGGACCTATGTTGTACTGACTAGAAACTCAGATCCAAAGATTGATAAAAGGAGTTTTCTCACAACTGTCAAACCATATGTCTTCTAAGGGCCCCTACTACTCCCACAGCTGTCAAACTTGTGGGTGGGTACTCCTGGATCATGTCAAGAAAGCCCATGTTCCTGAGTAGACAGCAAAATCCTCCAGGGACCTCAAGGTCAATCTAGTACGCACCCAGAAGCCCCTGATACCCAGACAAGATAGCTATCCCAAGATTCTAGGCATGGGCTGATCATAATTTCCTATTTTTCTTCCTATTCCCTTTTGTTATGTGCCCAGCCACCAAGGCCCTGATTCAAGCATGTGTTGACCTTTTCTTCTACATTCTTTCTGCTTGCAAGCAAACAATGACTTACAGTGATACCTGGGACACACTTTCCCAATAGGTCCCCTCAAGGAGCTAACTCCTGGGCAACATCTTGCCCTGGCCCAACTGGTCTCTCATGGCATCTTGGCTTACACCTGACTCTCCTTCATTGGCTAAAAGAGTAGAGCTTCTTTTAGATCTTCTCCCTTTGGCCAAAAGGGGGAAATGTCAAGATATTAGGGACACGGTGTTTTTCAGAGCTAAGGCCCTGCAAGCAAGCTGTGCCCTGAGCTTGGCATAACAACAATCCCTTGCTCTCACCCTCTGGATGATCTCAGCCACAGCAAAATCCCAGAGTTGTTTCATATAATTATTGTATTGCTTTGACCATCTCCAGTTGTTCTCTGAGCTCAGACAAAAACCAGCTATGCTCTTGTTCTGGTCATGAAGCTATGAATAAAACTTGTCTAATTGTTGCTATTAGCCCTCATTGTCAGGACTACCACTTACTGTGCAGCCATTGGTATAAGTATTGATATCTCCCCACACTAAAGCCAGTGTCTCCCGAGGACAGATGCATGCGTGCACACGCGCACACACACACACACACACACATACTCGGGGCAAGGCTCTGGCACGTGTGTCTTTACTTTCAAGCTATTTCCCTCACTTTGAAATTAAACTTGTGTTTGATTCCTGACTCTCCTGTCTCCAGACTGCTTGGTTTGGCTCCCCCACGCACAGGTTAGAGGCCAGTTCTGTCCAGTTAAGGCTACCCTGACCCATGTGGTAGGAGACATAGAGGCCTCCATGTTAGGCAAACTGCGCATGCTTAGACAAGCCTGGGTTACACTGTTTAAAAACATGCTTTCAGAGTATAAGTTTGAATTGTTCATGGTGTTTTTAACTAGCCATTATTCTGAAGGGACTCATTTCAGATAGTTGGTTAATGTAAACAAAAGGCTCTGGGAATGTTCTTCAAAGGAATGTGGAAACAGAAGCAACTTTTGGTTTCAGATCTGTTTGTTTTTCAACAAATTCAGTTCATTTTTATTCAATTCAACAATCTTAACAAGTTCTCAATGCAGGGAACAATGCAAGCACTATGGGGGCTATGAATATGCACAAAAAAATCCTGCCCTCATGGAGCTGACAGTCTAATAGGAGAGATGAGATACATAGACAAAAACAACTACAGTTATCCCTTCCACATCACAGGGGTGTGATGGAGAGTGTGGTAGTATTAGGAGCGGTGCCCCTCATGACCTGGAAAATCCCAATAAAATGTTTTGGCCCTCCCTTTGCATCAAAGAAGAAGCCTGAATTATCATAGTATTAAAAGATAAAATATGTTGATATTATACCATACCATACATATATTTTATGCATTTCTGAGTTTCTAAACTTTTTCTTTGCTGTCTGCTGGCCTTCACGTGTTGTCTGCAGCTTCTGCAAAACTCTCCAAAATTTTTCATTCAGTTTCTTATGCTGACCCATGATATATTGAAAACACGATGGGGAAAGTCACTATGTGGAAGGGATAATTGTACAATAAAGAGCAGAATGTGATGAATCATGAAGGAGAAGTACAAACAGTATGGAAACACAAAAGAAAGAAATTGCCTCCAAAGGGGGGAAGAAGAAATCAAGGAAAGTTTCATGGAGGGGGTGTTATTTGAGGAAGGCCTTGGAAAATTGGTAAGATTTCAACAGGTAGAAGAAGGAAGAAAGCATTTTAAATGGAGGGAATAAAAGCAGAGATGATATGGAAACTATGTTCCAACAACAGTTTGGCTACAGCATACATAGGTTATGTGAAAAAGAGGAGTATGAGGTATGACTGGAAAGGCAGGGTGGCACCAGATTGTGGATTGTGAATACCAGCCTAGGAAGTTTTGACTATTTTTAGCAGGCATGAATGAACAAAATTTTTTGCACATTGGATTGATATGCTCAGAGCGGCCCCTTGGAACAATTAAGTCCAACATTAATGTATAGGAAGGACCAGAAAAAGGATCAGCGAGGGGCAAAAAACCTAATTCTAAGCAGTGTTCCTAACTAAGGGTCCATGAACTTTTAGATAGATAAGTAGATATAGATACAGACATCTGAATTTCAGCATATCATTTCCTTTGTAATCTTAAAGTGTTTTATTTTACATATTTAAAAATGTTATTCTTAGAAGGGGTTTATAAACTTCACCGGACTTCTCTTTTCTAAGTGAAATTTTCTAAGGCAATTTATCATAAAGGTCAATTAAATTCAATAAAATATGTATAAAGTGTCTGTTTTGTGTACATCAAGATCAATGAAGGCCTTGATCTGGGCTAGTTGGAGTGGGGAATCAAAAGAGAAATTGATCCATGACATTGCAAAAATGAGAACTGATAAGATGTAGTAACTAATGGATATTGGTAGTCAGGGAGAGAGTGATTCTCTTTTTTTCTCTTTAACGTGGGCACTTTTATTTGAACTGATCTTAAGTCAGTGTACAGGTAAAGCTCCTCCTTTTCCCCAAGTACTGGCACCAATCTCATAAAACTCTCAGGGATATTGTAAACTCTTCATTCACATCTATGTTGGGGGCAGGGAGGGAATTTAGGGGGCCATTCAATATGGCTGACAATTTTTAAAAAGGCACAAGTATTAAGGTGGAAGATACAAAAGGTTTTTTTTTTAAAGGATTACATAATTTACATGTAAAACAATACTACTACCTTCTCCCCTCCCTTTTCCCCCCTCCCTATCTGGATTTTTGTTATGTAGCTCCTTTGCTCTAGTAGAGCACAGGCTTCACAGAGGCTTGCAGCTCTATAACAATGCATTATACAATATTTGGAATGACTATTAAAAAAACAAACAAATGGACAATCAGAGTTCTGAAGATACACTGTAGAACTTTGGGGATGTTTGCCTCCAACATGCTTAGACTGCTCATCACCTTCACTGTTTCAGTTTTTAAATCCTGAGTCAAGCATCAAAAAAGCAAACAAACACACAAAAAAAACAAATAAAGCCATGCCAATCTCAACTCTTTTTTTGGGCAATTATCGTGTCACACCCTTTGACAAAAAAAACCCAACAACAATAAAAAAAAAACCACAAACAGTCCATTTAGAAGCATTTGGGGTGGGCAATGGAGGGCTCAGATTCAACATACTGCTGCTTGCCAATCCACCTCTGTTGGAAGGCTGAAAGAGATGCCAGGATGGAGCCTCCAATCCAGACAGAGTATTTACACTCAGGTGGGGCAATGATCTTGATTTTCACCGTGCTGGGAGCTAGGGCTGTAATCTCTTTCTACATCCTGTCAGCAATGCCTGGGTACATGGTAGTACCACCAGACGACACGGTGTTGGCATACAAATCCTTACGGATGTCAACATCACACTTCACGATTGAGTCGAAGGTGGTTTTGTAGATTCCACAGGATTCCTTACCTAAGAAAGATGGTTGGAAGAGAGCTTCTGGGCATTGGAAACTCTCATTGCCAATGGTGATAACCTGACCATCAGTGAGCTCATAGCTCTTTTCCAGAGAGGAGCTAGATGCAGCAGTGGCCATCTCCTACTCAAAGTCTAGGGCGACGTAACACAGCTTCTCCTTGATGTCACACACAATTTCCGTCTCAGCTGTGGTAGTGAAACTGTACTCTCTCTCGGTCAGGATCTTCATGATATAGTCCGTCAGATATGGTCAGCCAGATCCAGACAGAGGATGGCGTGGGGAAGGGCATAACCTTCATAGATGGGCACACTGTGGGTCACACCATCACTGGAGTCCACCATAATACCAGTGGTATGACCAGAGGAATACAGGGACAGCACAGCCTGGTTGGCAACATATATGGCTGGGGTATTGACGTCCTCAAACATAATCTGAGTCATCCTTTCTCTGTTGGCTTTGGGGTTCAGGGGGCTTCTGTGAGCAGCACAGAGTGCTCTTCAGGGGTCACACAGAGCTCATTGTAGAAAGTATGATGCCAGATCTTCTTCATGTCATCCCAGTTGGGGACAATACCATGGTCAATGGGGTACTTCAGGGTTAGAATACTTCTGTTTCTCTGGGCCTCATCCCCCACATACCTGCATTTCTGGCCCATACCCACCATCACACCCTGATGTCTGGGGTGGGGGGGCAGCAACAACAGAAGGGAAGACAGCCCAAGGGGCATCATTTCCTACAGACTCAGCTTTGCACATTCCAGAGCCATTGTCAACAGTGAGAGCAGCAATATCATCATTCATGGTGAACTTTGAAGTGGTACATTTAAACCCTTGGGGCGGGGAGAGAGAGAGGGAGGGGGGGGGGGGAGGGGTGCCGCACCTGGAGCGGGGAGGGGACAGGCAAGTGTATGCTGGGTGGAAGAGCTGACAGTTCTAGTGATTCTCTTTGACTCTTTTCTGAGTCACTAGATGCTACCCAGAGGGAATTCCAAAAGAGGTGCAGATTTTGGAGAAAGGTGTCAAAAGTTTCCTTATGAACTGAAATAGATTTTGAAGTTAAAAGTCAAAGTGCTATGAATGAGTGGTCTCCAAAAGAGAAAGATAAAGGCTGGTGGCTAAAGTTTAGGGGATCACCTTTATTTAGGCAATGAGAGGAAATGGAGGAGCTAGGTAAAGAAGAAAAAGAGAGATCAGAGAAGTGAGAATAGAAACAAGTAGTCATATAAAATAAAGAAAAGATGGGAAAAGAAGGCAAATCGCATGAGATTGAGGAGTGAGTGGGTAGTAAAGAAATGGAGACATAAGGTATAAACTGCTTTTTCGAATTTTCCAATTGAAGAAAGGAAAGATGTGAGAAATTTTTGTTGTTTAAGTTGTGTCCGACTCTCCGTGGCCCCATTTGGGGTTTTCTTGGCAAAAATACTGGAGTCATTTACCATTTCCTTCTCCAGCTCCCTTTACAGATGAGGAAACTGAGGCAAACAGGTTAAGTGACTTGCCAAGGTCACATAGCTTAACTCAGGTTCTCCTAACTCCAGGGCTGGGACTCTATCCACTGCACCACCTAGCTTGAGGCAAACAAGCGTAAGATCAAAAAGTGTTTTTTAGGATAAGGAAAACTTGAGCATGTTAGTAGGAGAATGAGATGGAATCAATGAAGGTGGAAAGATGAAGATGAAAGAGAGATGACTAATGAAGAGGTAGGAGAGAAGAAATCACAAGCACAGGGAGAAGTGCTGACCTTGGAGAAGAAGAGAGCCTCCTCTTCCTCTGGTAACCAGAGAAGAGTGGGTATGGAAAAGAAATCTAGAACAATGGCTAGTTTCACTAGATGTGCTGTAATACTTTGGAAGTTATGTTATTTCAGATTTTAAAAATGTATAAATAATTGTGTTTAATATAAATTTTACTTACCCAACATACATTGTATAAGGACAGAATTTGCAAAATAAACAAAACTTGCCTATTACACAAATGCAGTAACCTCAAAGAACAATAGACCTTGAACTCACAAAGAACTCCACAAAAAAAAGGATTATTGAAGAAACACTGCATATTCGTGAGTCTCTGGTCTTTCATGAGTCTCTTGTAGTGCTGCCAACTTAAATATTCAATGTGCTATGATTCTTCACAGCAAAGAATACTGTTCTGTGAGGAAAAAAAAAGTTTGAGAACTATTAATCTAGAAAGGTAATTTGGGGCCAGATCATAGAGGGCTTCAAAGGTCATGCTAAGAAATTTAATCTCATTTTGTAGTGTGAGCAGTTGGGAGCCACTGAAGGTATTCATGCATAAGAATGATATGATCAGGGCTTTGCTTTAGAGAGGTCATTCTGATAGCATAATGAATGATGCTTTCATTATGTATAGAAACACTGTATAATTGTGATAGTCTTGTAATAGCTTAGGCGAAATATAATAGGTGTAATAAGGGTCTGAAAAAGATAATTGGTAATAGGAACTAGGTGAAATGGATTTTGTTGGATATATTGTGGAGACAGAATCTACAGGTGACATTTTATTGGCTGTGGGGAATGAAGTATAAAGAATAGTTAAAAATTACTTAAAAGTTTTGAGCCTAGTTGACTCCTAGGATGGAAATGCCGTAAACAATGATAGTGAAACTAGGAATTTCCCTTTTGATAATGATGACTTGTTTTTGAAAATGTTGAATTTGAGGCATTACTAGAGTAATCAGGTGAAGACATACATGCCAGCAGTTGGAAATGCATGTGTAGAGGTAAGAAGAAATGCTGAGGTTAGAGAGGAAGGTCTGGGAGTTTTCTGAATAGAGGCAATAATTAGAGTGATAGGAATAGATGAGCTCATTAGGTCAAAGAATGTAAGAAAAGAGAGGGCACTTTGGAGAAGAGTTTGTAGGAAAAAGAAGAGAGGAAAAAAGGGAGGAGAAACCAAGGATATGCAGTGCGATGGAAGGCAAGGGATAAGTTGCCAGCAGGAGAAGGCAATAGTGTCAAAGACTGCTGAACCAGCAAGAAGCATAAAGAGTCATAAAAAGTAGCTTGATTTGGTATTAAGAAGGCTATTGGTGACCTTAGCGAGAGCAGTTTAAGTAGAGTTGTGAAGCTGAAACCAGACTTTAAGAAATTGAGGAGTGAATTGAAAGAAAGGAAGTAGGGGCAATTGACAGGAAAGAAAAAATAGTGTGTAGAAGATCAAGAGGTTAGATTAAAGGAAAGTGGTTTATTTTGTTTTTTAGTGATGGGGAAAACAAGCATGCATGTAGGCTTCAGGGAAGAAGGCAACAGAGAAGAAGCAATTCAAGCTGCAAAGGGAAAAATGGCAATTAATGGAGCAAGAAACCAGAAAAAATGGAAATAGTTGAGAACAAGAGCAAGTGTTAGCTTTTAAAATAAGAAAGAACACTTCTGTGAGACAAAGGAGAAAGAGATGAGTGAAGATTAAGAGAGATAAAGATTAAGAGTGAAGGTTAAGGTAAATTGGGAGAAAAAGGATAGAGTTTACTTTGATTTGATTTATTCAATCTTCTCAGTAAAGTGGGGAGCAAGCTATTTATTCAAAATGAATAAGTAAATCAAAGCCATTCTTAATCAATTCTGTTATGGTCTAAAACACTCTTTAGTTAAAAACTTTCAGTGTAACAGTTGCTTTTAGGTTAATTTGTTCCATGTAAAAAGGACATTATCCGGTGCAGCCTTATTTGACTTACTTGAAAACAAGAAATGTAAAACTTAGGTAATGAAGGCACAGTAGAACAGCTGAAATATTCATGATCTATTTCCACCATTTCTCTAAAATTTTTATCATTTTAGGGAAATACCACATTTTAAATTGTTAAATAGATTGCGTTTCCAAATAACTTAGCCTACTTCACTTTTTTATATTTAATTCCTCTTCATAAAATCTCTTATTCTCTCTATCTCAAAATCCCTTTTTACAACCTGCGACTCTCCTCTCTTTTCTCCTAGTCTCAGAGAGAGATGGCCCTTCTTGCCAAGGCCAACTTCTCTGCATGTGTACTTGATCCCATCCACTCCAGCTGATGACCATCCTCCCCTTTTTCTCCCTTAAATCATTAACTTTAACACTATCTATCAGTTCTTTACAGACTGCCTTCAAACATATCCAAGTCTCCCCCATTCTTAAAAAAAAATCCTCCACTAAACCCTCAAGCTTTTGTCTTATAGCTCTCTTACTTTTCTTAACTAAATTCCTGGAAAAAGCTGTTGTTATTCACTGCCTACTCTTCCTTTTCTCTCATTACGAAACAATCAGGAAGAGGCCAACCCAGAGGACCAGCATCCAGTGGAATGGAATTTTTTCATCCCTATATACTGCCTGCTTCCCTACTGCCTGCAAATATGCCCCAAAGTTCCCCCATCCTCAAAAAATCCTCACTTGATCCAACCATCCCCGTAGCTATCAACCCCTTTCTCTTTTCTTCTTTTCTGTTTTGTGTGTAAACTCCTTGAAAAGAGTACCTACAATATATGCTTCTACCCCCTTTCCTTTTCATTCCCTTTGTAACTATCTACGGTCTTACTCCCAATTTCATCATTCAACCAAATCTCCAAAGTTACTAATGATCACTTAATTGCCAAATCTAATGGCCTTCTCTCAATCCTCTTCCTTCTTGACCTCCCTTCAGCCTTCGATACTGTTCATCACCCACTTCTCTTTGACACACTTTTTCTCTGTAGGTTTTCAGGATACTACCCTCTCCTGGTTTCTCCTCCTGACTGTCTAACCATTCATTCTCAGTCTCCTTCACTCTGTGGCCACTAGCCTAAGGTTTCTCATAAGACTCTGTCCTGGGCCATCTTCTCTACTCCCTCTATGGTATTTCACTTGGTGATCTCAGTAGTTCCCAGGGATTCGATGATCATGTCTATATTGATGATTCTCAAATCTGCTTATCCAGCCCTTCACCCTTCTGCTAAGGTTAAGCTGTGCCAGATTTAGAACATTCAAAATCCATAACAAAATGCCAAGTCATTCTCTCAAAGTTTGAAAAAGCATGATAGAAGAAATAGCATGACAGAAGATTGTTGACAACTCCATATCAAGCCCATTAAAATGGCAAGAGATTTTACAAAAATCAGGTTGGAAGAGAAAAAAATGTGTAGATGTTCTGAATAAAATTAATTCAAGAAAAAAGGATAACATAATTGAGCTCCAACATTGAATTAATCTGTACATTATAGCAGACGTTGAAAAGAGGGAAGCCTTATCTTGAAGGATAAGCTAAAAATCAAATATAAAGCAAGTGAAATCTGCCTATTCCTCTGTGAAATGAGGAGCTGAGACTCCCTGGAGTCAGAGGCAGGATTTGAACCCAAGCCTCTTGCTCTGTCATGTCTGACTCTTCATGACTCCATCTAGGGTTTTCTTGGCAAAGATACCAGAGTGGTTTGCCATTTTCTTCTCCAGCTCATTTTACAGATGAGGAAACTGAGGCAAACAGGGTTAAATGACTTGCCCAAGGTCACACAGCAGGTAAGCATCTGAGGCTTCAGGTCTTCCTGACTCCAGGCCTGGCACTCTATCCACTGCACCACCTAGCTGCCCTTCTTGTTTTAGAGTAAGAATTGTTTCACTGCACCATTGACTCGCCCAATTTCATTCAACAAGACTGTAAAACAATTATATACATAACAGCACATCATCTATATGTAGTGTTGTGAATCAAAGAGGCGGTTAAGAGGAAAAATATATATAGTATATAATATTATATATTAATATACCATTAGACATAATATACTCCTATTTTATATGTATATATATGTATGTATGTATGGGTTTTTTTTTGTAAGGAACATTTATTTTCCTTCTGGAAGACTTGCCAGACAATTAGAAGTAAAGATAATTAAGAACTGCTGTCATTAAACAAGTCCTCTTTTCATCCATAATAATACAGTTGTCTAATTTCCATATGGAAAACAGGTCCAGATTTCAGTGATAGCTGAGAACATGGAGAGGCGGGAACTCTAATTGAAGAAAGATTTTGGCCTGTATTCAAACCAGTCCCAGGGGAGTTTGGCAACCTGAAAGAACAACCCCCTGGGTAACTGGATTAGTTGAAATGTTGTTCAACCACAACTGAATTCCTAGAGATGATCAAATCAAATACACACACATACACACACACACAAACACACACACTCTGTCTCTCTGTCTCTGTTTCTGTCTCTGTCTCTTCCTCCCCCCTCCCAATCTCTCTCTCTCTCTCTCTCTCTCTCTCTCTCTCTCTCTCTCTCTCTCTCTCTCTCTCTTTCTCTCTCTCACTCTCTCTCACTGGAAATGGAACTTCCAGTGATTATTCTGCATCGTATAGTCTTAGAGAGTTGCCTGGGGC
>CM053626.1:113536085-113552332 GCA_028646595.1 Phalanger gymnotis | reverse complement strand
CTATTTTATGGCCTCAGTAATTTGTTTAAATAGGTCAGGATGAAGTCATTCTAATTGTATACTATAGATTATTCTCATCTTTTATTTCTATTCTTATTTTGTATTGATTTTGATCTTTGCTCTAACAAGTCAGTTGCTCCCAGTTATTTTCTTGGAGAAAATATTCATGATGTATAGATGTAGGGCATTTGAGTAGTATACATGCCCTTGGCTTTTCTCATTATTTATTCCTGAAACATATTTTTCAACTGCCATCCTCACCTATATCTACCTTTTTATTTAGGTCAGCAAATATCAAAATATATGTTGAATTAATTTTAAAAGTCTAATCAAGTTCTTAATAGAATTTTTCTACCTCTTCATCCACTACAACAGTTCACAGCTGGAAGGAAACTTAGAAACCATTTAGACCAATTCTCCCACTTTATAGATTAAGAGAGGTCCAGTGATGTTAAGCAACTTGCTCAAGTCAGATATACAATTTAGTGTCAGAGATCATTATTTTAACCTAGATCCTCTTCGTCAAAAGTCATGCTTGTATGTTAGTGGCAATTATTTTTGTGGTAGCCTTTCCGCAAATACTTTGCATATGCTTTTGTTGTAATACAAGATGAAAATATTTCCCATGGAATGATATTTCTTGTCAATCAACTCCTTTATTGTCCTCTCCAAGGAGAGTCTTTGGGCCATCTTGCCATTTCACTGAAATTTTCTATTGTGTAATGGTTTAATTTATAGCAAGAATAACAAGATTGATATTACTCAACTCCTCCAGTAGTTTGCCCACTCTTTAGCCATTGAACAAGGATCACACATTTAGAATATCAACAGATCGTCCACAAACTGTGATTCTTGGAACCCTCTGATCCCCTTTCTTCTGCTCTTTCATGATAACTGTAGAAGCAGAAAGAGTCTACACAGGTTGAAGGGCATTATGTATTTTTTTTTTGCCATGGCCAAAGAATTTACTGACTGTGCAATCTGCTGGTGTTGAGCCTCTCCATACTTAGGTGTGGTATTCCTTTGAAGGCAGTAGAACTGATCTATTGACAGGACTGTGCTCAAAATTTTTACACATGGTAGATAAAACCTACTAGAGCTTACAATCTGATGCCATAGTCTTTGATAATACAGGGCTGCCTGTATTTTTCACCATGATGAAATATATGAGTAGGTTTTGTGGATTCACTGAAAAAATATCCATGCTAAAAGGTAGGCATTGCATCCAGTGAGGAACTTGAAGTCATTAAAAATACTGTGCAATTTTCCAAGTCAATCCACCTCACTGTCCTCTTCTTGTTCTATTCTGGTCCCAGTTCACTGTCCAATTCCATACACACGCTGATTTTTACTGTTTTATGAGTTGATGTCATTCATAATCTGCCACCATCCTCCTCAGTAAGATTTTGTCATTGATGTTATATTATAAACTGATGTTACCCTTTAATCTGTCCACTTTCTAAAGAGATCAATTGTTTGCTTACTAAGGTACTTTCTAGGTTTATTTGTGCTCAACTAGGAGTATGTAGCACTCCTTGTTGTAGTAATTGATTTACTTCTATTACATTTTATTAGGAAATTTTGATAGTCTATGGCAATGTCCATTCTTTTATCCATTTCTCTTTTTTCTTCATCAAAAGCTTGTTTAAATAGCTTAGTTTGGAATTGCTTCAATTGTATGCCACATATCCTCATTTTTATCCTTTTTTTCTAATTTGGTATTGATTTTGATCTTTGCTCTAACAAGTTAATGGTCTGAGTATTCACAAACACTAGATTTGGAAATTGCACAAGAAAGTAAATAATTTGTAAATTATTAGTAGTAACAAGTAATGTTAGTTAAATAGTAAATAATTGTTTCCTAACTTTGTTTATGTGTGTGTATGTGTGTGTGTGTGTGTCCATGTAATACTAATTTACATTCTAAAACTCCTGGCTCTCTTGTCAAAGAAAGCATTCATGATATGTGGTAGGCCTCTGCATTGTCTATAAGCCTTTGGCCTCTCATTTCTTATCCCATGTTTTCCAACATCTTTTTTTCTCCATCATCTGTAATGACTTAATCTTTTTATTCAGATTATCAAATATGTTTGTTTGATTTGTATGATTTTACAGTATTCTTCATAGATTTTTTCTATATATTCATTTTATATGACAGATATTGGCACATAAATTCTAATTATCTTCATGGTGATCTCCTTGCAAATGTTTGTCATAAGCATTACTATATAAGATGATAAGATGACCAAATGTCAGCATACACTTCAACCATAATATTGCCTTTGTTTCTCCATCTGTTGATCGTCACCCAAATGCTCTCCACCATGTTTCCCCTTCTTGGATCACTGAATTTCCCAACAAGAATATATATTCACATGTGTGTGTGTGTATGTATATACACATATATATATATACACACATACATATATATGTTTTATGTATGTTGTTAGATATAAATAATATATTTCCTATCAGTTCTTTTCCTTTGAATTAAAGTATGCCCATCCAGAGGTAAAATCTAGTCTTAAATTCCATCCAAAAGTCTCCCAGTAATACCTATTAGGTTTGAATTTGCCCTTTCATTAATAACTCCAGTTCATCTTATTTATTATCTACACTTTGTGCATTTATGTACAACATATGAGACTCTGGGTTTTATGCCTGGATCTTTTTGCATATTCTCTCCTGTGAATTACTTGTCCTCCTTTCTGCTTCTATCATTCCAATGTTTTAGCCGATAATTGATATGGCATCAGCCTTAAATCTTTGTGAGCAATTCTTTCTCCTGTTGAGACTTCAAAGATAACAGAGTTTACTGCCTCACAGGGTAGCCATTTCTTATATTGAGCCAAAATCCTCCTTATTAGAGTCATTCACTTGTTCTGGTTCTATCCTAAGTATCAACACAAAAGAAATCTATCAGAGTCTGGTGGCAGAAAATAGTCGAGTGAATACTTTGATGGGCAGCACCAGAAGAGGTAGAACTAGAGGTTTCTAATGTTCTAATAATTCCTATCATACTTGCTGATTACGTTTAGTCTTTGTATCTAGAAGACTAGTATATTCTTGCTAATAACTGACTGAAAAAGCCTATCTTTAGAATCTCCAGGTGCTTGAGTCTTGGTAATGACAAACAAACATCTCAGACGTGAAGTTTGAGCTTTAGGAAGTTTTCGGGGAGCTGCAAAGAACTGTTTCTACTTGGGAACTTTAATTCTAGTCATGATTCTTCCATTTCAGCTATCTGGAAGCCAAGAAAACTCTTCAAGTAACATATAGCAATTTCATTACATTTCTGTTCTTACAAGAGACAATAAAATCTTATGCATATGATGAAGGGAAATTTCTGTCCATGCTAGAGGAAAAAGTTGAAAAAAGTCTTCAGGAAAGCCTTTGTTGTGTATTATTTTACTAGAGAAAACAAAGATATTTATATAAAATTAAAGAAACAATCCAGGAAGGAAAGAGGAAGGGAGTTTCTGAGGAGGTAGAAGGAAATCAAAATCAGTGTCAAGAGACTGGTGGGTAGAAGAAAATGACACAATAAGGAAAACTTAGATGAGAAACTGTGGTTTACTCAAGCTATATAATAGGGAAGAGGCTCTTTTTAGAGAAGGCCAAAATTAACCTTTCTGAAGAGAGATGCTGGAGTCAATAAGGGCAGAAATTGTTGATTAAACTAGCATTTCTGTCTAAATATTTAAAAGTCATGACTAATAGAAAAGGTGTTGATGAGAAAGTGGCTTGGTGATAAGTACATGGTTTTAGTGGCAAGAAAGTATTGTGCTAAAGAACAAAGATCATAGTAGAATGTTTGCTTAGGCAATGATGATTAATGAGAAATAGACTGGGAAAGGATAGGGGATCCAGTGTAGTGTAACACAGGTGTCCAAAGTTTAAGTTTTAATTCTCCTTCCCTTGATTTTTCACAGGGGTACGAGGGAGTACTCCCAGGTATTTTTTTTCTAATCAGGGTCATGATGAATTGGGAAGGAAGCAATAATGAAAGCTGTGGCCAGATCTGGGGTATCTAAGTGGCTCAGTGAATATTGTCAGGCCCGGAGTCAGGAAGACTCATTTTCCTGAGTTCAAATCTGGCCTCATATGCTTACTAGCTGTATGACCTTGAGCAAGACACTTAACTCTGTTTGCCTTACTTTCCTCATCTATGAAATGAGCTGGAGAAGGAAATGGCAAACTACTCCTGTATCTTTGCCAGGAAAACCCCAAACAGGGTCACAAAGAGTCAGATACAGCTGAAATGACTGAAAACCAGCATTGTTATATCTAGTCTAGTCTTATCAATAAACCAATTAACAGGCACTATGAGTAAAGAGACAAAAATGAAATAGTCTTTGCATTGGAGAAACTTACATTCTATTGACAATATATAAGCAAATAAGCATGTACAGAATAAATATAAGGTAATATTTTGGTGAGAGCTAGGACTAGGAGCTGAGGACACCCAGAAAGGATTCATGTCATGGGAACATTTGACCTGAGCCTTGAAGGAAATTAGAGATTTGAAGAACATTCTAGGAATGAGAGACAAGAAGTGCAAACACACAGAGATGACAGGAGAAGTTGTGTGTTAGAGGAATTGTAAGCAGGCCAGTTTGACAAGGCCACAAAATGCCTGCTGAGGTTAGAAAGGTGGGTTAGAACTAAGTGATGGGAAATAACCATAAATGCCAAGTAGAAGAGTTTGCATTTGATCCTGGCAGTGATAAGGAGTCACTAATGTGTGGTGAGTGTGGGAGTGACATTGTCAGACCTGTGCTTGAGAAGTCTTAATTTGGCAGCTGTGTGGAGAATGGACTGGAGAGAGGAGAGACCTGAGGCAGAGAGAACCTAGTGCAATATCTCAGGGCAGATATGATAAGGAACTGAACTATGTTGGTGATCATGAGATTGAGAGAAGGGAATGGAGAGGAGAATTACCCTGGAGGTAGCATTGACGAGACTTGGCAAGTGATTGGATAAGCGAGGTGAGGAAAATTAAGGGGTAATGGATGATTTCAAAGGCATGACTGGAAAAATGATGGTATCCTAAAGAGAAAAAGAGAAGTTAGGAGAGAATTTAATTTGGGGAAAAACTTAACTACTCCTATTTTAGACATGTTAAGTTTGAGATGGTTATAGGACAACATTTTGACATTTCTAGTAGTATAAAGACTAGAGGTCTTTATACCTATTTCTTTTTTAAATTTTTATTTATTTTTAATTTATGGAATAAAACAAGCATTTCCATAAGAGAGTAGAATAAAAAAACATGATTACATGTGAAACTGCAAATCTATTATGTCTAATTTGCTATTCCTTTGAAATATATAGAAAAGTTAACATGTAAATTTCTTTTTTTCCTTTTTTCTTCCCTTCCCCCCTAAATAATGTTACCATTAGACACAAAAATGTATATGTATGTGTGTATGTGTGTGGTATATATGTATATACACGCACATCTATATGTAATATACAAAATACATACTTCTTTTTATCAGTTCTTTCTCTGGATGAGGTGTCTTCCTTCATACGTTCTTTGCATTTGGGTATTTATAATAGTCAAAATATATAATAATCAAAATTATTAAGTTGTTCAAAGTTGTTCTTAAAACAATATTACTGTTACAGTATATAATGTTTTCTTGGTTCTGCCCCCTTCACTCTTCATTATTTCATGTAAGTCTATCCATGTTTTTCTAAGATCACTGAGCTCATCATTTATTATAGCACAATAGTATTCCATCACAGTCATATGCCATAACTTGTTCAGCCATTCCCCCAATTGCTGGGCATCCCTGCAATTATTTCTAATAATAAAGAATGGAGGTCAGGAGAAAGACTAGGCGTGGAAAAATTAATTTGAGAATCATCTCCGTAGAGATGCTAATTGAACCCATGGGAACTAATGAGGGCACCAAAAGTAAGAATGTAAAGAGAGAGCAAATAAGATCTCAAGAAAGAGCCTTGGGGTGCATCCAAAATTAGAGGGTAGTATATAGATGATATTCTAACAAAGGAAACCTAGGATGAGTAGTCAGACAGGTAGCAAGAGAACCTAAAAATACTATTATTAAAGAAGGAGAGAGTCAAGAAAGTGGTCAGTCAATCAATACACATTTGTTAAGGGCTTTATTATGTGTCAGATAATGTGCTAAGTGCTAGGAATACAAAGAAAGGCAAAAGACAATCCTTGCTCTCAAGCAGTCTGATGGGGGATACAATATGTAAACATCTATGTACAAATAAGCAATGTACTGGATAAAATGGAAATAATTGTAATGGGGCTTGCTTGAGGATGCCCAAGCAAGTTCCAATACATAATTAATAGGGAAGATACTAGAATTAGGGGGAATCAAGAAAGGATTCTTGTAGAAGGTTGAACTTAAGTCATTATTTGACAGATTCCAGGAGGCATAGACAAAGAGGGAGAATGTTCCAGGAATGGGAGACAACCAAAGAAACTGCCTAGAGCTGGGAGATCAGAGTCTTGTTCATGGAACAGAAAGGAAGTCAGTGTCACTGGATTGAAGAACACACGGAGGGGAGCTGGAGCATAAGGTATAAGAAGATTGGAAATATGAGAGTGGGAGCAATATTATAAAGGGTCTTGAATGCCAAACAGATGTCATGAAGGTGATAGGGAACCACTGGAGTTGATTGAGTAGGGTGAAGGTATGGTCAGACATGCACTTTGGGAAGATCACTTAGCACCTTAATGGAGGATGGCCTGGAGTGGGAGGATACTTGTGGCAGGCAGACTAACCAGCAAGGTATTGCAGTAGTCCAGGAATGAGGTGATAAGAGCCTGAACTAGCATGGTGGCAGTATCACAGGAGAGGCGGAATGATATACAGGAGATGTTATGAAGGTAACATTGACAGCCTTTGGTTACAGATTGGATTATGTGGGTTGACAGAGAGCAAAGAAGCAAGGATAACATCTAAGTTGTGAGCCTGGATGATTCGGAAAATGGTACCCTTAACAGTAAAAGGGAAGTTACAAAGAGGGGAAGATTTTGGAGGAAAGAAAATGAGTTCATTTTTGGACAGTTCAGTTTAAGATGTCTATAGGACATTCAGTTTGAGATGTCCAAAAGGCAATTAGAGGAATTAGCCTAGAGGTCAGCAGAAAGGTTAGAGCTGGATAAGTATAATTGAAAATCATCATCCTAGTCTAGGAGCCAAGATGGTGGAGTAAGTAATAAGTTGCTATCACTCTCCCTTTTTAACCTCTTAAGAAAACCATAATGTAGCACCCCAGGAAAAATTCTGGAATAGCTGAGATAGTGGGAAGAGAAGTAGAAGCAGTCTTTTAGCCTGGGAAACTTGGGGGATCTCCAAGAAAGCACAGTCCCAGGTAGCAGGCGTCCTCCAGCTGCCAACCTTCCCCTGCTTCAGTACAGCTCTAGGCAGGTGTGCATCCTCAAACAGCGGACCTCCCCATGCTTGAGCACAGTTCTCTAGATGGACAGGCATTCTACAGCAGCTGAGTCTTCATGTGCTCCAGTGCTATCCAGGCAGGTAGGCGTGCTCCTGTAGCCAGACCTCCCTGTCTTCAGTGTAGCCCTGAAAAAATGCATAAGAACCTAATCTAGCCTCTGCACACCAGACACCACCACTAGGACCCCAGCTCAGCTCTAGGTAAGCTGCCAAACACCTATAACCTCCAGCTGCCAGCACCTGAGACCCCAGGACACAAAACCAGAGACCAGACCCCTGGTCCCCAGCAACAGAAGCTTCAGACAGTGTCCCCTGTACTCCAGCAACAGAGTTAAACTTTAAAAGCCAAGAAATAGGCAAACAAAAAATGAGCAAAAAGTAGAAAAGAACATTGAATAAAGAATTGTTATGGTGACAGGGAAGACCAAAACACAAACTCAGAAGAAGACACCATTGTCAGTATATCTACATTTAAAACCTCGAAAGGAAATATGAATTGGTCCCAAGCCCAAAAAGCCTTCTTGGAAGAACTCAATAAGGATTCTAAAAATTAAATTAGAGAGGTAGAAGAAAAATTGGGAAAATAAATGAGAGGTATGCAAGACTGGTTGAAGAGCTTGGAAAAGGAAGGACAAAAATTGACTAAAGAAAATAACTCCTTGAAAATAAATTGATCAAATGGAGAAGGAGGTACAAAAACTGCTTTAAAAGTGAGGTGAAGACTGCTTTAAAAAGTGCAACTGGCCAAATGGAAAAGGAGGTACAAAAGCCAACTGAAGAAAACAATTCATTAAAAATTAGAATTGGGCAAGTGGAAGCTAGTGACTCTATGAGACATCAAGAATAAGTCAAACAAAATCAAAAGAATGAAAAAAAGAGAAGAAAATATAAAGTACCTCATTGGAAAAACAACTGAACTGAAAAACAGATCCAGAAGAGATTATTTAAGAATTATTGGTCTACTTAAAAGCCATGATCAAAAAGAAGAGCCTAGATAGCAACTTTCAAAAAATTGTCAAGGAAAACTACCCTGAGGTCCTACAACCAGAGGATAAAACAGTCACTGAAACAATCCACCAATCACCTTCTGAAAGAGGTCCCAAAATAAAAACTACAAGGAATGTTGTAGCCAAATTTAAGAATTGTCAGGTCAAGGAGAAAATATTATAAGCAGCCAGAAAGAAACAATTTAAATATCGTGGAACCACAGTCAGGATTACACAGGACCTAGCAGCTTTTACATTAAAGGATTAGAGGGCTTGGAATTTGGTAGTCCAGAAGGCAAAGGAGCTTGGATTACAACCAAGGATTAACTACCCAGCAAAACTGAGCATAATCTTTCAAGGAAGGGGAGGCACATTCAATGAAATAAGGGAATTCCAAGTCTTCCTGATGAAATGACCAGAGATCAACAGAAAATTCAGTCTTCAAATACAAGACTCAAGAGAAGCATAGAAAGGTAAACAGGAAAGAAAAAACAAATGATATTCAAAAAGGGTAAACTGTTTACGTCCCTGCATGGGAAGATGATACTTGTAACTCGTGATACCTACATCATTATTATGACATTTAGAAGGGGTATACATAGACAGAGGATGTAGGCATGAGTTGATTCTGATGTGATAATAAAAAAATTAATTAAGGAGTGAAAAAAGGATTGCACTGGGAGAGGAGTAAGGGAGGAGACAGAAAAGAATAAATTATATCATATATAATGGTTCAAAGACCTATCACAGTAGAGGGAAAGGGGAGAGGGAGATGAGCATTGTACAAGCCTTACTCTCATTGCATTTGACTCAAAGAGGGAATAACATACACAATCACTTGGGTATAGAAACCTATCTTACCATATAGGAAGTAGGAGGGGCAAGGAGGAAAAAAGAAGGGGGTATATAGAAGGGAGGGCAGAAGGGAAGGAAGAAGTAGTAGGGGAAAGGGGAGGGAAGCAAAGGGGACTAAGAGAAAGGAGGGCATATTAAGGGAGGAAATGGTCAGAAACAAAACACTAGTGAGGAGTGAAAGGGAGAAAAGAGAGAGAAAAGCATAGACAGGAGGGAAATAAGATGAAGAGAGAGACACAGTTAGAAATCATAACTGTGAATGTGAATGGGACGAATTCTCCCATAAAACAGAAGTGGATAGCAGAGCGGATTAAAAACCATAATCCTACAATATATTGTCTACAAGAAATATATTTGAAGCAGAGAGATACACACAGAGCAAAGGTAAAAGGCTGGAGCACAATATAATATGCTTCAGCTAAAGTAAAAAAAGGAGGGGTAGCCTGCTCACTGATCTCAGCCAAAGCAAAAGCAAAAATATATCTAATTAAAAGAGATAGGGAAGGAAATTACATCATGGTAAAAGGTACCATAGACAATGAAGTATTATCAATACTAAACATATATGCACCAAGTGGTATAGCATTCAAATTCTTACAGGAGACGTTGAGTTACAAGAAAAAATAGACATCAAAACTATACTAATAGGAGACCTCAAACTCCCCCTCTCAGAGTTAAATAAATCTGACCACACAATAAACAGGAAAGATGTTAAGGACGTGAATAAAATCTTGGAAAAGTTAGATATGTTAGACTTCTGGAGAAAGCTGAATGGAGATGGAAAGGAATATACCTTTTTCTCAGTAGCACATGGCATCTACACAAAAATTGGCCATGTACTAGGGCATAAAAACCTGACAATTTGATCCAAAAAGGCAGAAGTATTAATTGTATCCCTTTCAGATCATGATGCAATAAAAATTACATGTAATAAAGGGCCTTGGGAAGATAAACTAAAAACTAATTGGAAACTAAATAATCTAATCTTAAAGAATGACTGAGTCAGTGTTTTGCATATATATATGTATATATATATATATATATATATATATATATATACACATATTTAACCTATATGGAATCGCTTGCTTTTTCAATGAGGAGGGTGGAGTGGAGAGGGAGAAAGGGAGAGAATCTAGAAGTCAAAGTTTTAAAAACAAATGTTAAAAAAATTGTTTTTACATTTAAGTGGGGAAAAATTAAATACTAAATACAGAAAAAAGAATGAGTGGGTCAGACAACAAATCATAGAAACAATAACTTTATCCAAGAGAATGACAATAATGAGATGACATAACAAAATTTATGGGATGCAACCAAAGAAGTTCTTAGGGAAAATTTTATATCCCTAATTGCTTATATGAATAAAATAGAGAAAGAGGAGATTAATGAATTAGACATGCAACTAAAAAAGCCAGAAAAAGAGCAAATTAAAAATCCCCAATTAAATACCAAATTAGAAATTCTGAAAATCAAAGGTGAGATTAATAAAATTGAAATTGAGAAAACTATTGAACTAATAAAACCAAGAATGGTTTTGTGAAAAAAATACCAATAAAATAGATAAACTTTTGGCCAATTTGATTAAAAAGAAGAAAACCAGATTACCAGTATCAAAAATGAAAAGGGTGAATTTACCACTAATGAAGAGGAAATTAAAATAATAATAAGGAACTATTTTGCCCAACTGTATGCCAATAAATCTCACAATCTTAATGAAATAGATGAATATTTACAAAAATATAAATTGCCCAGATAACAGAAAAGGAAATAAAATCCTTAAATGACTCCACTTCAGAAAAAGAAATTGAACAAGCCATCAATGAACTCCCTAAGAAAAAATCTCCAGGGCCGGAAGAATTTACAAGTGAAGTCTACCAAACATGTAAAGGAGAATTAATTCCAATTCTGTATAAACTATTTGGAAAAATAGTTGAAAGAGTCCTAACAAATTTTTCTCATGATACAAATAAGGTGCTGATGCCTAAACTGAGCAGAGCCAAGACAAACAAAGAAAATAATAGGCCAACCTCCCTAATGAATATAAATGCAAAAATTTTAAATAAAATGTTGGCAAAGAGATTACAACAACTTATCGCAAGGATAATACACTATGACCAGGTAGGATTTATACCAGGAATGCAGGGTTGGTTCAATATTAGGAAAACTATCAGCATGATTAACCATGTCAACAACAAAATTCACAGGAATCATCTGATTCTCTCAATAGACGCAGAAAAAGCTTTTGACAACATACAGCACCCATTCATATTAAAAACACTAGAGAGCTAGTAATAAATGGAGTTTTCCTTAAAGTGATAAGTAGCTATCTAAAATGATCAGCAAGTATTATATGTAATAGAGATAAGCTAGAAACATTGCCAATAAGATCAGGGGTGAAACAAAGATGACCATCATCGCCACTGCTATTTCAATATTGTACTAGAAATGGGAGCTTTAGCACTAAGAGAATAAAAAGAAATTGAAGTAATTAGAATAGACAATGAAGAAACAAAGCTATCACTCTTTGCAGATGATATGATGATATACTTGGAAAATCCTAGATCAAGTAAAAACTACTTGAAATAACAACTTTAGCAAAGTTGCAGGATATAAAATAAACCCACATAAATCATCAGCATTTCTGCATATTACTAACAAAGCCCAATAGCAAGAGACACAAAGAGAAATTCCATTTAAAGCAGTTGTCTACCTGCCAAGACAAACCCAGGAACTATATGAACACAATTACAACACACTTTTCACACAAATAAAGTCAGATCTGAATAATTGAAAAAACATCAGTTGCTCATGGGTAGGCTGAGCCAATATAATAAAAATTACAATTCTACCTAGATTAATTTACTTACTTAGTGCCACACCAATCAAACTACCAAAATCGCTTTGTAGAGCTAGAAAAAATAAAAATAAAATTCATCCAGAAGAACAAAAGATCTAGAACATCAAGGGAATTAATGAAAATAACTGCAAGGGAAGGTGGCCTAGTCATACCAGATCTAAAATTGTATTAAAAAGCAGCTGTAATCAAAACTACTTGATACTGGCTAAGAAACAGAGTGGTGGATTAGTGGAATCGGTTAGGTACACAAGACATAGTAGTCAATGACTACAGTAATCTACTTTTTGATAAACCCAAAGACTCCAGCTTCTGAGATAAGAACTCACTATTTGACAAAAACTGCTGGGAAAATAGGAAAATAGCAAGGCAGAAACTAGGCACCATCTTGCACTGTATACCAGGATAAAGTCAAAATGGGTACATGATTTGGGCATAAAGACTGATACTATAAACAGATTAGGAGGGCAAGGAATAGTTCACCTGTCACACCTAGGGAGAATGGAAGAATTTATGACCAAACAAAAGACAGAGAACATTATGAAGTGCAAAATAGATAATTTTGATTACATTAAATCAAAATTTTTTGCACAAACAAAGCCAATGCAGTCAAGATTAGAAGGGAAGCAGAAAGTTGTAGAGGGCCAGCTCTGAGAAAGTCCACTCTGGGATAAGATACAGGCCAGAGGCCTGTTTTTGCCCTCGGGTTGATAATGCAGCACGTGGGCTCTCCCTCCCTCAGTATATATGTGCTGCTCAGGATGAAAGCTCTTCAAGCCTCCTTGGTGCACACATGCTCTCTCAAAAAAAACCCACAGCATACACATGCTAAATACCACCTGTGGGCTATTAACACAGTATTGTTTATGGCAAAAGGGGAACAAAAGCACAAGGAAGTCATGCATTGTGCAAAAACCTCCCACATGGATTTGTTGATTCTGCTTGCCTAAAAGGTATATAAGCCCTGTCCCTCAGTTAAATAAATGGAGCTGTTCTTCATTCTTCTACTTGGCCCATGTTTTTCTTTTCACTCTCTGCAGCATTAGGCCATCTCAGCACCACAGCCGCTGGCGGCAGAAAGTTGGAAAATAATTTTTGTAGCTAGTGTCTTTGATAAAGGCCTCATTCCAAAATATGTAGAGAAGTGAGTCAAATTTATAAGAATACAAGTCATTCCCCAATTGATAAATGGTCAAAGGATATGAACAGGCAGTTTTCAGATGAAGAAATTAAAGCTACCTATAGTCATATGAAAAAATGCTCAAAACCACTATTGATTAGTGAAATGCAAATTAAAACAACTCTGAGGTACATCTTCACACCTATCAGATTGACTAATATGACAAAACAGAAAAATGATAAATGTTGGAGAAGATGTGGGAAAACCGAAATACTAATGCATTGTTGGTGGAGTTGTGAATTGATCCAACAGTTCTGGAGAGCAGTTTGGAACTACGCCCAAAGGGCTATAAAACTGCATACCTTTGGATTCCACCGATACCACTTTCTCAAAGAAACCATAAAAATGGGAAAAGGACCCACATGTACAAAAATATTTATAGCAGCTCTTTTTGTGGTGGCCAAGAATTGGACATCGAGGGGATACCCATCAATTGGGGAATGGCTGAACAAGCTGTGGTATATGAATATAATGGAATACCATTATTCCATGAGAAAAGATAAGCAGGTAGACTTCAGAAAAATCTGGAAAGATTTGCATGAACTGATGCTGAGTGAAGTGAGCAGAACTGGGCAAACATTGTACACAGTAACAACAACATTGTGCAATGTCCAGCTTCGATAGACTTAGCTCTTCTCAAAAATGCGACGAACTAAGACAATTCCAAAAGACTCGTTATGGAAAATCCTATCTACATCCAGAGAAAGAACTATGGATTCTGAATGCAGATTGAAGTATATTAAGTTTCCTTTTGTGTTTTTGTTTTTCTTTCTTGTGGTTTTTCCCCTTTGGTTCTAATTCTTCTTTACGATATGACTAATGTGGAAATATGTTTAATATGATTGTACATGTATGGCCTATATCATATTGCACACTGTCTTGGGGAGGGAGGAGGGAAAAGAGGGGGAGAAAATTTAAAATTCAAAATCTTATAAAAGTGAATGTTGAAAACTAAAACTATATAAATATAAAAAAACTGTGAGGCCACCATTATAAGGAGTCGTCGGTCTAAGGGAGAGACAGCCAAATGATCATCCTTTTAATGAAAATGCTAGCATTATTAATATAATTATTAAATTACACAGAATAAAAAAGAAAATCATCATCCTAGAGATAATAATTCAATCCATGGAAGCTGATGAGATCACCAAATGAAATAGTATAAAGTAAGAAGAAAAGAGGGCCAGGATAAAGCCCTATGGGATACCCCATGTTAGTGAACATGCACTGGAAGAAGATCTGGCAAATGAAACTGAGAAGGAGCCATTAGACAGGCAAGAGGAGAACTATGAGAGAGCAGTGTCCCAAAAACCTAGAGGGAAAAATGAATCAAAGAAACACGATCAACAGTGGCAGATGTTGCAGAGAGGTCAAGAAGGACGAGGATAGGTCATTAGATTTAACAATTAGGAATTTGTTAATAACTCTGGAGTGAGCAGTTTCGGTTAAATGAAGGGGTCAGAAGCCAGACTGTAGAGAGGTAAGAAGAAAGTGAGAGGAAAGGAAGTGGAGTCACCCATTGTAGATGGGCCTTCTCAAGTTTAGCCACAAAACAGAGAAGAAATAAAGGACTGGGATGATAGCTACTAGAAATAGATAGTCAAGTGAGGGTTTTTTGAGGATGGAGGACACTTGAGCATGTGGGCAGTAGGGAAGCAGCCGGTAGACAAGGAGAGATTGAAGACAAGTGGCAGTGGGGATGATAGAGGGGGCAATCTGATGGAGAAGAAGGGATGGGATGAGATTGTACCAAAATGAACTTGCTTCTGATACCCTCTCCCTAGGAACTAGAGATCAAAGGCGTTAGGCAAACTATCAAATACACCAACATACAGGGGTGTCAGCTCCCTCTTTCCCTATCACATTGGATGTTTTGTTATGGATGTTGCAGAGCCTGGGGGAGTAATAAAAGCAGTCATAGACACTGACCCTGGGGATTGAGACTTAACAGGAACACCCTATGTGGGTTGCTGATGCTCTGGAAACTTCCTGATGCAATTTTTTTTTAGGGGCCTGTGAGTCCATTTTCCAGAGACAGTGGGAGAAATTACCCTTCTTCAGGCAATGTCAATCTTTCAGACAGCCTCTCATTTTTTTTTTCAAAAAAACTGATCAGACTTAAATAGGCTCTGTTATTAGAAATTGGGAGGAATACTTCATGTGTGGAAACATAGGTCAGCTGAGCCAAAAGTGTTGGTAAGATGTAGATAGAAAAAGTGAGCACTTGAAAAGCAGGAGAGAGTAAGGAATGGGTCTGTAGGGAAGAATTAAGGCTTTGGTAACCCCAGAGGATAATCATAGAAAATCTACTTGCAGCCAGGTTTTCAGTGTGATAGCCTTGGACATTTAGCCCCCATTTAATGAAAGCCCAATCCCCTTCAGTAAGATCAGAGAAGTAGGTCCATTGCTCCTCCATGATTCCATCACAGCATCAAGTACTTTATAATCCTCTCAGATGAAATAGTATTGTCCTCCTCATTTATCTTTCTTTTACTTTTAAATAAATTGATAAGACTCCTGGAAGCCCCTCTATTATCAGTCCTTCTTACACTGAATCAGGAAGCTAGTTTCAGGTCCTCTGATTTTTAACCAGTCAACAAGAGGAAATTCTTTTTGTAAAGTGCTTTGTAATACTTAAATCATTTATATAACTGTTAGCTATTTATTATTTCTCTTTTGTGTATATCAGGGCTGGAAAAGTCTTTAGATTTTTAGAGAGTATACTACCTGCACTACTGATAATGCAGGAGAAGGTAAAAGCTGATCCCTTAGATCTGCTAAGCTAAATACCACAGAATGTAGCAGGTCCAATGTTGGAAGAAGAATAGCAGGAGAAATAACCAATAATTCACCATAAACAACATGGAGAAAGAGAGACAGCAATGAAATCTGCGGCCCCAGATGGCTATGACTGGATGAACCAAATA
>CM053626.1:113517016-113535585 GCA_028646595.1 Phalanger gymnotis | reverse complement strand
TGACTAAAAGAGTAACTTATTCAGAAGTGATAGAATAGATAAAAGACATGTAGCACTGTATAAAATGAAGGGGTTGGATTAGCTGACTGTATTAGCAAGGTAATAAACACCACATAGATGATGATTATGAATATGTAGTTCTGTATCGCAAAATATGAGAGACTTACCATATGGAAGGTAGAAGTAAAACATTTATTCAGACACCAGAGGACCAAATCTCATAACCAATAAGTCCAGCCCATCCAAGCAGCAACCAACTCCCCAAACCAGTAAGCCTGCTTTATCATAATAGCAAGGAACTTAAAACACAATATCACAGCATGAAGCCTCGCCATCCCAAAACCATCCACTCCCCTGCTGGGGCCTTCCCACAAACACACTCACAGCCACCACACATTGCTCTTTCAATGTGATCACAAAGTATAGTGCCTCATGGCCATTTAGATTGTAAGGCCAAGGATCATGGAGGGATGGAATGTAATGGCAAGCAAAATGGGACTTTTTGCTGTTTTTTTCTTTTGGAGTGCTTCTCAGCACTAAGGCAATCAAGTGCCTTTTATTGAGTCTTGCCTTTGTTTGAATCAAGAATCTTTGATTGAATCAAGCAAGGGTCTTTGATGACCTTCTTAAGTCACAAGAAAGCCTAAGTCACATGAGTTTGAGTCTCATGGTTGTGATGCCCTGTGACTCTGAAGAACTGTATATATACTCTGAGGTTAGCATTTTGCTTTGGGGCTCACTCATTGGAAGAATATTCATGTGATCTGGCCAGATGAGACTCTAGGTAGCCGTTAAGGAGTCCCCCCACCTGGCTTTGAAAACCCAGATGTTGGTGCTTCTCTCTCTGTTAATTATGTATGTATTGCTATGGACAGATTGTTAGAAGCCCTATCTGCTGATTTGTGTTATTTGCTCTATATAATTTCTGCTTGTAATTTCTGTTTGTGTTTTCTCTAAAGTTCAGGGTGCTGACTTGTTCCTCTGAACTAAGTGAATGATGTATGTATGTTTAATTAAAGTGAGATTGTAAACCCCTTCAAGTGGCTTCCTTAGAAAAGCAGATCAAAGAACCTGTGCTAGCAGCCCTCCTGTGTGCTGATGTTATTGGTCTTATACTTCTACAACAGCTGCTAGCAGCATTGTTGTTACACTCACCTTTGAGGTCCCTTTTACTTTTAGAACTAACACATCCTATTGTGAGGAAATCACGTGGATCATAGATGAGCAGCTTGCCTCTATTTAGTTGATATTTTTTCCAAATATTTATTTTATATCAAGGAGCTTTAAGTGGTAGGCAACAAAAGTATCACTAATTAATACAGTCAGAAGGAAGTTCAAGAAACAAAAGATTATGAATGAGTTTGGTATCTCTAATTTATGTACTAATTTAAATGAGACCAAAAGGGAAGCAAATGACTCCCATCTGAGTCATCGTGGGTTAGTGAATGTAAAGTAAATAGATTTGTAAGATTTGTAAGATTATTCAGATGAATTTGAATCTCTCTGACCTCAAGAAAGTCAGTTATCTCTCTGGCCTATGTTTCCTTATTTGTAAAATGAAGGGGTTGGTTTAGATGACTCTTAAAATCATGTCCTCCTCATTCTATTTACCCCCTTACTCCACAGTGAATCTGAAGATCATCATTCTGTCCATCTGACTAACAGGATGGGCAACAAGCTGTCTCTAATCACCAAAGTATATCAATCAGTGGCCATGTTCATGGCAGCAGAGTTAAAACTCTATTTATAGCTGTCCTGGCTACTGTTCTTCCATTGAGATAGTGTGGTCCTATTACAGTGGTGAGTATTCCAGGATACTTTCATTGCTCTCTGAAGAATGAATGCTTCTAAATCCTTCTGAAAAGATGCAGGTAACGTACTTTACATTACCTTTTTTAAACGGAATAAATCAAGGACTTGAGAAGAGCCTTCAAAAAACCTCAGAAAATTTGTATGAACTGATATATTGTTGAGTGCATAGAGCCTAAAAAAATAATCTATCTGATGTCTACAATATTGTAAAGAAAAACTACAAAGGAAGACTTAAAAATTCTGATTGAGGGAAAGGGACCCGTATGCACAAAAATATTTATAGCAGTGGCAAAGAATCGGAAATCAAGGGGATGCCTACCAATTGGGGAACGGCTAAACAAGTTGTGGTATATGAATGTAATAGAATACTATAGTGCTACAAGAAATGAGGAGCAGATGGACTTCATAATAACCTGGAAAGATTGATGTGATCTCATGCTGAGTAAGGAGAGCAGAACCAGTAGAATATTATACATGATTACAGATACATGGTATCTGTGATGACAAACTTTGATAGACTTGGCTTTTCTCAGCAATACAAGGATCAAAGACAGCTCCAAAAGACTATGATGGAAAAAGCTATCCACATCCAGGGAAAGAATTACAGAGTCTGAATGCAGATTGAGGCAAACTATTTGCTCTCTTTTTTCCCTTCTTTTTTGGTTTTGTTTCTTCTTCTTCACAATTCATTCCATTGGTTATAATTCTTCTTTACAACTTGACTATTGTGTAAATAAGTTTAACGAGAAGGTATATGCCCAACCTAAATCAGATTACATGCTGTCTTGGAGGGGAGAAGGCAGGAGTGGAAGGGGGAAAAATTTGAAACTCAAAAACTTGTGGAACTGAGTGTTGTAAGCTAAAAAATAAAAAAATAAATTAAAAAGAAGAATTCTGATTCAACAACCCACTACTGCCCCAGAAAACTGAAGATGAAGCATGCCGCCACCCATCTCCTGTCAAAACAATGATCAGCTCAGGGTACAGATCAGACATTCCTTTCAGATACAGCCAATGTGTAGATTTTAAAAGAAAATTTGTTTGACTTTGCTTATTTGTTATGATGGATGATTTTATTATTTTTGGTGGCGGGAGGGGAAATGGTAGAAAGGGGAGGCTAATAACAGTGATACAAAGCAAAAAAGATTGCCATTGACATATTTTTTTTAAATTTAGAAGGCTCTTTCTTCTAGTCCTTCCACTAAGATGGCATCCTGTAAAGAAGGAGCCTGTTCTGGCTCCACCAGTTCGACTTCTACAATCTGTGTGTTCTCTGGCAAAGGAAAAGGCAAAGGCACCTTGGGAGATTTGACCTGTGAAGCAAGTGCAGATCGAGGGACTGGTTGTTTTGAAAATAATTAAACATTACCAAGAAGAAAGACAGTAGAATGGTCTTGAAACCACCAATTGTTTTACCTTTTCCTAACACACAGAGGATGATGCTGATTTTGATGAAATACAACATCATTTGGAGATGATGCACAGTCTTCATCAAGTAAATATCTATCATCTTCATGTTGCTTTTTACCGGTACACATACTATGGTTCTTTTGTCACCCGTGTTGTCCTGGATTCCCAACTCAGTTACTAACATGCAATTGACGAGTCTGTAGTTCTCATTTGTGATCCCATAAAAACTACTTAACGGTCTCTATCATTGAAGGCATATAGGCACACTCCTAAGCTGATGGAATTTTGGAAAGAGAAAGATTTTTCTCCCTAAGCATTGAAAAAGGCAAACATCACATTTGAGCACGTTTGAAGAAGTGCCAGTTATAATTAAAAATTCACATCTGATCAAGGTACTAATGTGGGAACTAGAAAAGAAATCAGCTATGGCAGTTAAACATGAATCACTCAGTCTCACCAGCAGTAATATCTGGGGAAGACCCTGCAATTGTTGATAGACAGAGTGGATGAAATGAGCCAGGATATGGTTAAAGATAACACCTATATAAGAAACACTTACTGCCAAAACATCAAAGAACTTGGGCAAACTCTTCATGATGCAGGCTTTCCAAGAACACATCAACTAGAAAGAGGAAACCCGTGACTTCTGGTCTGATAAGTTGTTTCCAGATAAGGCGCTGATACATACTCTGAGATTGTCTACAGATATATCTTCAAGAAATAGAATTTTCTTAATGAAAATGACAGTACTCATTTGATATCATTGATTCACTTTGGCAGTAAAATTGTTCTTATGAAAAAATAAAATTTGTTTTTGATATTAAATTGTTTTTAAAAATTCACAGAACAGAATTGTTTAGAGTACAGAGGTCATAATAGCCTTCAAACTAATGTGTTGAATTTACAATATCCTTTTAAAAATCCAACCTATACGCAATAGAGATTTGCAATTTCACATATAATCCTATTTTGCTGTTCTTCTTTGTACATAGAAACATTCAAATTGTTGTCTGAGTCAGTAAACATTTATTAAGTACCTACTATGTGTCAAGCACTGTGTTAAATGCTAGAATTACAAAGAAAGGCATAAAATAGTTGCTATCTTCAAGGAGTTCACAATCTAATGAGGGAGACAATACTTAAAAATAAGTGGGGAAGGTAAAAAAGGAGATGATTGGTAAATGTTCTGAGGAAGTGGGCATTAACTAGTTGATTTAATCTTCTTTATATTTTATTTTTAAATTTTATATTATTTATTTTAACATTCTTTTTAAATTTTGAGTTCCAGATTATCTTCCTTTCTCCCATACCACCCCCACCTTCTGAGAACGCAAACAATATGATATCAATTATACATAGGAAATCACGTAAAATATATTTCCATATCAGCCATATTGCAAAAAAAAGGCAAAAAAAAGAAAGTGAGAAAATTATACTTCAGTTTGCACTCAAAATTTGTCAGTTCTCTCTCTGGAGGTGGATAACATTTTTTTTTTTCATCACGAGTCCTTTGGAATTATCTTTATCACTATATTGATCAGAATGGTCAAGTCTTTCACATTGCAGCTGTTACTCCTGGTTCTCACTTCACTTTATGTCAGTTCGTATAGGTCTTTGCAGAGGTGTTTTTTTCTGAAATCAATCTCTTTGTCATTTCTTATAGCACAGTAAATCTCCATCACAATTATATACCACAGCTTGTTCAGCTATTTTCCAGTTGATGAGCATCCTTTCAATTGCCAATTCTTTGCCACCACAGAAAAATCTGCTATAAATATTTTTGTATGTATAGGTCCTTTTGTTTTTCCTTTGATTTCTTTGGCATTTAGACCTACTAGTGGTATTGCTGGATCAAAGGGTATATGCATAGCTCTATTGCCCTTTGCATATAGTTCCAGATTATTTTCCAGATTGGACTCCTACTCCACCAACAATTCATTAATGTACCTTATTTTCCTTCATCCCCTCCAGCATTTATTATTTCTGATAGGCAGTACCTCAGAGTAATTTTGATTTGCCTTTCTCTAATCGATAGTGATTTAGAAATTTTTTTTATGTAACTATAGAGATCTTTGATTTCTTCTTCTGCAAACTGCCCATTCATATCACTTGATCATTTACCAATTGGAGAATGGCTCTCATTTTTATAAATTTGACTTAGTTCCCTATATATCTGATATATGAGATCTTTACTTCATTGTTTATGGTACTTTTAGCAAAATGTAGATTCCCTGATTATTATCTCTTTCAATTAGGTTTAATTTTGCTTTAGTTTTGTCTGAGATCATGACTGTCATCCCTGCCCTCTTCACTTCAGCTGAACCATAGTAGACTCTGCCCCATCCCTTTATTTTAGCTCTGTGTGTGTCTTTATGTCCTGAATGTATTTCTTATACACAATCCAATTGTTGGATTCTGTTTCCAATCCATTCTGCTATCAGTCTCCATTCTATTGGTTAGCTCATCCTATTCACATTAACAGTTATGATCTCTAATTCTGAATTCACCTCCATCCATTTTCCTTTGTTTATCCTTCTCTCTTTTTATATCCTGTCCCTTCTCAAAAATCTGTCCTACTTTCAAACACTACTTCCCCAAATCCACTCTCCTTGTTATTCCCCACCTTCCATCTCTTATGGTATACCCAACTGGATGTATATATCTATTCTTTCTTCTTTCAACCAATTCCAATGAGGGTGAGGTTAAATGTGCCATCCCCACAATTTCTTGATCACTCCTTGCACACCTCCTTTATGTGATGAAATTTGCCCCATTCTACCTACCCTTTCTCCTTTCTCTCAGTGCATCCCTCTGAGAAGATTAAGATTGATCCTGTCTTATTTATTTATTGATCCTATCAACAAGTAATTGGTTTTGTCCTATAATTGCTTTTGTCTTGTTACTACGTAAGTCATAGATCTTTGTCTCTGAACTAAGTTCAGAGTTCAGCTGGTCTCTAATGGGTTAGAAATCCAGCTCTCCTGGCTCAGTGAATTTAACTGACCTTGGAGAATGTGTGTGAACACAAGGGAATTTGGGCTTGTTATATTTACTCTGCCAATCAGTCTTTCAAAGATATCTAGTCTGTTGTCCAAAAGTCTGGGCCACCATCTCACATCTGGAATGAAACAAAGAGCACTTCTTGGTCTCATGAGGGAAGAAAGGAGGTTGTTACTAGCCCCCATTACCAAACCTCCAACCAATCATGCTGTTTCCTTCACCTCAGCTCTGTAACTAATCATGTTGCCCTCAATCCCATAATGTTATCCACCCTACTCTGTTCTTTACTCTGTACTCCCCAAAAAACCTCTAAAAAGAGAACTATCCTTTTGCTTGGAGTCTTTGACATTAATGGAGGCAGTCTATTGACCCATTTATTGACAGGCAGCATGTCCCTGTTAATAAATTTTATCTTGTTTGGAGATTTGCCTCAGTTTACTCTTTTGTTAAAATCTCAAAACACAATACCTCTTTCTAACCCCTACATTCTTTGATTTTTTGGAGATTATCTCAACATAATCAACTCAAACCCATGCCCTCTATCTATGAAGATTTCTTCTAACTTCCCTAATAATGATAGAGTTCTTAGGAGTCAATTATATCATCTTTCCACATGGAAATGTAAACAAGTTAACTCCACCGAGTCCCTTATGATTACTCTTTTATGTTTACCTTTTTATACTTCTCTTGAGTCTTGTGTTTGAATGTCAGTTTTTCTATTCAGCTCCTGTCTGATTTTCATCAGGAATGCTTGGGATTCCTCTATTGCATCAAATATCCATTTTTTTCCCTTGAAGGATTATACTCAGTTTCGCTAGGTAGGTTATTCTTGGTTGTAATTCTAGCTCCTTTGCCCTATGGAATATCATATTCCAAGCTACCTGCTCCTTTAATGTGGAAGCTGCTAAATTTTGTATGATATTGACTATGGCTTTACAATATTTCACAATTGTCCCTTTCTGAATGTTTGCAATATTTTCTTCTTGACATGGAAGCGCTGGAATTCTGTAATTTTCCTGGGAGTTTTCATTTTGACATCTCTTTCAAGAGGTGTTCAATGGATTCTTTTCATTTCTATCTTACTCTCTGGATATAAAATAACAGGGCAATTTTCCTTGATAATTTCTTGAAAAATTATGCTTATGCCTTTTTTTAATCATTTCTTTCCTGCAGTCCAATAATTTCAAAATTATCTCTCTGGATTTATTTTCCAGGTCAGTTGTTTTTTCCAATGAGATATTTAATATTTTCTTCTATTTTTTTCATTATTTTGACTTTGTATTATTGTTTTTTGATGTCTCATAGAGTCATTTGCTTCCACTTGCCCAATTCTGATCTTTAGGGAATTATTTTCTTTGGAAAGTATTTTTCCTTTAGACCTCTTTTTTTCTATTTGTCCAATTTTGCTTTGAGAGAAGACTATTCTTCCTCTTAAGGAGCCTACATTCTGTGGAGCAGTGAGAGGGGGGAACAAAATGTAAACAGAAACTAAAATAATATAGAAAATGAATATGAAATAATTTGAGGGGCAGGGAGAGAATTGCATTCTCTTCCCTTCCCTAAGTAACTGAGCAAGAAAATTGTAAGTAAAACATATTTGTATCAACTGACTAGAAGTTACTAGAATGACTAGTATTAAAAATATTGTTTTGTTTTGAGACAGTAGTAGTTTATAACTTTAAGGAAAAGGATATAGGCTCATAAGATTAAGAGCTAGAAGTGTCCTGGAATCCCTGAAGACATTCTTATAGCCATAATTATTTAAGGTAGAGAAGGAATGAAAGAGCCAAGTGACTCACACTCTGATTTGTTTTGACTTGAGAAATTTGGATGTTGTCTTAACCACTCTATTGAGTTAAAAATATTTACAAAATTCTAGAAGTACACACACTTCCCAGGTTGGGAGAAATGTCTAGATTACTGAAATATATTGATGAGTACTTTAAACAAGCATTGGACTGTGTGTTGCAACTCTACTATTTATATCAGCAACTGCTTACATTTCAGAGCACATTCCACATCTGGAAAATGGGCAGAACAAGTGAGGGTAGAGTAGGATGACCTCTTGTAAACAGACCAAGAAAATTCCCACAGTGTCAAGTTGCTGGGAAGAGTTTTCACAGATGCAAGGACATTGTTAATGTTGCCTTTTTACTACTCCCACCCTGGAAACATTCAAAAAATACATCAGGCAGTTGTCCAATTATTCTCCAACATTAGGCTAAATAAATAAGCCTGATTTCTTAGTGCATGTCAACATTTAGGTCTGTTTCTGGCAGTGACCTATCATCTTGGTCATAACAACCATTCTGGATTTCCTGCCCCACCCCACGGAACCAGATTCACCCCTGGTAACAGTTCTTCTACTACTAGAGATACTAACAAAGGTCATATACTTTTTCTTAGGGTGGCAGCCCAAGAGACAGTGTGATGTAATAGGTAGAACACTGGACTTGAAATCAAGACCCAACTTTCTTTGAGTCCTGTCCTTGGCACTTTCTAGTAGTTGTATGACTGTTACAAGTTAGTTTGTCTCTCCAGGACCTCAGTATTCTCATGTTCTAGATTATTTTTTTTTCATAAGACTTTTCTCTAGTTCCCCCAGCTACTAGACTTTCCCTTAAAAAGTTACCTTATATAGGTTTTATGTATAACCATCTATGTGAATTTTGTTTACCTGTTAGAAGGCAAGACACTTGAAGGTAGGTATTGTTTTGGTTTTATTTTTATATCAACGGGCATAAGTGCCTGGCATACAATAGTCACTTGATAAATCCTTGATGTTGGATTAATAAGCCATTAAAGCTTCCGAAAGGTGAAATGGGGGTGGAGCAGCTGCCTCAAGAAAAGGTAGGGTTCTTCCTCATTGAAAGTCTTCAAGTCAAGGCTGGATGATCTCTTGTTGATCATATTGTGGAGGAAATCCTTCAGGCAGGCCTGAACTGAGATCTCTAGCAACTTCAAAATTCTATGACATTGATCTTTAATTTGGAGATAATACCCGTGATCTCACTCAAATCAAAGTCAACTCAAGTCATGTCATCATTTCCCTGATGTCATGGTCCTCTTCGAAAACGAAGGACAAACACAACCTATGAGTAGACCAAGCTGCCTGAAAGAGAACCCAGCAAGTTGGGTAACTCAGCTTGTCCTCTCCCTCTCCCTCTCCTTCTCTTTCTCCCTGTCTCTCTCCAAAGGAAGGTAAATTTGATGGCCAGAAGCTGCCCATTTAACTTGGGCTTACTGGATTTCTCTCTCTCTCTCTCTCTCTCTCTCTCTCTCTCTCTCTCTCTCTCTCTCCTTTTTCTTTCACAAAACCTTAAATCCAGTTCACTCTGAAGCTCATAGATTGGACCACAATAGGTCCCTGCCCAAGACCCACTTAATGGCTGTATTTTGGGCCCTTCTGGCTTAAAGTGAATGTCAGTGGTAACTGTTTCTCTTTGGAACAGCAGTCCTGAGGATCTTCCTCTCCCAGCTTGATTTTTTCTTTTTTCTTTTCTAATTAAATTGTCCATCTCTTGACTCACTTCTTAAAGAGGCCTATTCACTGAATGAGCGCTACCTCACTCTGAGTACATGAAAAGGCTTGATCCTAAAAGGGCCAGGGTCTCCCACTGCTTCCTGGGTCATCTCCAGTCATCCCAATGAATATCTGGCCACTGGATCCAGTTGGCTCTGGAGCAGAAAGTGAGGCTGGTGACCTTGCACAGCCTTCCCTCACTCAAATCAAAGTCAACTGCAAGTCATGTCATTCTTTCCCTGATGTCATGATCCTCTTTGAAAACAAAAGACAAACATAATACCTGTGATGATAATACCTGTGAAGAAAGCATTTCTTCAGACTTATGTGCTGTATAAGCATAAGCTGCTATTCAATCCAATAAATACATTATTTCCATATTTTATGACCATTAAAACACTAATATAACCAGCTTATGGTTCTTTTTACTCGTCTAATTTAGATATTTCAGACAAAGTTGCCTCGTGCTCTCCTCACATTATTTTTCTCTTTTTCTCTTCTGGCTTTAAAAGCAGCTTTCAATTACCTCTCCTGGCATTCTGCCACTGCTCCTATCAGGAAAAGGCTTGTCTGTGTATATGTCAACAAAGGAAAATGTGGAGTTCTTACTCTGATTGAGATGGGTGGAAACTGTCTCACAATTTCATTTCTCAGAAGGTAAAGGCAGCAACCATGAAGGAAGGTAAGGGAGGTCAACACCTCAAGTATAACATGCAGGCATAGGCAGGGACAGGAGGGGCAATGAGGGGCATTTTAAAATATTGCTTTTTTCATACACACATATTTTTAATGCCTAAAATTCCATAGAGGTATTTATTTCGTGGATAAGTCAAGTCCAGGTGTTACAGTGAAGACTCCAAATTTCATGTGCATGTTAATGAAAAAGGATTAAAACTCCATCCAAGTATTTGATTCATTTGAGATCTTTTATTTTTTTTGTTTTTATTCAGTGTTTTAATCACTCAGTAGATGTTTATTGGATATATGTGGCATACTATCATTCCTTTTAATGATGGTTACAGTGGGCAGCTAGGTAGCACAGAGGATAGTGTGCCAGGCCTGTAGTCAGGAAGACGTGAGTTCCAGTCTGGCCTCAGAAATTTACTAGCTGTGTGACCCTGGGCAAGTCACTTAACCCTGTTTCCCTCGGTTTTCTCGTCTGTAAAATGAGCTAGAGAAGGAAATGACAACCACTCCAGTATCTTTGCTGAGAAAATGGGGTCATGGGGAACAACAACAACAGTGGAAGAATACTGGATTTGGAATCTAAATTCTTTGTTCACATTCTTCTGCTTCTTCCTCGTGTGAACTTGGGCAAATCATTCACCCTGGCTTCAATTTGCCCCTCTGTAAAATTAGATAGTCGGCCTAGAAAATCTGTAAAGTTCCTTCTTCTTCTAAATCTGTGATCTCTGAAATCTAGTTCATTATCTTGCCTTACTGCTTAGACCCAAATGCATTTGACTTATTGAGAGAGACCCATCTTTGATCTGTCTTCCTTTTTAGAGTCTCAGGGCATACAATCATCCTCAATTTTCCACTAAGCCACCTCTTGGTGGTTTGAAGTTCTCAGCAAGATACTCCAGCTCTTCACCCTGGGTATGACTGGCTGTCCCCCATGCCTGAGACATTCTCTTTCTTCATCTCTACCAATTGGTTTCTCTAACTTCTTTAAAGTATCAACTAAAATCTTCTACAGGAAACCTTTCCCTATATTCTTTAATTCTAGTGCCTTCCCTCTGTTGATTATTTCCAATTTATCCAGTTTGTAGCTTATTTGTACATCATCATTTTCATGTTGTCACCCACATTTGACTGTGGGCTCCTTAAGATCAGGGGCTGTCTTTTGCCATTCTGTGTATCCCCAGTACTTAGCATAGTGCCTGGTACATAGTAAGTGCTTAATAAATGTTTACTGACTGAGTGACACTCAGAGGGTATTATTTCCAAACTTTAAAAACAAATGCTTTGTCTCACCTCTGAATGGACCTAAGTTTTATTAAACCTTGTGAGAAATGGTAGCGTGTTTTTCACAATTCATTCTGAGCAGGGTTCACAAAGGTAGGCATTGTCAAATACATTAGACCAATTTGGGATGATTACATATCCTAAGACTCTAAAAAGGAAGATCGATCAAGGATGAGACTCTCTCAAGAATGCAATTCTGATGTCACAATCTCTACAAGGCTTACCCGGGGCAAGAAAGGAAGAGGTATCAAAAGACACCAACATAGCTGCACAGAGAACTCCAAACAGCTCAATTTTAAAAAAAAATACATGCGAATGGCAAAAGAAGGAAAAAGTTCATGGTGGAGGGGCTATGGAAAGACAGGGACACAGATACATTTTAGAAGAATTGTGAATTGTTCCCACAATGCTGGTAAGCAATTTATAATTATATTAAGAAAGTGACCCAAATGTCTTTGTCTTTTGACCCAATGATCCTTCTGATAGATGTTTTACCCCAAGGAGGTCAAAGAAAGAAAGGTTCTATGTACTCCAGGACATTCATAGCAATATTTACATTAGCAAAACAGAAATAGTGTAGATACTTAACAATAGGGGAATGGCTAAAAAAATTGGGGCATGGGAACATAATTCATGAATATTGCTGTGCTTTAGGAAAAGAAGAATATAAAGAATTCAGAGGAGTATGAGAAGACATGAATTGATGCAAAGTGAAGTAAGTAGACCTGTGAAAACAGTATAAATGGTGGTTACAACAATGTAAATGGAAAAAAATAGACAAAACTGAACAGCGTGTAATTATGATGATAAAGCTTAGAGCCAAAGAAGAAAGGAGAAAATGTACTTTGCTTCCTTCTTTGTAGAAGTGGGGAGCTAATGGTATGGAACTTTGTATGTATAACATCAAACTCATTTGATGTTGTTGGCTACTTTTGCTGCAGAGTTTTGTTTTGTTTTGTTTTTCCTCCTCTTTTCTTAATCTTTGTTACAAAGAATGGCTCTTTGTGGAGGAGAACAGGAAGGAATATATTTGGAAATGAAGGGGACATGAAAACAAAAGACATAAATAAAAAAGGATATGTATACAAGATTGAAACAGGGGCATGTAAGCAAGGATAAATATGAATGATTGGCATGGAACTGGTATTACAGTTTCAGGAAAGCTAAAGCCCACAAGGAGATGAAGCTTCTTAAAAATGCAAAGGACGCTCCTTATTTGGCATCCATCTGCCAGGGCCTTCAGAGGACTGTTTCCGGCAGATATCCCAGCAAATAGTCCTTGCCTGCCCTCAAGCCTAGAAGTTCCCAAGAGGTGACAGTCCAGGCAAAGCCAGGCCTTTCCACCAGACCACACTTGTGACTTTTTCTATGGTAGGGATTATGCCTCAGAACTAGAATGAAGGAAACAGGGTATGTTTCTCCCCTCTCCTGAGGTTGTATGAGGAAGGATGGAGGTTGGAGGAGAATGAAGCCAGGAAGAAGGCTCTGCATTTTCCTAATAGCAGCTCCCCAAATGTTACAATCATGATTTCTTGGGTCTGATTTACAGTGTAAATGAATGCTTGCAGCTCATAGGACCTCCCCCTTGTTTTTGATCAATGAAGCATATTATTATATTAATATTATTTTTCTTCATAGTTAAAGAAGAAATGATAACTTTTCATAGCTGTATATGTCACCTTTCTCTCTTATTGAGGGGACAATACTCTATTTTTCTTTCTTTTTTTTGTAAAATGTCAATACATTAGAATTGTTAAAGACATAAATAAAAGTGAATAAAATTTAGAATTCCACATGGCAAGAAAAAATATGAAAGGCAACAAAGGTTTTTAAGTTTTTTTTCAGAAAAGAAAAAAAAGAAAGGAGAGGTCTTCTGTTTGGGTTGGGTTGGGGCTCTAATGTTAACAGATGACAGGACTAAGAGGTATTATACAATTGCTATTTTGTTTCACTCTTTTCCATCAAATACTATGATTTTTAAGCCAAAAGGGAGAAAAGAAAAATGATTATGAGGGGATTCAAGTCCAGGATAGATGAGGCAATTATATGAGAATTCCTTGCCACTCTAACTTCAACATTTCAGTGACCTGGCCCAGACAAATTACATACTAGGTGTCAGGGCCTGTCCAAAATCCTTAAAAATACTGAGAAGGGCATGCCATCCATGGCAATGAGGCTGGCCTTCACACAAGCAGTTAGTTGCTAATCTGGTCCCACCTGCCTACCTTGTTTCTTGTTCATCCTCTTTTGGCTCTTGATGTCCCAATCCTTGCTTGGCGCATGGTCCCCATTATTGATTTTCAACCTCCATTCTTGCTTCATTCCCCCTGGTGTTTGGCACATGGTTTCCCAGACCCTTATCTGGTCAGATTTGAAAAAAATAGCTCCTGGTTATGTCTTTTCCTGATAAGATCCAGACTCCACCAGCAGGCAGTCATCTTAGCAGGTGACCACTTGGGAGGTCACTGTTGTCCACCTCAGGCAAGGCTTTTACTATGCTCTACTGATTCCTGCAAATAGTGTATACTTGTAATCTATATTTAGTCCTATTGTTTGTCAGGATCTGCTTTACAGAACAAGGAAACGTTAATCAATGAAATTGGCATGATTATTGGACTCTTTCTTTAAAGAGGCACAAAGAATGGAGAGGTAGCATTAGACTAGAGAGAATCAAATGTCTTCATTTGCAAAAAAGCGAAGATTTCACAAACTGGAAACCAGTGGACTTTGTGTGTGTGTTTAAAGCGTTTCAATACTATTCTTTTTTTTCTTCTCTCTTTTGCACTAGATATCACAGTGGATTGATCACTGGACCCAAAGTTGGGCTCAGACTGTGACTCTGGGCAAGTCACCTAATCTCTTATCCGCCACAGATTCCTCAACCATATAATAAAGACAATAATAGCACCTATCTTCCAGGGTTGTTGTGAGGATAAAATGAGATATTTGTAAAGTGCTTAGCGCAGTGCCTGGCACATAGTAGGCACTTAATAAAGCTTGATCTCTTCCCTTGTAGCCCTGGCCATTTTAGAGGGGCATCGCTCATCCTCTTTTTCCTTCAAAATTCTACCCTCTATTTAAAAAAAATCCAACTCTCCCTTGTGACAAATAATTTATAAGCCAAGTAAAATTAATTCCCAAGCTGGCCATGTCTGAAGATATATGTCTCAGCCATTACTTCTCTGTCAGGAGGTAGGTAAGCATGCTTCATTATTGGACCAGTGAGCATGACTTCCATCCTTGTGGAAGTTTAGAGGAGATTGTTAAATAAATGATTTGTAAAGTTCTAGGAAGGTAGACCTTCATTAACACAAAAAATAATTAGCTTGACTTCTTGTTTTGGTAAGTTTACTAGACTTGGAGTTCAAGGAAATTCTATAAACATAGACTCTCTAGTACTAGCAAAAAACGGTTCCAAAAAACTAACCAGAAATAATTTACATCTGACAGAATATGCAGTTTTCCACAGTTACAGTCCTCTATCTCTCCAAAAAATGGAAGAAGGTGGAAAATATATTCTTATCAGCCTTTGTTGGGTAGGCTCCATATCTAGCCAGGACTGTTATCACTATATTTTAAGCTGTAGTCCTAAAGTCCAAATTGTATTCTTAGATATCATCTTCTTAGATAACTTTTGACTTCCAAAGTGTTTTTTTTCTATATCCCTTGGTGAGGAAAACACAACCTAGCCCTATAGTCTTCAATTCCTTGCCCAAGACTTGGTTATCTCTGGCAGCACTTTGGATTCCTTATTACCATATCATTTGTGTCCACGTGACTCATCAGAAATGGGTAGTGATCATATATTTTGATAAGTCTTGGGAGGTTCTTTCTCCTTTCTTTGCAGACATTGAAGTCTACGGGTCTGAAGCATCCTTTATACTGTCATTCATGTTGATGTGTTTGTTAGTTTTACTGAACTCCTTTTTCTATTATATTACTTAATGCAAGGGCTAGCTGTTTGGATAGGAGAGGAAAGAGGGATATGTATTTTTTTTTAAGTTTGAGAAAGTTCTCTAAAATGTCTGGGATACAAGCCAGAGGAAGACAACAGAACTCTTTGTTATTATCTGATTAACAAATAACTGCCTGAGGGATATCAAGTTTCCTGAGCAGGAAATCATGGAACACCACTATTCTTCCATTCTTCCTCAGATCCTTACATCAAATGGGGAATGGGAAAAGAGTTGGTCAGACACCCTTCTCTACCCATCTGCCCTTCCTCCTACTTCATCACCATCCCTGTCCACATGAGCAGGATCCCAGGCTCACACTGATGGTGAAGGAGAGCATTCCTTAAGCAAGGAATGGAAAAGATCTACAATTCTCCATGGTGATGTGAAATCAGCAGGAGTATGAATTTATGTGTTATCAGGAAAGAGGCCAAATGGAATCCTGCCTGAATGGTCTTATCCCCTGTAGGGATGAGGCTGAAGAAAGAAGTTCGTTGGCCCTGGATCAAGGGCAGCTGCACTCCCTACCCATGTGATCAAGCTGCAGCAACCATTTCCTTCCAGTCTTCAGAGAGGCCTGCAGAGCAAGAAATGCTCCCAATGCTAATATGATGATCTCCTGCTTGCCACACAGTGATCAAGGGTTCTGATGTTCTAGGTATCCTCCAGTCCTACTCCTTGCTCTCTAAGATATGTCTTCTACCTTCTAGGGACATCCTAAGTGAGTTAGGATGAGACTATGCGTGGTAAGAGGTAGCTGAGACACTATTGAAGCCTGCTAATTGTAATCAGGGCAACCTTACATGCTCTCACCATCCCTATCCCCGTGTTCAGGTACCCTGAAGTTTAAATACCAGGGATTGGACAGTAATTGACAGTATTGATCAAGCTGTAAATTGGTCCAATAATTCTGGGAAAAAAATTGGTATTATAACAGAAAAGTTACCAAACTACTCAGAACCTTGAGCCCAGTTCAGACTCTCATCATCTATCACCTGGTTAACTACAAAAACTCAGTCCTCCTGAAATCATCCTCTCATCTCCCTAATCTCTTACACCTAGCTGCTAAACTATTAGTTATTATTAGAGAGCTGGCTCTGAAGTCAGGAAGATCTAAGTTCAAAGACAGCCTCTGTGACCCTGGACAAGTCACTTAACATGTCAGCTTCAAAAAATAAAAACAAAAACAAACAACATCAGGCACAGTTTTCCAATGTAAGATGGAGATAATGATAGTAACAGCTATTTTCCAGGGTTGTTGTGAGTATCAAACAAGATACGTTAATAAAGAGCTTTGCAATAAAGAGCTTAAAGCAATAAAAATAGAGAGATAGATAGATAGCTATGATGATGATGACTTATGATGTGAAGAAAAAAAGCCAGGTCATGTGATAAAGGTGAAGGATTACAGGTGACCTGCTCTATTAGGTCTCCACTAGTATCCAACAGGAGGAGAAAGGGAGGAAAGCCTCTAGCATGTTGGACATATACCTTCTGGTGAATCTTTGACAGAACACAAGCAAGAGTCACACAAAATGGGCAGGCAGACTAAGGATGGTCCCAGGCAGCTAGGTAGTGCAGAGGATAGAACACTGGGTGTGGAGTTAAGAAGGCCTGAGCTCAAACCCGGCCTCAGACACTTATAGTTGTTTGACTCTGGGCAAGTTGCTTACCCTTATTTGCTTCAGTTTCCTCATATGTAAATGAGCCAGAGAAGGAAATGGCAAACCACTTCAGTATCCTTTGCCAAGAAAATCCCAAATGGGGGTCAGAAAGAGTCAGACATGACTGAAAACAACTGAACAACAATAAGGATGGTCCCAGAGAAGAGACAATTTGGTGGAACACGTATGTGAAGCAATTTTATTGAATTAAAAGAAACTATGAGGAATTAAGAGAAACATCGGAAATTCTGTAAACTGTAAATTTTACTAGTTGTAAAATTCAGAAGCAAAACCAGAATTACGATATATACTCTGATTATAATATTGCAAATGAAAAGAAGACCCAAGACAAACAGTTGCTAATTTGAATGTCCAATTTCATTCCCGAAGAAGAATTAAGGAAATGATGAACCTCCCTCCTTTCATTAGAAAGGTTGGAATTATGCATGCAGAATGTTGAATACACTGAGAGTCACAGTTGCACTGTCGGTTTTGCTTAGTTATTTTTTGTTGTAAGTGAAGACTCATTTGTCAAAGGGGTGAGTCGGACAATGCCAGTTATGGAAATACTATGATACAGAAACAATGGGCATAATAAAACACCATCTGTTTTTAAAGGGGCCAGACAATTCAATTCCTTTTTCCCAGACTTGTCTTGCCCTCAATCCTTACTTCTATCTCTTAAAAATCCCTTACTTTCTTCAAAGACTTCAAAGTTCAAATGTTACCTTGTGAACGAAGCCCTTTCTAAGCCCCCAAATGATAACATTCCCCCTCTTTAAACTACTTTGAATTTATTCTTCATATATTAATGTATGTACATGTTATTTTCTTCAATTGCCTGTAAACATCTTGCCTGCAGGGATGATTTTTCTTTTGTCCTTGTATTCTCAGCACCTAGCATGGTACCTGGCATTTAGTTAGCCCTTAATAAATAATTGCTTACATGATTGTTTGTGAGGTGCCTAGGTGTCAAAGCTATGGCAGGATAATGATCTGACCAGACTCTGCTGCATGGGGTAGCAGATTGAAGTAGGAAGGCCAAATTTATAATCTCAAATATAATCATGTATATGTTTGAATGGTTCAAAATCGCAAGGTATGAGAGATTCTCTGAGTAGAACGCAATAAAACATTTATTTAGGCTCCACAGAAACAGATTCACAGACAGGCCTCCCCATTTCTACACTTTGATCACAAGCTTCCAGGCCCAATAAGTCCGTCTCACAAGAGTAACCA
>CM053626.1:113466079-113516516 GCA_028646595.1 Phalanger gymnotis | reverse complement strand
ATCTCTTAACTTCAAGTCATTCTCCCCCATACATGTTGCCATAGCTTCCCTCAGTCAGGGGAGGGAGCAATTTGGTATCCTCTAAATTCATAATCACCTGGGGTCAAAGCCCCATTCCCTCTGCCCTGGTTATGTCTCACCACTCATGAAATAAAAGAGACTCAATGCCACACATTCTTGAGAGGTGATCTACTCACTTCTATCAGAGAGTAGAGGTTCCCAATACCTCTTTCCTTAATAAAATAGAGGATCTCAGATCAATCCAATAAATGTTAAGCACCTACTATGTACCAGACACTGCACTAAGAACTAGAGATACAAAAAGACAGTCCCTGCCTTTAAAGAGCTTACAAACCAATGGGGGAAGAATACGCCAGAGGAAACTGGAAAGATATGGAGGGAGGGCGCAATCCAGAGGGATATCTGACCCCAGAGGCATCTTATTCCATGGAGTTGAGACCAATCAGAGCTGCAGATTCACAGCAGAAGTCCAGGCTCTACCTTCTATAAAGGAAAGCTTTGGATAGAGTTTATTAGCCCACCCTCCAGCCCCCCAATCAGAAGGGAGAGGAGGCTGAGGGAGTCAGGAAGGTATTGAGATAAAGGGCATGATGATATTTCAGGGGATCAGCTTATCCTTGGAAAGGCTTCTTATTCCCTGGAATAGAGACCAACCGGAGCTGCAGATGCAAAGTGGAATCTCATTCCCAGACAGTAAATAAAGCATTTCAACAACAGAGGAACCACTTGGGAGAAGATTTTGCTTATTTGAAGTATAGCAACAAATGTACATTTATTAGGTGGTGGTTTATAAAAGTTGAAAACTTTTGAGATGGGGTGGAGCCATCCTCCCTCTAACTTCCACTCCATAAGAGAGAAGAGCTAGTTTAGTGCTTTGAACCAAAAGCAGTGACAATAAAATTTGTCATTGCTGTGACAAACATGCTGTCTTGAGGCCATTCGTTCAGTCTCTACGACTGACTGTAATAGACTGTTGTAAGAGAAATGTAGAATGGGAAATGGGAGATTGGGGGTCAGCCTGTACTTTGCACTGGAGTATTGTGTTCAATTCTGGGCTACGTCGTTTAGGAATGTTATTGCCAAAAGAGATGAATAAGAATGGTGAAGGTACTCAAAATCTAACCTATGAGGACTAATAAAAATAATAGCTAGCCTTAAGGTTTACAAAGGACTTTACACATGTTGTCTTGTTTGATCCTCACAACAACCCAGGGAAATAAAAGCTGTTATTATCTCCATATTTTAGATGAGGAATTTGAGGTTGAGAAAGGTTGAGTGATTTTGCATAGGGTTGATGCAGCTTAAGGGGTTCAGCAACCCCCTCAAGGGCTGAAGTGCTGGACAGGGTCATCTGGAATGAATTCATGGACTCAAGCATTCTTTAAGTCAAGGTGGCAAAGGTCTATTGTAATGCCAATATGGTGGGCAGAGCTCCTTAAGGAAACTGCCACTAAACAGGAATGATGCTAAAGCTTATATAGGAAAAGTAGTGGATTGATTATCTGGCAGATATGCTAAGTCACGACCTTGGTCACAAGTGTCATTCACTGCTGGAAACCAGAGGAAGGGGTTTCTCAGAGGCGGACTTTTGGTCTGTTATATCCGTAGAAAGATAGCTTTGAGAGTTGATTTCTATAGTTTGACCTCTGGATTAACTATGATAACTTTGAGAATCAATACATGATAATTCTGTGGTTACAAGATAGTCCTGTTTTTACAAGAGAATTTTTCTAGAGGTCAGCTTGTTCTCGTGATGAGGAAAGATAGTTTGTTTTACTGGGGCCCACTCATGACTAATTGTGGGGAAAGGCAGTTTGTCTTACAGGGGACCACTCATGAGTAATTGTTAGGCATCGTGTCCTTGGGCTGGGGAGAAAACAGTCAGGGACAGTGTTTTGAAGTTAGGGAGAAATGTGATCTTGGAGATGGGGTCCAAGCACAAGCACCCAAGCACCCCATCAGGGTCACATAGCTAAGATGTTTCTGGGGCAGGACTGAACTCAAGTTTTCCTGACTCCAAATCCAACATCCTATCTATTGCTCTACCTAGCTGGCTAGTGGAAAGTTATGGGCATGTTTAGTTTGAAGAAGATACGATTTAGGGTGGACCTGGTAGTTCTCTGAAAATATTTAAGGGATTGTAATGTGGTTCCTCAAGTAGAAATATTTGACTTATTCTGTCTGATTTCAATAAAAAAGAATAGGAACCAATTGGTGAAAGTTTCAGGGAGACAGTTTTCAGCTCAATATGAGAAACACAATTCTACCCAGAGCTATTTAAACCAGTGATTGGTACTGAGATGTAAACAGAGAAAAACCTCAATATCTATTTACAATAATTTTATACAGAAGTTTAATTGATAGAAATCAATTGCCAAAACAAAAAGACCCAAAAAGTATGTAAAGCAGCTTAGTCAATAAACACTTGGCTTACCTGCCAAATAGACATCAGATAGCCAAGATCAACACATGTGGAAAATAAAATAGTTTGTAAAATCTTATGGTGAACAATGGTATATTATTAACAATAGCACCTCATAAGACAGAGAGAGACGATGGAAGATAAAGTCTTTTTAAAGAAAGTTTGGCCAGACACCCAGCTAAGCAAAGTCACCCTGAAGGCATTTGAGGACCAAGGTGGGAAGAGGACAACAGCCAGAAGATAGAAAAGACTTCAAGAGGAAGGAAGGAAATAAGCATTTGTTAAGCATCTACTATGTCCATGGCACTGTTCTGTATACTTTACAAACATTATTTTATTTTGCTCCTTACAACAACCTTAGGAGGTAAATGTTATTATAATCTTGATTTTACATTTGAGGAAATTGAAGCAGATAGCTATTAAGTGGCTTGCCCAATGTCATAAGTGTTCAGACTGGATTTGAGTTTGTCTTCCTGGCTCTAAGCCTCACACTCTATCCACTGCACCACCTGTCTGCCTCAAGGTATCTGGATAAAAGGGAAGAAACCAAAGACATGAAAAATAACTCTAGTCAGTATCTTTGCCAAGAAAACCCCAAATGGGGTGACAAAAAAATTGGACACAACTGAAATGACTCAACAACAGCAACAAAAAATTCTAAAGTATTTATTTCTTGTTTTGACAAAAAAAAAGAAAAATAGAGCACTGTCCCCTCTGTAAGAGAGAAGGGTGATATGTACATATATGCACTGAAAACTGAAGTTTTTTGAAAGACTTAAGAACTCTGATCAACACAATGATCACTCATGATTCTTGAGAACCAAAGATAAAGCATTCTATCTACATCTGGACAGAAAGGCAATGGACTTGGGGTTCAGAATGAGACATGAATTTTTTGGACATGGCCAATGTGAGAATCTGTTTTTTTTACTATGCATATTTATTAGAAGGAATTTGTTTTTCTTTTTTTTTCAAAGTAAGAAGGAGGAAAGTAGAAAAAAATAGATTTTTGTTAATTGAAAGAAATAAAATCAAAATTTTTAAAAAATCTACATAAATGTGAGCTATTATTAATTTTTTTAAAGAAACCAGTATAGTAGGTAGGAAAGATTTCATCCACATTTACTAGAGAAAGAAGCTAAGGATCAGAGATTTTAAATCATTGTCCCAAGGTGGGAGCAGAACTGGATCTCTTTTTTCTGCCATCACATACGTATTTTCCCATATTTTCAATTTCAAGAAAAGAATATTTCAGTAGCTCAGTGGATTTGTGATGCCATCCATCTGGGTATGACACCCCTGATGCAGACCACAAGGTATCTTCATATCCTTCATATACACTCTTACTCTTATCCACATCTTTCTGTAAATTCCCCACCATTAAACTGCCCAATAAGCTGGTTGTCTTATTCTAATGCTTTTACTGTTTTGTGGGTTCTATTGCACCTATCTGGGATATACATTTGTTTTCAGGGAAATAGTGTATCCTCAATGGTGTTTTGCAAAAGTGCCCTTTGTCAGACTGTGTGTACCAGCTTGAGGTTCAGAATATATAGTCACTGGTCCTACAGCCCTAGCCTTTTAGCTGCAGGTGTGCTTCTTTTGCCACTTAGACATCTTTAAATTTGAGTACTTCTTAATTTCTCTTTCTTCTCTTAGGCAGCTAGGTGGTGCAGTGGACAGAGTACCGGCTCAGAGTTAGGAAGACCTGACTTCAGATATAGCCTCGGTCGATTATGAGCTGTGTGACCCTGGGCAAATCACTTAACCTCCATTTGTCTCAGTTTTCTCATCTGTAAAATGGGAATTATAATATTACATATGTCCTAGGGCTATAGGGAGGACCAAATGTGATAACAGTGATAAAGTCCTTAGTAAGTGCCTGGCACATACTGTTTTTTGTTCTTTAGTCATATTTCAGTCTTATTCAAATCTTCAGTTTCCTTGGCAAAGATATTGGAGTGGTTTGCTATTTCCTTCTCCACCTCATTTTACAGATGAAAAAACTGAGGCAGACAGGCTTAAATGACTTGCCCAAGGTCACACAGCTAGGAAGTATCTTGAACTCCAGTCTTTCTGATTCCTGGCCCACGTCAAGCCCCTTAGAAAGTGCTATAGAATTGTTAACTATGTCTTCCCACAGACTTGGAAGTTTCAATAATCATATTACAAGGTTGGCAGCTCTGATGATCAGGTATTTTTTTGGACATGGTACTTGCTGGCCCTCTGAACCCATATAACAGCGGCTAAGAAATAGTGCAAGCCATTTGACTTCACAAAATGGATTCCCGGTTAGATACTGACTTTATTGGCATAGTTAAGAAGTGAATTGTTTCAATATCTATCAATCGACACCTTTGAAATACATAGGGTAAGAATTGAGGCAGTTGAGTTCATTGAGGGTTTTTTTTTATGTCAGTTAAGTAAAAAAGATCTCTTGACAGTGAAACTGGTTTGTGAATGTAGACACAACCGGTATTTCCATGCAGTTTTGACATCTTCAGGATCAGAAAAATCATTTTTCCTTTAAACTGGAAATAAACCCAGAGGACATTTTCCACTTCCAGAGCTCTAGCAAAGCTAAGGGAGGGAAAAATAAACCCCAATATCTAGAACCTTATTCTGGTGAGAATGTTCTGGAGATAGAGACAATTATATTTTTTGATTGGGGAAATGTTAATAGAATTGAATTTTGTTTATTAAATCCTATAAGGCTTACTACAGGTTAGGGAAAGACGACTAAAGGTGGGGAATCTAAGTCATCCTAACATTCTAACGAAAGATTAGAGAACAAAATAGCAATAAAGAACAAAAATAAAATGCCAAAGACATCCACAGATGGTAGCTGATATACAAGAAAATCGAGAAGCAAGAGCAAGTATTTTTAAAAATGGATGTGAATTACATTACAGAAATTTGATTTAAGCAGAAAATATCAATTATGATCTGCAAGAGAAATAAGATAGATTACTTTAAAAAAAACATTGGGTAATTTAATTCCATCTGAGCACACTTACTCCTCTGTACTTGCTGTCATGTTACATTATTGGAAATCAGCTGTTTATTTTAAAACAGCCCAACTACAGAGGATGAAATCACATTAAAAATCTCATCATTAACAGTAAAAATACTTCTGAGGAAACTGTCTTTGAACTTATTTTACATTTCAGTTATAAAGGACGTTCTTATGGATTATATAATCAACCTTTTGGTGCCCTATAAATCTTACTTCACCATCTGGCTCCAGCCTACTTCTAAAAGCTTATCTTCCAGTGCTAGTACAGAAATCCAGAACTGTAACCAACACAGGGCCTCCAGGACTTTTTTCCCAGGATGTGCTCTGAGGATAAGAAGCACACATTCCACCCTCCTCTAGTCCCATGATGCTATTCCCTAAGAGTCTCCTTACAGTAGTTGTTGTTTGTTCATTGACCTTGACATCAAGAAGATGATGCCATGACTTGCAAATGAATTGGATTTAAGTGAGGGAGGACTGTGCAAAGTCACCAGCCTTGCTTTCTCCTCCATAGCCATCTGGATCTGTAATAACAAACTGGCTAGCAGCTACTGTGGCTAAGACCAATAACACCAGCACAGAGGAGGGCTGCTAGCACAGGTTCTTTGATCTGCTTTTCTAAGGAAAGCAACTTTAAGGGGTTAGTCATCTCAGTTTAATTAAACATCAGGGGGAAAAGATCAGCCCCCTGAACTTCAAGGCAAATACAAACAGAAATTAGAAACATCAACAGACAGACCTTGTCTAATTCAAATCACAATTCATAGTTAGCAGAGAAGCACCAACATCTATCTAGGCAGTTACGGCTTGCCCAGAGTCTCAACACTCCTTCCATGAATGTGCCCCAAAAGTCAAACACCAAGATCCTCTCAATTGCATCCTGTTTGGAGCCCTGAGGCCTCTGACCTCACCCAGGCTGGGTGCGTGAAAGTTCCTCATCCCCAGTATCACATCATGTACAGGTCAATGACTCCTGGTTGCCTCAGTGTTGAGAAATAGCTGAGAAGTACTCCAAGACAAAGACAGCAAAAAGTTTCCCACCAATTCAAACAAAGGGGAGGCTTGATAGCCTTAGCATCCCAAAGGGGAAGAACTGGGAAAAGTCTGATTGCTGTTACGGGGCCCAACGGCGAGATACAGATCAGGAAGACTGGAGATGGCCCTGGATGCAGTGGGAGACCTTAAACTTTTTAAGCTAAAGTCTTTCTGAGTTCTTTCTCATGATTCTTCCTTTTGGTTCTAATTCTTCTTTAGAACATGATTAATGTGGAAATATGTTTAATATGATTGTACATGCATCGCCTATATCTGATTACATGTCATTTTGGGGGGGGGAGGAAAGAGGGGGAGAAAATTTAAAACTCGAAATCTTATAAAAATGAATGTTGAAAACTAAAAATAAATAAATATTTTTTAAAAAGAAAATGAGTCATTTCTCAATTGATAAATGGTCAAAGGATATGAACAGGCATTATTTAGAAGAAGAAATTAAAGCTATCTATAGTCATGTAAAAATGCTTTAAATCACTATTGATTAGAGAAATGCAAATTAAAACAACTCTGTGGTATCATCTCACACCTATCAGATTGGCTAATATGACAGAAAAGAAAAATGGCAAATGTTGGAGGGGATGTGGAAAAATTGGGGTACTAATGCGCTGTCAGTGGAATTGTGAATTAATCCAACCCTTCTGGACAGCAGTTTGGAACTATGCCCAAAGAGCTAACTGTGCATACCCAATAGTACCACTACTAGGTCTGTATTCCAAAGAGATCAAGAAAAAGAAAAAAAAAGGATTTATACATACAAAAAGATTTATAGCAAAAATTTTGTGGTAGCAAAGAAATGCTTTCTTGCTGATCCTCTAAGTTTCTTGGGCTAAAAGATTGTTTAACTCCATCTTTTTGTTGGTTCTCCTGTTCCAAGATTTGTTTTGGGGTACTATTTTATGGTTTTTTGGAGGTGAGTATGGGAGAGTTACAACAATTTAATGCTTATTCCGCCATGCCATCTTCAATAGGTATTTTCTTGGTTTTTTTTATGAATTCCTGTGAGCCTCACAACTTTCATATATGAAATGTATATTTATTTGTATTTTGCATAATGCAAGCTACATGCAAAATGATTAGGCTTATCTTAAATGTTCCATGTATTCCAGTGCCTCTGTGATATAGGGAATCTAGTGCCCAACTGAATTGGTTTTCCTGCGATCTTTGTAAATTTATCAATGATTTCTGCAAATTTTTCCAATCCTTCCAGTGTCTCAAAGCTAAATAAATACATTAATAACTCTACTTGAATGAAACAAGCAACTGGAAAACCTCACCAAACTTGCCATTAAAATCACAAGAAGCAGAAAGATTAAATTGCTACCTTTCTTTTGCCAAAGGAACATGAGTTCCTGCTTGCTGTGCCACACCTTAAAGACCAACAATTCAGATCTTTGTTTGAGTAGAAGGGAAAACAAATTCCAGAGTCCCCAGAATTCTGATGTAAGCATAAGGGCCTTTCTATACTAAGTGATGTTCTGGCATTTGTGGAGGGTTCGGCCATACATCCTTATGTCTGAGGGAATCCAAGGATCATAGGATCATCCTCTCTCTAGTAGTTCTCAAGTTCTCTAATATAGTTAGACTTTTGCATTTTATGTCTGAATCTGATGGCCATTCAATTCAGTCCAATGTACAAGCACTTATTAAGCACCTACTGTGAACCAGGCATTGTTAATACAAAGATGACAATGAAACTGTTTTCAGTTTTAACCCCTCAAGAGGCTCACCTTCTATGGAATATCTAGGTGACCCAATGGGTAGACTGTTGGAGTCAGAGAACTTGGGACATGGAAGCCCTGAGTCCAAAACCAGTCTCAGATACCTACTATCTGTGTGACCTTGGGCAAGTCACTTAAGCTCTGCCTCATTTTCTCCATCCATAAAATGGGGATAATAAAACCTACTTCCCAAGGGTACTTATGAGGTTCAAATGAGATTAATATTTGTAAAGCAGTTTGTCAACTTTACTATATAAATGCTAGCTATTGCTATTACCGTTACTGTTATCTCCTCACTTCTCTTGGGTTTAAATGTGTTATTAATTTTTTTTATTTTATCAATTATTTAACATCATTATTTATACTTCCCAGGCAGATGAGGATTATTTTCATTGGTTGAGAAAATGGTGCAGTGGTGATTTGCTATATCTTAATAAATTGGTTCAACAGAAATTTTGAAAGTAATTCACAGTGTTTCGTAGGTATTTTTGCCAATTTGTCCATAGCTTAGAGCCTGTTCCCTTCCTACCACCTGGATCCCAATTGCTATGAAACATTACATTTCTGCATATTCCGATCTAAATGCTTTTGTTCTTATACCTTGAACATTCTATCACCATTACTATTGCAGGAGAAGCATCTGCTAAGGTCCCTGCCAAGTGAGGTGGGCTAATTTTTAGCTAAAAGGTAATGAAACTGTCTTTGAGATTTAATTGGCCAGGGAACTACAGCTCAAATAGTAGATTTAGATTACTGGTCAGTGTAGGGGTTGGCAGCTCCTTAGGCTTGACACATTGCTGGCTGGAGTGTGTACCTGTGGTAAATGCAGACACAGAGGAGCTGTGCCTACCTGAATCAATGCTGTGTCCTTGCTGGACAGCCTTTCCACCTCTCCTTTTACTAAATGTTAGGTGGTCTACAAATGTCTCATTTCATTCCTTAGCCTGGACTGCCTGACTAGCCTGAGACCTGGTCTAGAACAACTACCGACTGCACAGTAATAAGGATTTACGTTTGTATGGCACTTTGCACTATGGTCCACGGGATCAGGAAGAGTCTGACAGGGCTGCACAACAACAATTTTATCATTTCACCCAATGTACATTACCACCCTTTAATTTATGTACTAGAAGTATTATTACTACACAGAAGTGAACATTGAAACCCAGAGAGGTTAAGTATTCTGCCCAAGATCATGGTCAATAACTGGTATAGCCAGAATTCCAAAGCAGCTCTTCCTTCCCAAGGAATGTCTCTTTATATGACTTCAAGTATAAACCCATGCATTGTTGACCAGGTTACTTCCTTCATGGCACAGACAAAGTGGCAGATGCTATATTATAGCTATTTAAAAATTTACACAACAAAGGATCACAGTTTTCCTACGACTAGTCACAATGTATTTATAAAGGATCACAAACATATTCAAATTTTACACATCCTACTTGATCCCAAGCTCAGTCAACACATTCCTAAATTTGTCAATAAAAGATAAGAGTGTTAATTAAGGTAGAAATAGAAGATGTGGGAGATCTGGCTTAACAGAGATCATGACCAAAGGGTTCTAAGCTTAGATGGTACAGTGGATAGAGTGCTAGATCTGGAATCAGGAGGACTCATCTTCCTGACTTCAAATCTGGTCTTGGACACTTACTAGCTATGTGACCCTGGGCAAGTCACTTAACCCTATTTGCCTCAATTTCTTCATCTGTAAAATGAGCTGGAGAAGGAAATGGCAAACCACTTCAGTATCTTTGCCAAGAAAATCCCAAATGGGTTACAAAATGTTGAACATGACAACAACATAACAATGACAAAAAAGCTCAATATGTGTCACCAGCCTGCCCTCAAAGTTATGGTTATTCATAGATTGCATTGATAGGAAGATAATGTCTGCAACAAGGGAGGTAATGAGCCCACTGTATTTTTCACTAGCCAGATTGTATTTGTAGTACTGTCTTCAAGGCAGCCTAATTTACAACAGACCACTGGAGCACACCCAAAAGAGAGTAACAGTGGCACTTAAGAAATTGGGAGCCATGCCATGTGAAGAACACTTGAAAGTTCTGGGGATGGTTAGCCTAGAGAAAATAAGATTAAAAGGAATAATGATCTTCAAGTATTTGAAACCTTATTAGGTAGAAGTGAGATCAGATTATTTCTATGGAGTGAGTGAAGATAGACTTAGGGCCAATGAGTAGAAGTTACAAGAAGATAGATTTTGGTTTGACATTACAATAAAAATAATTCACATTTATATAGGGCTTTAAGGTTTGCAAAGAGCTTCTCTTACATGATCTAATTTGGGCCTTCTAATAATCCTATGAGGTGGGTACTATTGTTATCCCAACTTTGCAGATGAAGAAACTGGGGTTCTCCATTCTGGAGAGCAATTAGGAACTATGCCCAAAGGGCTATAAAACCGTGTATCCTTTGATCCAGCAATACCACTACTAGGTCTGTGTCCTAAAGAGATCATAAAGAAGGGAAAAGGACCCACAGATACAAAAATATTCATAGCAGCTCTTTCTGTGGTGGCCAAGAATTGGACATTGAGGGGATGCCCATCAATGGGGGAATGACTGAACAAGTCGTGGTGAATTAATGTAATAGAATACTATTGTTCTATAAGAAATGATGAGCTGGTGGATTTCAGAAAAACCTGGAAGGACATATATGAACTGATGCTGAGTGAAGTGAGCAGAACCAGAAGAACATTGTATACAGTAACAGCCACATTGTACGATGACCAACGTTGATAGACTTAGCTCTTCTCAGCAATACAATGAAATAAGACAATTCCAAAAGACTCATGATGGAAAATGCTATCCATACCCAGAGAAAGAACTATGGAGTCTGAATGCAGATGTAAATATGCTATTTTCACTTTTTTTGTTTTTTCTTTCACATGATTTTTCCCTTTTGTTCTGATTCTTCTTTCACAACACGACTAATGTGGAAATAGGTTTAACATGGTTGTACATGTATAACCTATATCAGATTGCTTGCTGTCTTGGTGAGGGGGGAGTAAAGAGAGGGAAGGAAAAAAAATTGGAACTAAAATCTTATAAAAATGAGTCTTGAAAACTATCTTTACATGTAATTGGAAAAAAATACTATTAAGAAAAAAAAAAAGAAATGGGTTCTGGGAGGTTTAATGAACTACTCAGGGTCACACAGCTAAAGGTCTGAGGTGAGATTGATGTCCCGTCTTCCTGACTGGATAGCGAGAACTCTAAGCCTTATACCATGCTTCCTCTGAAGCAAGCAATCAACTAATGTATTAAATATCTAGAACATGCCATGCCCTGGGGACATAAAGACAAAGGCTAAACAGTCCTTGCCCTCAAGGAATTTGCATGATAATGGGGAGATAATATGCAGATATATAGACATATACAAAGCACTAATAAAACCGAGGTAGCCTTGGTAGGGAAGACACAAGCAGCAGCAGGGAGCAGGAAATGTCTTATGAAGAAGGTTGTACTTGAGCTGGGACTGGAAGGACATCAGATTCCAAGAGGCAGAGTCAGAAGGGTATGCATTCCAGGCATGTGGGATGGAGAGAAAGGAGATGGAATATCACACGTGAAGGTCGTGTGCGTGGAGGGGTGGAATGTTTAAGAAAACTGGAAAGGTAGCTGGAACCAGGTGGTAAAGAGCCTTGAAATGCTAAACAGAAGAGTTTACATTTGATCCTGGAGGTAGAATGGAGGCACTAGAGAACTTTTTTTACAAAGAGAATTGTCCAAAACTTGAGGAGATGTTGAATTGGAAGGGACCTTAGAGATTATCTAATCTAGTCACCTCATTTTATGGATAAAGAACCTGAGGCCCAGAGAGATTAAGCATCTTACCCAACATCACATACTAGTAAGTAGCAAGGTCAGGATTTTCATCTGATTAAGTGTTCTTTCCACTCCATAAGCTACCCATCACTTGATGTGTTCAAACAGATGTTGGGTGGTGAACAGCTGAAGATGCTTTAGAGTAGATTTCTGCATGGGTTAGGAAGTTGGACTGGATAATCTCTAAGATTCATTCTAACTAAAAGATTCTTTGATTCAAATGGAAATGTCCACAAGCTGTACTAATACATAATCACTAAATAGGCCATCCTTCAGCAGTCTAACTTGCTCTGTTCATAAAATCATTAAGACTATATGCCTGATAATCAGGAGATCTCATGAAATTGTTTGTCCTTCTCAAAGAGATGGGGCCCTGGATAGATCCTGTGCTTTAGTGATGGAATATAGCTGTAATGTCTCCCCTAGGACTCCATTTAGGATTTGACCCATTGGTCTTCATGCCTGGGGCCATCCCTAATATCATAGTAGCCAAGAGATTAAAGAAACTTGTAAGCAATCAAAGCCAAGAGCCAAAAAATACCCAATGAGAATGAGGGTAGAAGGGTCTCCTTGAGCAACAGCTGGCCCAGATCCAAGAACAGTCCTCTGTAATTTTAGAAACAAATGATGAGGACACAGGCTCATGCCATTGTGCCATAATAGTCCATACCTACACTTCTAAGGCCAAGGCCAGTCATAGCTTTAGGAGATCCACTGGCCCAGGGAGTTGTATTCAGCTCCAGCTAATAGCAGTTGCTTTATCAAAATTGAAATTTGCCTTCATCTCTGGAATGTTGTTCTACTTTATTGTATCTGTTTTCATACATTTGAAGTCAGGTTCTGACTCAGACTCTGAGTAAATTGCTTTCCTGGCTGGTCTTCTGTGCAGGGCTTTGATTTTTATCTATAAAACCCTCAGAAGCTGAATTCTGGTTACTGTTTAAAAAAAAAAAAAGGACTCTTTCATGCATGGTTAACACAGCTGAGGTCATCCAAAGGCCTTTTGCTAAGTCATCCTTACCTCTGAATTTTAAGAGGCAAAGGCCAATTCCAAGTCACCGAGTGAGTTAATTCAGGTCATAAGGGTTCGTCATGTTGACTGCTCCTCAACAGGTGAGACCATTGAAAGTCATGCATACTATACCATTTATTCAGTTACGAAAGCTCTTTTATTCAGCAAAGTTTTGAAGCCTTTAATTCAAAGTCATATCCAATAATCTGGCTATGGTTTTCAGGGGTTTTTTTTTGTTAAATATGATATATATATATATATATATTAATGAGCTTCTCGATGATATGTATTGTCCTCATTTGAGACATAATCATTTAGAAAGCACTAGGCTGGTTTACCTTTGCCCTACCAATAAAACTGTCAAGACAAATGTTTATCTACTTAAGAGAAGAAACTGTTTTCAAGCACTTTAAAAGCACATGTATGAAGTTTAAAGCTCATCTAAATGACTTGGTAGAAATTTATAAATAATTTTAAAATCACTATATAGCAAGGTCTCTGACCATGAGCGGGATGGGGAGAAGAATCTGTGATCTTCTACTCTAAGATTTTACCCTTGTGTTTATGTCTGACCCTTGAGATAAATCATTCCAATTCTTTTTTTTTTTTTTGCAATGTCTCTTGCATTTATTTCTTATTTCTTTCCCAAAGCAGCCATCTTGGTCCTGGCGCTTCATTATCTTATGCATGAATTACTGAAATAGTCTCCTAAAATCTCCTTAACACTATTCATTGCCCTTCAAACCACTGCTAGATTAATTTTCCTAAACCACTAATTTTTTACCATATTACTATAGAATATAGAATAAACTTTAGTTCAAGCCTGTCCATCACCTGAACCCAACATACTTTTCTAACCTTGGAGAAGCATCATGGTATAGATGAAAGAAATTATTCTGAGTCAAAGGATCTGGTTTTAAATCCCATCTTTCCACCTCTGCCACTTACTTATTATCTCTGTGGCCTCTGCCACACCTTATCTGTGTGATTTGTGTGTCACTTAACCTCTGGGGTCTTCAGTTTCTTTATCTGTAAAATAAAGGGCTTAGAATCAAAGAAGTGAGACAAATCTGACACCTCTGTCCTTCTCAGAGAAGCAGAGAAGAACCTGAGGGAGATGGGAGAGAGGGAGAGAAAGAGAGGGATCTGGGCTACCAGAGAATAGAGGGAGAAATAGCATCACATGCAGCCCCAGCTTCAGCTTCATCTTAGCCCACATCAGGGCCCAATTTAGCCCTTAAAGATAATCTTATTTGAAGTTAGTGGATCTAGTTTGCCAACATCCTTTACCTAGATTCTTCCAACATGCCAGGCAGGGGCTGTTCACCTTGGAGATCTGCTGGGGATAGAAAGTAATTCTGACAATTCATTTTTACTCTTATATGAAGCTGAATTCAGAACCTTATCCCTACTCAAAATGCAACTCAATTGTACTGTTCCTTTGACAACTGAATACTGTCTTGTATTGTTATTTAATGGTTCTGTGTGCTATGCCTCATATCCCTAACTAGATTGTAAACTCAAGAAGTAATATCTTTTATGCTTCTTTGTACCCTCCCCCAAGTGCCCAGCACAGGGCATCCTAGATCAGATTGAGGACCGGCCTGCCCAGATGGATGGATGGAGAGAGTGTCACGTCTTCTCTGCTGGGTGTAAAGCTAGTTTGCCTGTATATGCCGGTCATATAGTTTAGTGTTTGTAGTCAAAGTGAATGTATGTATATTTGTGTGTGTGTGTGTGTGTGTGTGTGTGTGTGTGTGAAAGAGAGATAGAGACAGAGGAAGACAGAAACACACACACAGAGAGACAGAGAGAGACACAGAGAGAGAGAGACAGAGTGAGAGACAGAGAGAGAGAGAAAAAAAGAGAGAGAGCAAGGCAGAAAGAGAAAGAGGAGAGTTCTTTAAGGTGTACAAAGTACACCACCATGATAAAGTAAATGGTGTAAGTATTATTATCCTCATTTTAAAGATGAAGAAACTGGGGCATTCTAGGACAAGGGCCTTACCAGGTTAAAGACCTAGGGGATGTCAAAGTGTGGGATTGACTCCAAGACCTTTACCACATTGCACATTTGCTAGGAGCTTGAAGGGGTGGGAGAGTAGTCCAGACAAGGAGGAGGAAGGGTGGAGTTACAAAAGAAATAGCCAGGTCCTAGCTCTGGCACTTATTATCTCTGTGACCTTGGGTATCACTTAACCTCTATTCTTCGGAACTTATTTCTCATAATGGAATCAGCATATTGGCAGATATAAAAGACTTTGCAATGCTTTATCGACAAGTGATATATAGTACATAGTAGGTACTCCTTAAGTATTTGTGATATGAATTGGAAGAGTTTTCCTAGGCTTCCGGTAAGAGGTATTGGGTGATAGATACTCTAGTGGCTGACAGGTAATAACCTTGAAAAATTGAAGAATCTAAGAATTAGAAATTAATTTAGAGGTCACCCATACAAACTGGTACCTGACTAAGAACTCTTTTTGCATCCTAATAAATATCCCTCAGGCAAAATGTAGAGGGGTGTACTCAATGAATAGAATGTTGGATGGTAGTCTGGAAGCCTTGGCTTTGGCTCCCCGCCTTCCATTCACTAGCTAGGTAACCACTGGCCAATCATTTAAACTTTCTAAGCCTTAGTTTCCTTATCTATAAAATGGAATTCTACCTGTTATATTGGTTTTGAGGTTCCTCCCTGTATTTCACCTACTCATGATGATTATACTCAAAGTATCTGCAATCTGCTTACCTTGCTTGGTGCGTTTAGAAGAGGTTCCATTTCTACTTGTCTACCCAAATATAAAATAGTACAGTCCCTACAACCATGGATATCCAGAGCTGGGCTGTATCTGGATAGAACTGACTTTTTGTGTTGCCCTTATGGGTATAGTTTTATTTCCTAGAGTTAGATCAAAACGAGGATTCAAAGATGAGAGTAAAACAGAACATAGTGCTGCCTAAGTATTTTCATATAAGTGAATCTTCCATCTATACATGTTCCCAATAAACCTTATAGGTAGATAAAGTAAATGTAAATTTTAGCTCTGTTCCCTGAAATCTCAACCCTGATACCATAAAAGGCATATAGTTATTGCCTTCATCAATCAATAATACACCAAATACCTTTTAAAAATGTCTATTGTGTACAGAACATTATTGCAGGTTTTGGGAGAGACATAAAGTTCAGCTAAGACATGGATCCTTGCCCATGTCTTAGGTCTAGAAGGGAGATAAGGTCCCAACACTGAGAGCCACAAAACCTACTATTACAATAAATACTTAGAAAATTGCAAAGCCAAGTGCATTGGGAATTATAGAGAAGGTCATTGTAAGTGGAGATCATGTCATTCATTCTATTTGTATTCCCAGTGTTTGGGGCAGTGCCTGGCATGTAGTAGGCGCCAAATAAGTATTTATGAATTAATCACCAGTTGTATGGGGGGTGGGTGGGTGCAGAATCAGGGAAAGCTTTCTGAAGAAGGCGGCATTTGAATTGTCCAGAAATTCCATAGGGAAAGAGGGGGAGCTATGGCGTGAACTCCATTTTAACTTAAGGAGGACCTCCTGTCGGGGGTATCGTGGAGGAAATTTCTGAATGAATAGGGTAGGAGGTTGGACTACATTACTTTTAGTATCTCTTCAAACTGAGATTCTGTAACTAGCATTTTATAACATGTTTACTATTTCTGCATGGTTTGTGCACACACGCGCGCGTGTGTGCGTGTGTGTGTATGTGTGAGACTTAAAGTCATTAGAACCATAAAATCATTCAAAAATGCACATGAGACCCCTTTATAGCAAAGTTTAGGATAATAGTTCTACAGTTACGTAACATAAAGCTCAAATAACTACATTCTCTGTGGCTTTGGCTATTTGCATTCCACTAGAAAAAAAGTAAAGGCAGGAAATATCGTCATGAAATTTTACCTGCATGCCCAAAGAAGAAAAAATGATATACTTCTCAAACTCATTGGGAATGAAACTGTGACCTTTGTGAAATCTGATAGCTTAGATCATCAAACAAAGCCTGCTCTCTGGGGTCGACAGGAGGCTTGGTAAATTCCTATGGCCGAAGAACAAAAGTTCCATTTGAAAAGGGTTATGGCTTCTCTGACTCCTGCAAAGGAGCAGGAAACACAACCTTTATTTCTTACAGAATCCATAATCTGAAAGTAGAGGAATAAAGAAGGCATCTTTTATCTAAGGTGCCTTCAGTGTTTCCCTGTTGAGAACCCACATTCATCACAATCCCTCTGCGCCACAGGCAGGAGATTAGAGGTATTATCTTCATTTTAAAAATAGAGGTAAAGGGGCAGAGCTGCCTGTTTAAGTGGCTCTGAACTTCTGACAATCAGGAGTGAGTAGACTTGAAATTAACCATTTCATGATGGTCCCCGTGTTTGTATCTGGTCACTTCTATACTTGCCCTTCATCTCTTTCAATTCTGACAGGGCATTTGTTTTTCAAGCTCCTCCCTAGAGCTCTCTTGCTACAAGTGAGGGCCATGGCCCAGTGACCTCTGACCAAGTTTTTGAACAGATTTCAGTCTGCGGTGTGCTTTGATCAATTAGATACCCGATAAAGTGAAAGTGAACTATTGCCTACAGAGGTTACCTGCCTGGCTTCTAGTTGGTTGTGTGTTAGTCTCACAAACTGGACTGATTCTTAGCTCTGAGGGAATCAAGTGGGACAAAGGGAAAGGGTTTGACTGGACCTTTCTAAATCAGATTGAGGACTGGCCTGCCCAGATGGATGGATGGGGAGAGTGTCGCATGTATACACATGTATAACCTACATGGAATGTCTTCTCTGCTGGGTGTAAAGCCAGTTTGCCTGTATATTCCAGTCATATAGTTTGGTGTTTGCATGTCAAAGTGAGTGTGTGTGTGTGTGTGTGTGTGTGTGTGTGTGTGTGTGTGTGTGTGAAAGAGAGAGACAGAGGGAGACAGAGACAGAAACAGAGAGAGAGAGAGCAAGACAGAAAGAGAAAGAGGAGAGTTCTTTACGGTGTACAAAGTACACCACCATAATAAAGTAGATGGTTCAAGTATTTTTATCTTCATTTTAAAGATGAAGAAACTGGGGCATTCTAGGACAAGGTCCTTACCAGGTTAAAGACCTAGGGGATGTCAAAGTGTGGGATTGACTCCAAGACCTTTACCACATTGCGCATTTGCTAGGAGCTTGAAGGGGTGGGAGAGTAGTCCAGACAAGGAGGAGGAAGGGTGGAGTTACAAAAGAAATAGCCAGGTCCTAGCTCTGGCACTTATTATCTCTGTGACCTTGGTTATCACTTAACCACTATTCTTGGGAACTTGGTTCTCGTAATGGAATCAGCATATTAGCAGATATAAAAGACTTTGCAATGCTTCATCAACAAGTATAAATTCCATAGTGCTGACTGAGTATGACAAGGATTGAGGGAAATCTAACAGCAAAAATATTAGAGCTGAATGGGATTAATTAGGGGAAGCTTCACTGAAAATTTGGCATGGACGTGGGAAGGAGTAGGGAGAAATGGAGCCAAGGAACAGGTCTGGAATTTGCCTGTTCAGGTCCCTGGCTCATCTAAGACTCCCTTGGACCAGATTTTCTTCCACCTGTAACCAACCAGATCACCTGGTAGGGAATCATTTCTCTCTTCCCAGTGTTACAACCACCCCTCTCTCCTGGAAGTACAAAATCAGTTGTAGTGGGGTGCACTTGAATGCACTTGAAAGTCCTCCTTTCTTTTCTTAGTAACCCCAAGACCAACAGGAAGATTATGGGTTCTCCTTAGGAAACCATACACTCTTGGAACCTACTGGGATTTGAAGTAAGGGTGGTAAGGGGGTGAGGAGGTAAGGGGAGGTTCGTATTTGAAGACGGAGTGTGGTATTGTTGGTGGAGTTGTGAACTGATTCAACCATTCTGTAGAACAATCTGAGACTACGCCCAAAAGACTATAAAACCATGCATATCCTTTGACCTAGCAATACTACTACTAGGTTTGTATCCCAAAAGAGTTAAAAAAGAAACAAAAAGGAAAAAAGACCTATATGCATAAAATATTGATAGCAGCTCTTTTCTGGGGGCAAAGAATTAGAAATTGAGGGGATGCCCATCAGTTGGGGAATGGCTGAACAAATTGTGGTACGTGGTTATGATGGAATACTATTGTACTATAAGAAATAATGAGCAGGATGCTCACAAAAACCTGGGAAGACTTGCATAAGCTAATGTAAAATTAACTGTGATGTGTACAAAGTAACAGTAATATTTTAAGATAATCAACCTTGAATGACAGCTATTCTCAGCAATACAATGATCCAAGACAACTGTGAAGGACTTATGAAAAATGCTATCCATCTCCGGAGAAAGAATTAATGGTGTCTGAATACAGACTGAAGCATACTTTTTTTTACTTTATTTTTCTTGAGTTTTTTCTTATCTATGTTTTCTTTCACAATGTGACTTTATGAATACGTTTTGCATGACTACACATGTATAACCTACATGGAATTTCTTGCCTTCTCAATGAGGAAGAGGTAGAGAGGGAGGAAAGAAGAGAATTTGGAGCTCAAATTTTTAAAAATTAATGTTAAAATGGTTTTCACATGTAACTGGGGAAAAATAAAATCCTAAATAAAAGTTTATAAAAGGGAGCATGGAGCTGAGGCAAGTATATACCTTTCATCCTACTGGGGCATGATGGAAGGGTGGTGAGTTGGGTAAGGAGAAGGGATACATGTGAATATGGAGTATATTGTAGAAGAAAGAACACTGAACTTGTCACCATATCTGAGTTCAGATTCTGGCTCTGACTTTTATTACCTCTGTGCCCTTGGGTATTGCTTAACCTATCTGGGCCTCCTCACCCATAAAATAAGGGGATTGGATTAGATGGCTCCCTTATGGCTCTATATCTATGGTCCTATAAAGAGGAATTTGGAATTGTGGCCCAGACACATGGATACACAGTTCTAATATTTCCTGAAAGAAGTATCTATAGAACAGTATCCTAGGAGGACATTTTGTAGAGCCTTTGAGAGCTTCTCTATAACCAAGGGAGAGATGCCTTTCCCAAGGCCCAGTAGGAGAGAAGAGTTCAGTTAGCAGTAGCATACCATGTGGTGTACTCCCATAGTTTGTTCCCCTAAAATTTTGAACAAGTTCTTTGAAAAAAAGCTCCCTCTGCTGTCTTATAATGTAGATGCCACAAATGGGATCAACACAGATATCACGGTGATGGTGACAGAGCAAAACTGAGCTGTCCAATTACCAATTGACCTGATAGCTTTCGAAGAAGCAAGAGACATTGGGGCACCTTAAGAGAGCACAGAGTAAAAAGCTTCAGGAACAAAGGAACTATTCAAAATAGTGGTCAATCCAAGATAGTAAAAGTTGTCTGAGGAGGAAGAGAGGACTCCAGCAGTGTCCAGGTGCAACTCATGGAGCCTCTGGAGAGAGAGAACCACGCCGAAAGAGGACCTGAAAAACTTCTTATAGATATTTCAGTATTCCAAGGAAATGTGGAAAGATTGCCTTACCAAGAGAGAGGACAAAAATTACAAACTAGGCATTACAGTCTCATTAGAGTCTTTTTTTTCAGCCAAAGAAAAACAAAGTTTATTAAAGATTTGGCATATTGGGTAGACTCTTAGGGAGCCTGAGCATTTGTGATGCTAATTCCAGTGGGCCAGATTAATCAGAGCTGAGCTAGATTGAATTTGAGCCTCATTAGAATCTCTTAAGAAGGCAGCACATTGGACTCTCTGCTCTGGAATTGGTGGACCAGGGTTCAGCCTTCCCCTGATGTTTACTGTCAGTATGACTAAGGGCAAGTCGCTTGATCATCATGTGTCCCATGTTCCTTATATGTAAAATGAGGGGGTTGGACTATATGTTCTCTGACCTCTCTTCCAGCTCTCGATTTATAATAATCCTATAATCTTAATGAAATTCTGGGTAGGGCTTTGAACAAGTTAAAGAAACTCTGGACTACAACTCACCATCCTGTTCCTGGTAGAGGGTGCGACCTGGGAAAGAAGGTTGCATAAATTGATGTTCATTTCTGAAGCTGGCAGTCATAGCTATATTTGACTGTCAAGAATCTGGCAAAAGTTTAAAAGGAGGGTCTTCTTTCCATATACCGGGAGAGTCTGAAGTGGTATGTATCCAGTTGAGAAAGGCATGAGAGTAGAGAGGGGAAAACTGAACAGGACATGAGTTGCCTGGAGCTCTTTTTATGTTTCTTTCTAATTTGCCCACTGGAAGCAGGAGTGGTAAGCTATAAAACATCATACCTAAAACAGCTTTCCAGATTTCATATGACTAGACTAAATTCTAAGATCAAGTGAAAAAAAAGACTCATTATCAAATAACCTAGAACCTTACCAAATCAAAGTTTTAGAATTTCTTTGCTGTGGACTAATGTAACAGTAGACTAATACTTACGTGGAAAGAAAAAAATATTTTCTTTGTTCAAATCAGTAAAAGACACCATGGAAACCACAGGGGAAAAAACTAATTCCAACCAAGATTAATTTAATATTTGTAGGGAGATTTTGCTTCCCATTCGAATAATAATGATTTTTTTCAAATAATATTTGATTTCTATATCTGTGCTAATGGCAATGACAATAACTTTGTTCTTTAACGTAATGGCTTAGATATTTGTAATTATATTTATGCTGAAGTCTACATGGCTTTTTGCAAGTTGCTCCTGTTGTCTTATATAACTTAAATGATTTAAATAGAATTGTATTCTTGGTCTATGGATATCTATGTATATGTGTGTATATGTATATATATATACATACATACATATATATACATATATACACATACATATGTATGCATACAATATCCAAGGGCACAGAGTTTTTAATATATACATATACACACACACATATATATGCATACATTATGTGTACGTGTATGTATTTGTGTGTGTGTGTGTGTGTGTGTGTGTGTGTGTATGAAATCTAGGTGGTGCAGTGGATAATCTAAGTGGTGCAGTAGAGTGCCAGGCCTGGAGTCAGGAAGACTTATCTTCCTGAATTCAAATCTGGCCTCAGAAACTTACTAGCTGTGTAGCCCTGGGCAAATCACTTAAACCTGTTTGCCTCGGTTTCCTCATCTATAAAATAAACTGGAGAAGGAAAATGACAAACCACTCTTTGCCAAGAAAAGCCTAAATGGGGTCATGAAGAGTCAAAAATAACTAAAAATGACTGAACAACAAATAGGAAAATCAGGACGGTTAGGGAGGTATCCTTCTTTAATCTTGAGTTTTGAAAAATAGATTTTGGTTACAAATTTTTCATTAACTAGCATCAGATTAGAAGAAAGAATAAAAATAAGAAGAAAATATTTTGTAGGAGTATGGTAGGTCCAATCCAGCCTGTTTAAGCAAATAGAAACCATTCCCCCCAAAAAAGAAACAACAAAAATGAAGACATTGACTCTGATTTCATTTCCTAGTAATTTAACTGATTCAAAACAGTTGTTACAACAAGGAGGGCTCCAAAACTGGCCAAGTTTTCAAACACTCTATTCCCTTGTTAGGGTGTGACATAGCAGCTAAAGGCAATGCAGGTTTTGACTACCTACCTCTTTGAAAAACATTCTAGAAGAGGATGTCAGAAAATTATGAGCAATACTCCTTCATAAAATAGCAAAAAAAAACCCCTGCCTGTTCATATATCTTTTGACCATTTATCAATTGAGGAATTTGCACAAAATAATAGAATGAAATGAGCAGAACCAAGAGAACATTGTATACAGTATCACAATATTGTTTTACGAATGACTTTGAACAAATAGGTTATTTTGACTATTATAAATATCCAAATTAACTACAAAGGACATATGAAGAAAAACACTGTCGGCATGTAGGAAAGAACTGATAACTAAAAGTAATTTACATATATGTGGGTACACACACACACACACACACACATGCATGCATTTGTGTCTAATGGTAGCCATCAGTGGGGGGAAGGGGAGAAAAAACAAGGAAAAAAGAAAAAAGAAATTTACATTCTATCTTTATTATATAAAGGAAATAGCAAGTTGTATATAATAGATTTTCAGTTTCATGTGCAATCATCTTTTTATTATATCATATTATGGAAATGTTTGTTTTATTCCATAAATTAAAAATAATATAAATATTCAAAACAGAAGCTTGCACGTAGATCAAATATTTGCAGATTAAACTGGTAACAAGACAACAGACCGAGGTGGCATGAAACGGACATAATGGCATTTTTATAGTGATTTATTCTTATTAGCAATGGTTGTAGAATAGACAAATTCAGACTCTTCCACTTCCCGCTGTGTAAAGAAGTGGTAATGGCAATTAAGGAGACAACATCCTAAAAAAACAGCTTAATGTGAACAAATACAATGAATGAAATTACATCCATTTTCAAAATAGAGATAAATTTTCAAAATAACTCAGGAAGAGTCTCCAGAGAAACAGAGAAGTTCCTGTAAAGCTACTGCTTCCAAAAAAGGTTATTGAGAAGACATTAACAAATACCAACCCACATGCCAGCTTTATTATCCATATATAATCTTTATAAGATTAGTCATTACACACATCAAAGACATCCTCAATGAAAACATGAGAGGGTAACAGGTAGACTGTCCTAAGTGATTTTATTGCAAACTACATCTTTTCATATGCTGAGACAGCCAGATACAAGGGGTCAAGAATATACTATCTTTCTGCGTATGCTGTTTGTTTCAAAAAAGAATTTGTTTCAACAGAACAAAATATGGTCTTGAAGATTCTCCTCCAAAAAGGTGATTTCCACATGTATTTTTCTATTTTTTATTCTGAACTTAACACACCAAATAAAATGGGTACTTCCATATATACACAGTAGAAAAGAAAAAAATGAGGATTGTATGATGAATACATTTTAAAATTATAGAAAACTAGACCCCAAAACATGTATGGATTGCATGACTACAGAGATAATTTTATTCCCCAATTTTCTAAGGTGTTAACATTGGGAAGTGTATTAAATGAGGAAATGTGCATATTACTTCATTCTATTGACAATGGCCTTTGTCATTGTCATGGAAGATATCTTGTATAAGGGCCAAATGAAACAAGGCTTTCCTACTGACAGCTTGTTTAAGCAGATCAGGTTAGAATATCTCTAAGTGTCATATTCATATTCATCCCTTTTTCTAATTTTTGTTTGTTTGGTCATTTCAGTTGTATCTCACTTTTGTGACCCCATTTGGGGGTTTCTTGGCAAAAACACTTGGTTTGTTATTTCTTTCTAGAGCTCATTTTACAAATGAGGAAACTGAGCCGAACAGCATTAAGTGACTTACCTACGGTCATACAACTAGTAAGTTTCTGAGACTGGATTCAAATTCAGGAAGATGAGTCTTCCTGACTCCAGGCCAGACACTCTACCTACTGCGCTGGCTAGCTGCTCTTTTTCTAATTAGTTCTAACCAGTTGATGATCTGATTGCATATGCATAGCTGATACCAAAGTGACTGCTATATGTTTCCTGTCTAGTAAGATAGAGCCAATTTCTTTTTTTGTGTGTGACTTTTTTTTATATTTACCAAGTCCATCACATTTTTTGCTTCCTATTTGAACAATGAATATTTAAGATCTACAGATTTCTGGATAGTATACACAATTTTGGCGTCTTCCATTTCTTCATCCTGAACCATATGCTTTTAGGTGTTCTCCACTGTAGTCACCTTTGTGTTGAAGTTACTAAGCACTAAACAGTGTAGAGTGTAGAGTAGCTCATCAATTTTTACATAGAATTTCTTTACTCTTATGTACCTGTGAGATAGGTACAGGCCGTGGGTACATGATGGGTATCCCAGATGACACAAAGGTGTACAGTAGTCATAGCAATTTATGTCCCTAAAGGCACTGTGGTAGAGTAGAAAGAATTCTAGATTTGCATTCAGATCCTGACTCTGGACTTACTATCTGTATGACACTAGGCAAGTGTCACTCAACCTCTCTGGGCCTCAGTTTCTCAGCTATCCTGTTTTATATATAATTCTATGATAGATTTTACTTTACCTAATTAACCTGTAAGTGAATGTCATTTATAATTTTGACAATGGAGCCATTTCTCTTGGCAAGGACCCCTTTGACACACCCATAAAGATTTTTTGTTAAAGCAGCCCACCTCCCTCCAAATTTTCAGCTTCAAAAGGTACAACAGGAAAGAAATCCTTGCTGCAGATTCTGAGTTTATGCTGGAGAATGATAACATAAGTATCACTTTGAATTAAGAAAATAAAATCTATGGCTTGTCATGTTCCCATCCTACTTTTGGGAAATTTCTTGCTTTCTTCTAATTGATTACCATATTCATAAGATTGAGATAGATGACAACTCAGTTTACTTAACTATTAAAAAGCAAAAGAAAAACCAACATCTTACATCATATTCCTGCAATATGTAGTACCCTCATAGAACCAGGGTAAAGTTCAGGTCTTTTGGCTTCTAGTCCAATTCCTCTTTTTCTCCATCAGTAGATACATCTACATCAGAAGATAGGAACGAACAAATTCTTAAAAGAATTGCAAACTCAACAAAATGACTAATGTGGACATGTTTTACATGATTGCACATGTGTAACCTATATCAGATTGCTTACTGTCTCAGGGAGGAAGGAGGAGAGGAAGGAAGGGAGGAATGGAATTTGGAACTCAAAACTTAAAAAAAACAATGTTAAAAATTTTTTTTACGTAATTGGGGAAAAAATAAAATATTAATTAAAAACAAAAAAATTGCAAATTGTTAACAGCCATATGAAAGCAGGCTCCAAATAATAATAAAAGAGTGCAAATGCAAACAACCCTAGTAACTGGCAAATTGACAAAAATAACAGAAGATAGTAATAGTATTGGAGATTAAAAAAAAACTAACATGTTGAAGGGGTTGGCAAAAGTATACCAATGCTGTGTTGAAGCTGTGAGTCATTATAATTATTCTGGAAAGTAATTTGAAATTATTCAAACAAAGTAGTAGTTAAAGTGTCCAGCCCAAGACTCCATTACTAAGCATAATCCCCACCCTAAAGAGAGTGTCAATCAAAAGAATAGCTCCATATATAATAAAACATTTTATAGCAGCCCTGTTTATGGTAGCAAATAACTGGGAACAAAGTTTATGCCCATCAACTGGGGAATAAGTAAACAAATTGTGGTATATGAATGTAATGGCATAGTACTATGCTGTAAAAACAGGATAATTTTTTACATCAGATTTATGTAATCTGATGAAAAGTAAAGTAAGGATAAGAAAACAATATGCATGATGACTGAAATACTGTAAAGAATAACAGCATAAAAAGACAGAAACTGAATGTTGCAAAATCATTGTGACTGTGCTTGACTCCAAAGAAGAAATATGAAAAGGCATTTCTCCTAATTTCTTTGCAGAGGGTGGGGTTCTACCAGTTAGGCACACTGCATGTAATGTCAGATTTTTTAAATGTATTTTTTTCCTCTTCCTCTTAAATTTTTTTTGTTGTTGCTGTATAAGAGATGGCTCCCAGAATGGGAAGGAAAGGAAATGGGAAAATTCTGCGGGCATAAAAATAAAGGATATCATTAAAATCTATTTAATAAAAATAAAATGCAAGAGAAAAATTTCAACAGACCTACATAGATGTTCTGTCTGAGCATATCCCCGGGTCTCCTCTTTTACCCACAGGTCATAGAAAAGAAATAAAGATATTGGGGCTAGGGCAGGAAGCCTGGGGATCCAGGGTCCCACTCAGAGTCCTAAAGTCCGTTGCCTGGACTGGAATAGTGTAAACAAGGGAGGTCAGTATGGGGACAGCATTGGAAGATCCTTTTCACTAGATCTGAGCATCTGATCATTCTCAAAACTGGTCCCATCTCAGCTCTCCTGCAACTCCTACTTGGATCTTCGCTCTCCTGAGTAGTTTCCAGGATGACTAACAATTGTTGTTTAACGTCCTTCTCTCCCCAACTTCTGTGTCTAAAGGAAAAACTGGAAAAAAAAGGCCAGTAGAGTCTCTTTTCCCTATGTTCCATGGACTGTGAGCTGCCTATGTCACTTGTGTTCATATCTTTAGTTATGTAAATATTTTTTACTTTGCTATAACATAGTAGGTTTTATCATAGATAGAGTTTTAGATCAGAAGTCAAAGAGCCAGATTCTGTCACTTGCTAACCATATAACCTTGGATAAGTTAATCTCTCTGATATCCAGTTTCCTCATCTGTAAAAGGGAGGTAATAATAGTCAACCTGCTTATGTTTCAGGATTGTTGGGAAGATCGCATGAAATAATATACGTGTATAATAATAATAAATACATATAATTTTGTGATAAATATAACATGTATTATATTACATATGTATTACATGTATTATGTACAACATCTATTAAATATATTATAATAACATATAATAAAGCATTATACAGAGCAGGCCTGTACAACCTGCAGGCTGCCAAAGAATTTCGGGTAGCCTGCGAAAAATGTAGAAGATGTTTTCCTCTACATTTTTTTGTGGGCTGCCTGAAATCCTTTGGTGGGCTGCAGGTTGTGCAAGCCTGATATGGAGAATATATAAATTACATATAACTATAGACTACATGTTACATAAAAGTATAAATGAAAATATAGATTATATAAAAATACAGAAACAGAAAATAGATGACATTCACATAGCAATTTGAAGCATACAATGTATCTTACGTACATTATTTCATTTGGAGTAACAATCCAATAAGGCAGGTATTATGTGTCTCATTATCCTCCTTTTTCCATGAGAAGCAGCCGTATCACACCACTCATCTCTTAAAGTTATGGGACGTTCCCCAACAGGTTTCTTCCCTCGTAGCACCAGGGTAAAGCTCAGGTCTTTTGGCTTCTAGTCTAGTTCCCCTTCCTCTATATCAGTATACACGAAGCTATGTTAGGCAGTTATGTTATGTTAGGTGTAAAGTTTAACTTAAATGGCCATAATCCCTTTCCATTAAAAGTATGCAACATGTTGCACAGTTACAGACAATGTAAACTAAATAAGATATTGAGACAAAAAATGGCACTTGGAAAAAAAAACAGAATTCACGTGTTCTTTGGCTAGGTGATGACTCAGGATGATGTCATGATAAGTTATAAACATTTGAGATAAACTATTTGGAACCATTAAAAGGAGATAGCAATTGAAAAAAATTAAGCTGTATACAAAGTGTAATATGCAAGAATTTTTTAAAAAAAACATCTGTTTTGGATGCTGCTAGAAAATGAGAAGGAGCCCAGAAGGGGAAGTGCTGGCCTTACTCACTTATGTTTCATGGCCCATTTTGTCAGGTAGCCCTAGTAATGGATGTACCATTTTTACAGTTTATACCCAGCTGTCTTAGCAAGATGTTCCATCTCTCCGTAGACTCATAGAGCTGGGGCTTACAACAGGGCAACATGGTAGATGGAATCAAGTGGTAGAGCTAGTATAGAGTAGGAAGAAACAAGAATTTGTTAAGTGCCTACTATGTGCCAAGCGCTTCGCAAATTTCATCTCATTTGATCCTTACAATAAACTTGGAAGGTAGGTGCTATTATATCCCCATTTTACAGCCGAGGAAACTGAGGCAAGCAGAGATAAGGTGTTTTGCTTGGGATTAACCAGCTAGTAAATGTCTGAGGTCATATTTAATCTCAGGTCTTCTGACTCCATGCCCAGCACTGAGACATCTAGCTGCCTCTTAGATAACCAGCTTTACTGACCAAACATATCACTCAGCTTAAACGTGAATTTCCCGATGCCAATCGAGAGCTTTGCTTTGTTTAATTGGTTTGTGTGTTGATGGTATTGGGTCGGGGGAGGGAGAAGGTAGCTATGTGTTTATGTTCTTCTCTAGGTCTGAAAATCCTTGTTCAGGGAACGTTCAAAACTTTTAACATTCGGCTCCAGTATTTCTAGGGCAAATCCAAGTAAGGTTGGGGAGAATATCGGGTGGGAGTTTGATAAGCGGTAGATAAAGTGCCTAGCTTGAAGTCAAGAAGACTCATCATTGCCAGTTCAAATCTGGCCTCAGATACTTACTGTATGTCCCTAGGTGAGTCATTCGACCCTGTTTGCCTCAGTTCCTCATCTGTAAAATTGGCTGGAGAAGGAAATGGCAAACTACTGCAGTATCTTTGCCAAGAAAACTCCAAATGAGGTCACAGAAAGTAGACCAGGACATAAAAAAGGACTTAACAGCTGATTCTTTTTTTTAATTTAAAAAAATTTTATGAACAAATGATTCTTAAACCACACAAATTAGCCTAGAGTGGTTTAGGAAAATTTTGCTATAGATTGGGAGATTCACTGCCGAATTAGGTGGTCAATTTTGGTAAAAATCTGGACTCTTCCCAAGATAAAATTATGAAACGGAAAAGTGTTTTTTTTCTCATCTTTATTTCTTCCCTTTGCCCAGTTGTCCCTTAAATTCCATTTCCAATCCAAAGGGCCTATATAGCATTCCCTTTGGGAAGCAGCATGGTGAAAGGTAGCTCTGCAACTTGAAATTAGGAGACCTGACTGTACTTGCCATTTGACTATTGGCAAGACACTTTACCTCTCTAAATCTAAGTGTCCTCATCTGTAAAATAGTCATACCAAAAATTGTGCTACCTACTTCACAGGGTTCTTAGGAGAATGAATCATCAGCCGAAGGTTGTTCCTTTACAAGTCTATATAATTTCTTACACTTTTTGGAGCAATACCAACAAACTAAGCTAGAGGGTTCAAGGGGCAATCAGGATAATGAAATGCCTTGTATTCATGCCATATGGAGGCCAATGGAAGGAGCTAGAAATGTCTAGGCTGGAGAACAGAAGACTTAAAATGACACATCATAACTATCTTCAAGTATTTGTAGGATTGTCATATGGATAAAGAATTAGACTTCCTTAGGTGGCCCTTGGGGGCAAAACTAGGAATACAGGGTGGAATTAGTTACAAAGAAGTAAATTTAAGCTTGATGTTAGTAAAACTTCCAAAGAATTTTCCAAAAGGAAAATGCACTGAATCAAGTGGTAATAGTTTCCCTGTCATTGGAGGTATTCAAGTAAGGCTCAGATGATCCCTTGTCTGGTATGTTGTAGATGGGAAATAATTCAGAAAAACTAATCAGTCAATCAAAGAAATCTGTTGGTCAGTTGATTGATAATAGATGTAATGTTTCATACTTGTGGACCCCCACTTCTGCAAAGGAGGAGGACAAGGTATTTTCTTATGGCTTTATCCACTCAGCAATCTTTAAGGGATAGGCACTAGGTATCAGGGACATGCTGCTATGCTGGCTCCCCCTTACATGCCTACGGTTCCAGAACTTTTTGTAGGCCATTCCAAATCCACACCTACCTTCCTTCCTGTCACATATTCCCCCGTCCTTCTTTTTCCATTCCTCTCTCAGCCATTCATGAATCTCCTTTAGTATGCAGCATCATACTGTTGTCCTTCAGAGACTGTTGAGTTTACCTGGGTGGGGTGCTACCTAATATTTATCTGATGCTAGTTTCCTGGTTTTATTGTATCATAGAATGTGTTTCTCATCAGTGAATTGTTTTTAACAGGCTAAAAAAAGAATGAAGATTCTAGAATTCCAAATTCTACTTGAAACTCTGCCAGGCATCCTGGACAGTGAGCTCCTAATTAGAAAACAAAGAATCACAGAATCTCCCAGCTTAAAAGAATCACAGAAGCTACTTAGTACAACCAGTAGCTAATTCCCCCTCCACCTCTTCCTGCAAGATCTCTAACAAATGTTTGTCCAGGCTCCTCCAAATGCCTTCTAATGACATTTTGTAAAGTGTTAATTGATGGTTCATCTAAGGGTGGCGATACTGCTTCCACAGCTTCTCAGAGTATATCCATGATACTGTCTTAGAATCAGGGAGGCAAATATTTAGTTTTTGTGCCTCATACTTTTCTCTTTCTGGTCAAAATTGTCAACCACCATGAAGCTGATGGAGCTAGAATCTGTGAAAGGCACCTTTGGAGTATAAATATTTAAATCATTTATACTTCAATGTGAATTGAAGTTAATGTGTTACTTCTCTAACAGGTTAGAATCATAGTATTTGTATTTTAAACCTCACCTCAAATGGTGGAATGAAAGACTTTGCCCTCATAAAAGCAATTGTCAGCATCACTAAACAAGTAGTGGTGGGGATGGCGAAGGGGTGGAATTTTGGGTTTAGGAGGGCTTTCTCAGCCCCCTAAAAGCATTCTAGGCCTACCCTACCTACAGGCAACATCAGCATTCATACATACTATAAATGTGGGACTCCTTGCAAATAAAGAGGGTCATGGGCAACTAATTGCCTACTGAGCTCCTTGTGGGTAGGGATTGTTTCCTTTTTGTTTTTCTATACCCCTTGCCTAACACAGTGCCTGGCACACAGTAGGTGCTTAAAAATATTTGTTGGTTGACTGATTGATAAACCCATTCTAAGCTCCAAAACAGAATATGATTCCAAATATACTTTCTAGGACATAAGGTCCTTCACAGATTCTAAGCTCATGACTGAATGCTCATAGTTTAAGAGCTAGAAAGAAAGTTAGAGATCATTTAGTTCAATCTTCTCATTTCATAGACCACACTGGTGAAGCCCAGAGATGGTAAGTGACTTGCCTAACATAGAAGGAGTAAGGGACAGAGCTGAATTTGAACACAAGTCCTTTGACTGCAGAGTTAGTACATTTTCCACTATACCACACTGTGTCTGGATGGCTCCTTGTTATCCTTGTCAATGTGCTAGGAAGACCTCCCTGTATCTACTCCCACTCTGTCATTTATTTGTGAGGGAGTTCTGTGAGGGACCCAAAGATAATTGGGGCCCTCCCTTCAACAAGACAGCAGTAAGGAATATCTCTTTCCAACTTGACTAACCCTAGGGTTACTGGTTATTAGCAGTGGGAACATTTCTTCTATTCTACATGTTCGTGCATGTGGAGGGGATGGGAGGGTGTGTCCCAAAGGGGCAGAAATTATTATTATAACCTCCTACAGAGAACAGAAGGCATTTCTTCCATATGGTAATGCTCTGCCAGGGATAATAGTTCCTCTTGGAAATTGCCTTTTCCCATTAGTGACCAAGGTGTCTTTCTTGATGAATCTAGAAAAAAGAAGTCATTCTTTAACCCCTACCTCTCCTCACCACATATTAATTGCTCTACTGATCTTTGTCAATCCATGAAAAGCCATATCTTCACTGATAACTTTCTCAAATTAACTTTTTTTGTGTTGAATTAATAAATATCCTCCAAAAGGGCAAAGTAGGACAACAAAAGAGGATCATATGTAAAAATGTTCATCTCCATACTTATGGCTTGCTTTAAAAAAGGTATATAATAAATTCAACATGTTACTTTTAATACCCTGCTCATCCTGTATTGCCTTCTGAAAGGCTTTCTGTTCTTGTCTATGCTTTAAAAAAAACTCACTGATTCTCCCCCGCCTTTTCTTTTCTTTTTTTTTTGACAGCACAATCATTACCTTCCCTCTCCCCCTTACATTGCATTGTTCCAAAGAAAACAAAAGAAAAATATAACCCTTTAGTAGTTAAGCATTTATTAATCATTGATTTTTGAGACTGGCCACACCCAAAATTCACTGGTAAAACTAATTATCGGTAACATAGGATAGGTATGACTCATCATTCTCTGTCCCATTTCCACTACTCAGCCACCATTATTACTAAACTAGAATGGGATGCATTGAAGTGAAGGTCCTAAGTAACATCTTGGATGGACCCCATAGATTAATACTAAACTTAAGCCCAGAACCGAAGAGGAAAAGAGCAGGCTGGATATAACCAGAATCACAGAATGTTAACAGCTGAAAATTCCTAAGTCGATGTTTAACCCAAAACAATAATCCCTCTTCTATCCCTTAAAAACAGTCAACAAGTCTATGTTAGGACAGTTCTGGCTATTTTCACAGAATTTCAGAGTTGGAAGGGAGGTCAAAGACGGAAAAGAAAGGTCCCACATTAGTCAATACACATTTATTACACACCTACTGTATTTCAGACACTGTAGTAAGTGCTGGGGATACAAAGAAAGGGAAAAAGACAGTCTCAGCCCTCAAGGAGCTCACATGTTAAGGAGATAACATGTGAGACATGGATGAACCCCAGTGGAGAATTTGGTGGACACGGACAAGTTCTACACAGGATGAGAAGGTGTGTATGGGTATGCACTCCTGGAGGGAAACTCCTCATCAGTGAGATCACTGATGAACTGAAGTATAGTGAAAGTGAAAGTGCCTTTTAGATAGTGAGCTCCTTGAGAACAGGGATGGTCTCGTATCCCCAGTGCTTCACGTGGTATCTGGAACACAGTAGGCATTAAATAATTGTTTATTGATTGATGTAGAATAATATTTCTGGACCTCAATTTCCCTTTCTACTTCTCATATTCTCTGAACCTAATGTATATTAGGATGCTGTCATTTAAATTAAAATGACAGATGATCCATCAAAGTCCTGCCCATTACTTGAATAACAAACATGCCTTTTCCAATGTTCCACAGTCTTTAAACAGTTACAGAGAGGAGATGGAAGGAAGGGGAGGGGAAAGCTATAGGAAGAAGGTGATCCACTTTTCAAAATATAAAAGCACCAGTCCTTGTTATAATATGGACATTTTTCCTTCCCTGACCTGACTAATCCAGCAATAATTCTTTCCTCTTCTTTAAATTCTTGAAGTCTTTATAAATCTGCACTAAACATTTTAGTTCTTCATTTGGTATTGTATGGAATTATCATCTAGTTGTTTTTTATATGTCTTATCTTTTTTTTCCCCTTCTAGACTTGAAGCTCTTCGAGGGTAGGGGCTGTGGCCTCTATTTCTTTATATCCCCCCTATTAGTCTCAAGGATGTGACTGGGTTTACAGAAAAATCTTAATAAATATTTGTGGACTTGCCTTTAAAATGTGTCACAATGACAAAATGAGTTTCTATTCTCTTGGTACAAGTTTACTTAGTATACCAATTCCATGGGAATTATAAATTAAAATTAAAACCACATACGAAGTCCTTTTAACCTAGTACTTAGGGAGATGTTTTTGATTTTCTGCTGGAGATCATCCTCTACCATTAATGGCTACTTATGCCATGATGATAGAGATTCACAGATTGCAGATAGTGAAAAAGCATGCATACATTCTCACCCTCAGGACCAGTCCTGAACAGGATTTTCATAAAACACTGACCAATCAGAATAAAGAAGGCTATCTCAAAACTGATGCTTAACATCTGTGTTTATCCACTTGTCACTCTAACTCTCTTTGGCCTTTTCTCATATACTCGTGTTAGACAGATAATACACAGGAGACACTGGAGTTTTCAGACTCCAGACTCTTAACGGATTCACTCTTGATCTGGTCCGTCAGAAAAGAGAGCCTCAAAGGGGTTAATAACAAGCTTCTTTCTAGTCCAGTCTTCTCTAACACAGTATTGCTAATAACGGAAGCACCACAAACTCCTATGGCATTTCCTAATCACCCTTCTCCTAGGGGCTGGTGAGAAGGGGGGGCAACTACCCCTATGTCTCAATGGAAGTAATCAAGACAGGCACAACTTGTACATCCCCTAAATCCTCTCAAGCCTCAATGGGCGCCGGTTGAGGCAAATACAGATTTTCCCCTCCCAAGCCTTTGATAGGGGCCAATCAGGGCACACAGCATTCCACCTTGTACCATAAAGGTTCCCCAACTCACTAACCAATGCCCACCTGTTTTATAGGGCATCAGACAAAGAAGGCACATCGCCAGCAATAGCCTCGCAAGTTTATGTTGCCTCATCCTTATATCTTACTGCGCAGTCGCAGTGGATGTTTACAATTTCAGCACATGTGTTTATATTACTTATCCTTATATGATGTTGTGCAAGTGTGGTGGAGATGTTTTGAATCACAAGCCTGGGAACTCATATCTAATACCTGGGAAACAGAGATTGTTATGGCCACGGATCCTGGGAAACTGAACCCTAAGAAATAATAACAAAAATCCACTTTACACATACTAAAATTCACCTTACTTACACTCAAATTCATTTTACGGACACCCCAGCTCTAGTATCATCTTGGAATATAGTAATCACTTAATAAATGTTTAGTGACTAATACATTAAGCATTTCAAAGGATTTTGCTTTTATGCCTTACTGAAAAAAAATCATAGATTTAATAGACATTTAAAACTTAAAATTCTTAAAGTTAAGGCCTTAAAGTTCACCTAGGTGAACATCTTCAATATATAGATGAGAAAACAGGCCCAGAAAGTGATTTACCCAAGGTCACACAGCTGAGGACCTGGTGCTTGAATGCAGGTCTTTTGAACCCCAAATCACAAGTCTTTCTCTCACCACCAAAAAATTTCTTTTGTTGATTGATATTCCAAACACCAAACTGCCTTTTTTGGAAAAATAAAACAGAAAGAAAATGAAGCCCCAAATACTACCTGCACAAAACTAATTTGTATGTTCTGTGTATAACTAAATCTACATTTGTCAAAGAAAGAAATGAACATCTGAGGAGAAGACAAATTGTTGGTTGGGCCCTAGAAATGCATTGCAAACAGCAAAATCCAAAGCCCAGTATTTATAAAAATTAAAAAATCCATGAGTATGTTGCTTTAAGAATTATGTCTAGCCTAAGCACCATAAAAAGTATTATAGGCCACCACATCCAACCTGGCAACTAAGAGGGAACAAACATCTGCACAAATTGATTTATAAGTAGCTAAAGGACATTTTCATCTAGTTTCAGATAAGTTTTTAAATGGTTATGACCATAATCCATCAAAGCAGTGTCTAGACAAAGAACAGTATTTTCTGTTCAGGGAAACCAGAGGAGGAAAAGCCTGCAGGCCACATCCTGCTGAAGGCCTACTTGAGGATCAATGGCAGGATGTGGGCTCTTAACTTGCAGGCTGCCACACCATGGAACACTTAGTCTTTACCTTTCCTCTCTGCTCCTTGTGAAGTCTCTTGGAGTTAGGTGGGGAACTTTGCTGTTCTTTCTTTGAAAATAAGAGGAAAGATCATTCTGGTCCGCAGGAATTCATATTCAAACACACGTGGAAAAAAAAATCCAGAGAGGAGAAAAGAGCCTGAATGGCAGGGAGGGGCAACTTAGAAACCATGGGATATCACTGGCTTAATGTTGTGATATTTAAAATTCTTTTACAGTTAAGTTCAGCAACTGAATTTCTCTGAATAGACAGAAAATAGAAAACAATAAGAAAAGAGATAAAACTTAGAAACATAGAGCTGGGAGGGTCATTTTTGTTTCTCATCCTTTTTAACATCTGTTACATTCAACCCAATGATCACTCCTTTATTCTTGAAACTACCTTCCCTTAACTTTCTTAGCAGTATCACCTTGTCCTGGATGTCATTGCTTTCTCTTTCTTAAAGGATCTACCTCTTCCTCTCGTTGAAGGTTTAGTCCTTGGCTATGAAATACTCTTTATAAAGAAATACTATATTCTCTCCTAGAAAGACTTCCTTCACTCACATTTTCAACCATTTCCTCTTTATGCATGAGTCGCAAATCAATTCTACCAGCCCTGAACTCTTTTCTGAGTTCGATATCATATCTTTAATTACCTGATGAGCATTGGATACGTACTCTAATATGTCTCAAATCCATCAACACTAGGCATTTATTAAGTACTTATTATGTGCCGAACTCTTTGCTAAGTACTGAGAGAGTATAGAGAAATGCAAAAATAGAAAAACAGTCCCTGCCTTCAACACAACCTGTCCAAAACCAAATTAATTCTTTCACCAGAAAGCTGCCCCCACTTTGGACTTCCTTTGTTCTAGTGTCAATGACATTATGGTTCTGAGAAAGCTTTGGCTCCCATCTCTACCTTCTTCCCTATTTCCTTTTTTTCAAATTTTCAATTTAGTATATTTCATTTCCCACGCCACCCCCCCAGTTACATGTAAAAACAATTTTTAACATTTGTTTTTAAAACTTGAGTTCCCTCACTGAGAAGGCAAGCAATTACACATAGGTTATACATGTGTAGTCATGCAAAACATTTCCGTAATAGTCATGTTGCAAAAGAAAACATGGACCAAAAAAAATAAACCCCAAGAAAAAGAAACTAAAAAAGTATGCTTCAATCTGTATTCAGACACCATTAGTTCTTTCTCTGTGGATGGATCACATTCTTCATCATAAGTCCTTCAGAGTTGTCTTGGATCATTGTACTGCGGAGAATAGCTAAGTTATTCAACAGCTGATCGTCTTACACTATGGCTGTTACTTTGCACATAGTACATTTCATTTTACATCAGGTCATGCAAGTCTCTCCAGGTTTTTCCAAGAACATCCCTCTCATCATTTTCCATAGCACAACAGTATTCCATTATAATCACATACCACAGCCATTCCCCAATTAATGGGCATCCCCTCAATTTCCAATTCTTTGCCACAAAAAAGAACTGCTATAAATATTTTTGTATATATAGCTCCTTTTCTTTTTTGTTTTTTTTTAAACTTTTGGGATATACTGTATTGCCCCATGTGTAAGACTCACCCTTTTTAAAAAAATTTGATGTCTAAAAACTGGGTGCATCTTATACAGTGGTTGTAGATTTTTTACTTGCATTTCCCACTTTTACATGCTTGTTTTTGAGCTCATTGTTGTAGATTTTTTTATTTGCATTTCCTGCTTTTTTGTGCTTGTTGTCTTTGCACTCATTGTTTTGCATTTGTTACTGGTATATTAGGTTACATTTTGCCACATTCTGCCCAGAAATGGCTCAGAAAAGATTTTCTTACAGTGCTGAATTCAAGTTAAAAGTGATCCTGTTTGCAAAAGTGAATGGAAATTGTGCTGCTAAACTAAGTTTGGTCCTCCTCCAACTGAGAAAACAATCCGAGACTGGCTATGGGAAGAAGAAACCCTACTGAAAACACCTCGGCAGAAGAAGGCCATGAGAGGCAAGTCAGCAAAATGGCCTGATTTAGAGAGGAACTGAAGATATAGATTGAAGAGCAAAGGTCAATTGGAATTCCTGTGTCCATAAAGACAGTTCAGCATGAGGCAAGAAGAACTGCTGATGAAAAAGAAGTTACTGATTTCAAAGGAGGGCACAATTGGTGCTTCATGTTCATGAAACAGAATGGACTAAGCATGTGTACATGCACCAAACTTGCCCAAAAGGTGCCTGAAAGCTATGAACAGAAGGTCCTTGAATTTCATCACATTATTGTATGAATTTTATGATAAATAAAACTTGAGTTCAATAGATTTATGTAATACATTTTTTTTCAAATTTGTGCCCCAAAATTAAGGTGTGTGTTATACATGGGGAAATACGGTAGACCTAGTAGCCGTATGTCTAGGTCAAAGGGTATACATGGTTTTATAGCCCTTTGTGCATAGTTCCAAATTGTTCTGAGGAATGGTTGAATCATTTCACAACTCCACCAACAGTATATTAATGCCCTATTTTTCCCACATCCACTCCACCATTTGTCATTTTCCTTTTCTGTCCTATTAACCAATCTAAGAGGTATGACTACTTCCCTATTCCCAACAATCAACAAGTCTTATTGATTTTAATTTTATAACATCTCTCCCAGCTGTTCATTCCTTTCAATTTCCTCTGTGACTACCTTAATCCAGCTCCTTATCACTTCATACGTAAATCATTGAAATAGTCCCTTAGTTTGCTTGCCTTTAGTCTTACTCTGCCAGATTACATTGACTAAAACAGCATACAGATAATCACTCTCCTACTCAAATCCTTTCCAACCAGGCCTCAGCCTACCTGCCTACCTGCCTAACTTTACCACATAGACTGACCTTCAAACAACACATATTTATTCCTGTGTCTTTTCTCCCCTTGCTAAAAATGCCCTGTACCCACTTCCTGCTTACCCCAGCTGTAGTGCTACAACTTTCTCCATGAGGCCTTCCCATCTACTTCTCTTCTTCCTATAGTCTTTATGTGATAGGGGCTCGTCAGGAAATGATAATGATGCTCTCAGAGTGCACCAATGATCACAAGAAAGCCTGTTTCCTGTATATCTGTGTCTAACTATGTACTTCTCTGTGTTCTAGCATGTCTCATGGAATCAGACTATTGTGATTTGGCTCTTTACCATAGCAGCTCAGTAACATGTCAGGACTCCCAGGACTTGCCTTTCCACATGGGTTCCTGTCAAGTTAATGCTTCTCTCCTTCCAAATGTAACCCTCCTAATATGAGCCCTGTACCTGCATACAAGTATAAATATTAGTGGGGTCTTAATGATCTGGGAAGTGAACTCTATCACTCTTCATTATTGACACAGCCTTCTGTTATTGACACTGAAGTGGGGGAAGAGTTTCCTTTCAAAAGCAACTTGCTGGACCAACGAGTATACACCGTTTAATAGCTTTTGGGCATAATTCCAAACTGCTTTCCAGAACGGTTGAACTACTTCACAGCCCCACCAACAGTGCATTAATGTACCTACTTTCCCATATCCTCACCAGGAGTCGTCATTTTCATTTTCTGTCATCTTGGCCAATCTGATGAACGTGAAGTGGTATCTCAGTTATTTGAATTTGCATTTCTCTAATTATTAGTGATTTTGAACATTTTTTAATGTGGTTATTGATGGCTTTGACTTTTTTTCCTCTGAAAATTATCTTTTTGTATCCCTAGGCCATTTATCAATTGGGAAACAGCTATTCTTCTTATAGATTTTGGCTTGGTTTCCTATATATTTGACGAATGAGATCTTTTTTTTAGCAAAACTTGCTGCAAAGATTCCTCCCCTCCCCAGTTTCTTGCTTTTCTAATTTTAGCTGCATTTACTTTATTTGGATAAAACTTTTTTTCAATTTTATGTAATCAAAAATATTTACCTCCTGCGAACCTTTTTACCTCTTGTTTGGTAGTGAACTGCTCCCCTATCCATAGATCTGACAGGCATTTTCTTCCATGCTCCACTAATTTGCTTATGATATCACCCTTTATGTCTAAACCAGGTATGCATTTTAAGCTTATCTTGATATATGGTATAAGATGTTGGTCTATGCCCAGTTTCTGCCAGACTACTTTTTAGTTTTCCCAATAGTTTTGTCAGATAGTGAGTTCTTGCAGCAATAGCTGGGATGTTTTAATACATTTTTTAAGGGAAAAGTAGGCTAACTTGCCTAGGGCCAGGTCCTTAAGATCTTCTATAGGAATTCCCACTACTTAAATGACTTTAGTGTTGCTGTTGGTTAACTCTGACCATGGGGAGTTTGAACAGCCTCATACAGACAGCAAAGTCACCTGAGTTGCCTGTGACCTCTAAACTGACAAATTCAATGAACTTTTCTCAATCTTCACCTTTCTTGATCTCTTTGAACCTTTGACACCATTGATGACCTATTTCTCCTTGATATTCTCTTCTCTCTGGGTTTTCATGACACTGCTCTCTCCTGGTTTTTCTCCTTCTCTGGCTCCTTCACTGGATCCTCGCTCTGGTTATGTCCACTAACTGGACATCCCCCAAAGCTCTGTCCTGGGCCCTCCTCACTCTCTATACTATTTCATTTGGTGATCTCATTGACTCTCATGGATTCAATTATCATCTTTGTGCTAATGATCACCGGCTCTATTTATCTAGCTCTCACCTCTTTGCTGACCTCAAGTCTCCAAATGCCTATTATACATCTGGAACTGGATATCTTGTAGACATAGTAAACTCAGCATGTCAAAAACTGAACTTATTTTCCCCTCCAAACCCTCCCTTTCTTGTAATTTTCCTATTATGCTGTTGAGGGGATACCATCCAACCAGTCACCCAGGTTCACAACCTAGGTGTCATTCCCTAACTCTTCTCTCTCTCACTTACCCATATCCAATCTATTGCCAAAGTCCTGTAAATGCTGCCTTTGTTACATCTCACATATACAACCTTCTTTCCTCTGACACTACTACCACCATCATGTAGGCATTTATCACTTCTTCATACCTGGACCATTGCAAGAACCTGGTTGTACTCCTTGACTCAAATCTGTCCCCAGTCCAGTTAATTCTCCACTCAAACTTATCTTCCTAAAGCACAAGTCTAACCATGCGACCTCTACTCCCCTCCCTTTAAAAAAATTCACCTCCATAGCAAATATAAAATCCTTTGTTTGGTGTTCAAAGTCCTTCATTACCTGGCTCCTTCCTTCTTACACCTAAATCTCCTTCATGTGCTCCATGGCTCTATGCTTTGCTGTTTCTCAATTCCCTATCCCAACTCTGTGCCTTTTTACGGGCTGCCCCCCCCCCATGCCTGGAATGTTTTCCCTCTTCTTTCTACCTCCCAGCTTCCTGGCTGCTTTCAAGACTCAGCTTAATTCTCACTTTATCCAGGAGGCTTAATCCAAGCTTCCTGCTACCTACTGCTCTCCTCCCACAAGTGAGTACATGAAAAGGCCTGAGCCTAAAAGAGCCAGGGTCTGCCGCTGCATCCTGGGTCATCTCCAGTCATCCTGATGAATATCTGGTCACTGGATCCAGATGGCTCTGGAGAAGAAAGTGAGGCTAGTGACCTTGCACAGCCCTCCCTCCCTCAAATCAAAGTCCACTGTAAGTCATGTGATCATTTCCCTTATGCCATGACCCTCTTCAAAAACAAAGAACACACAACAATCTTGTAGGACGTAATCATTTGCATGTTGTCTCCCCCATTAGAATGGGAACCCTTTGAGGGCAGAGCCAGTGTTTTTGCAATTCTTTGTATCCCCAGTGCTGAGAATAGCAGCTGAATAAATTCTTATTGACTGGCTAACTTGAAAACCTTCACAAATGGGGAAACTCTGCACCTTCAATGGAAGCCCATTTCACTTTTGGCCTGCTCTAATTATTAGGAAGCATTTCTTTTGCATCAAGCATAAATTTCCTTCCCTGCAATTTGCATCATTCTTCCCAATTATGCCCTTTGGGGCAAAATAAAAGTTTAATCTCTCTTAGGCCAGAAAGTTCTTCAGATTTGATGTCCCTGACTATGTTTTTCCTTCTGAAAGCTAAACAACATTGTCTTCAACTGATCCTCACATGGTATAATCCTGGGATCTCTCACTGTTCTGGTGGCCTTTTCTGGGCACATTTTAGGTGTCAATGTTCTTCCTAAAATAAGGCAACCAGAACTGAGTACGACATAGTTATGCTATGACCATAACAGACAGGTAGAATTTCATAGCTTTCTGGCTTAGAGATATCCAATCCAACCTCCTCATGTTACAGTTGAAGAAACTTAAGCTCAGAAGTGATTTATTCAAGGTATCTTATAGTATCTTACAATTGGATATATTAAAAAAAATAAAGTTAGATACATGAAAAATTTTTGTCAACAATAAAGTCTCTTTATATGGGAAAATCTGAATTATCACCTCTTAATCGATATGAACAAAAAATTCAAGAGTACTATATCGTTATTTTGGAGGAGAAGCAACCTAACTGTAAGGAAGTTTCAGTAAATTTTTCTATTACTGAACTGAAAATGTGTGTATGTGTGTGGGAGAGAGTGGCAAAATATGACAAGAATACACATGCATTTTGAAACATGTTTTAGCGTCAAGATGTAGATAAAATGTATGGTGGATAATCATTACGCTTAAAATAGCAAAGGAAGAATTATTCATAATAATTACACCCTCATTTCTGATGATCACTTTCTTAAAAAGAGGAGGCCTTAACTATTTTCATATCACATTTATCAAATACCTCCTGGACAAATTTCTGCAGTAAATCTAAGTATAGAGTAGACGATATTTGTAGAGTGAACAAAATTCTAACTTCAGTGCTTTCCAATGAGTAAAATTGACTTGATTTTGGTAAAAATGTCGTAATAATTACAACTTTCTAATAATACATTGTATTGATTGATTTAAAAGGTTCTGTATCATGGGGAGGGGTTATCTCCAGGTGATGTTGAATAATAACTACTTGCCGGGGTGATGGTAAAAGGAACTCCTTTTACTAACTCTAATTCTGTGAAAAGAAAAAAAAATGGAAAATAGAAATAAGTAGAAAATAAAAAAATAAAAATTGAAAAATGGTATTATTAATATAGAAAGAAATCTAAACTGATTTATGGCATTTTGCCCTCTAGCTGTACATGTAAGAGAAATGGTATTATATTAACAACCAATTATTGAATGAGGACTAAGGTTTTTTCTCTTCCTATTTCCTCATTCAGAAATCAGCCTTTGAAGGGCAGGGCTGATGATAAGATGAAATGCTGGGAAAACTCAGATCTGATAAAAAGGTAAACAAATTCTTTTTTAGGTGAATTGGCAGGTTCTGGCCCATTGGGTTTTAGTCAGACAGGTCTGGGTAGAAGTGGATAGATTACCCTAGATGGGGTGGTATGTTTATAGATAGGTCTCTTTGCCAAGATCAGTCACATTCCCCTCATTAGAACCTCATTAGAATAAGTTCATCTATCATGATATTAATTCTCTCATTACTTGTTAACCGATCAGAGTTGATTTCTACCCTTAGGAACACCCCCTCTTCCAAGGGTATATAAGTGTTGAGTGGGCTCCTTGAAGGGTCTTCTGACCCCTTTTATAATCTGATAGCAATAGGGGGCTATTGACACCTCTTATTAATTTTCTGATAGCAATAGAGGGCCACAAATTACCATTATTTATTTTAAACATTTTCCAATTACATTTTGGCTTCTGCACCATTCCAGAGTTTTTCCTATAGTATGCTGCAGCTGTGAGTTTGAAGTGTCTGGAGTATGGTTTAGTCAGTCCAACAGCAAGCATTTATTAAGTACCTGTTATGTGCCAGGCATTATGCTAAGTGTTGGAAATACAAAGAAAGACAAAAAACAGTCCTTGTTCCCAAGAAGCCCACAAAGAGAGAGAGATAGAGAGGCAGCAACAGAGAGATTGGTTAAAAGACTAGCAGATGAGTACGGAGAATATGAGGTTTGCATTTTATACTCTAAACAAGGGACATTTTGGAAGTAATGTTTCCAACCTGTGCCTTAAGAGGAAAATCCTGGCAGTGACTGTGTGAGGGAGGAATTGCCCAGAGTACAGACTGGAGTTAGGGAAACGTTAGAAGGCTATTAAAATAGTCTAGGCAACAAGCGATGAAGGCTTGAACTAGGGTGGTAGCTGTGAGTGGAGAAAAGAGACAGGCTAAAGAAGATATGACACAGTTAGGTCAGGATATGGAAGGTGAGAGAGGAGGTAAAATCCAAGATAACTGAGATTTTGTTCCTGGGCAGTAGGAAAATCCAATGCAACTTCAAAGAGGAATATAACTCAGCTGAGTATATACTAGTTCTGTTTGCAGACTGTACAATAAGAGAAATAAGGGCCACATAAAGAAAAATGATCTGTTCAATGCAAATAGATTTATGATTTTATAAAATTATGCTTTCCCACGTAAATTTTCTATATTTTAAGAAGTCCTCCTAAAATTATGTCTTAGTGAGTTACTGGTTAGGGCTGCTTTGGTTGAGAAAATGTGGTTATGTAAGTAATACCTGTACTACCAAAATACTGTATAAAGGTTGTTATTCAACATATTTTTTTTTAAAGATTAAGCTATTAACCCTCAAGAGGGACACCTAGTGGTACAAAAGAGAACATGCAGACTTATGACCAACCTCAAGAAACATTTACAATTAAAGGATTTAAGAGCTGGAAGGATCCTTTGAGATCATCTAGCAGTGGAACCTCTTCATTTAGGGTCATTGGATTTAAGATGGGTAAGAAATCTTAGAGATAATTTTGTCCAACTCTTTCATTTTATAGTTAAGGAAACGGAATCTCAGAGAACTTGAAAGACTTGATTGAGATTGAACAGTTGGCAATTAGCAGAGCCAGAATTCAAGCTGACAAGAGTTAGAAAGTCCTCTTTGCCTTTTCTTTTAAATGAGGGAGTTAGATTAGATCAGGGGTTCTTAATCTGGAGTCTGTGAACTTGTTTTTTTAAAAAAAATTATTATATTTCAATATAATTGGTTTCCTTTGTAATCTTTTGTATTCTATTTTATGCATTAAAAATTATTTTGAGAAGGGGTGCAAAATCTTCACCAGACTGCCAAGGAGTCCGTAATACTAAAAGGTTAAGAACCACTCACTCCCAATTAGATAATTTTTGAGGTCCCTTCCAGCTCTAAACTCTATGAGCCTGTGATCTAATTATTGAAAATCTAGTGATCTTTCCATTAGGCCTTATTGGCTCTCAGAGGCAATTAGATTTGGAATGGGCTCTAGGGGTCATCAGATTTAATGCCTTGATTTTCAGATGAAGAAAGTAAAGCTTACATAATTGTATCATCTCAAATGGGAGGCTTAGAACAGCAGAATATCTGTGAAAATGCCAACTGAAGTCAATTGGTTCTTTCTTATTTCAGGTAGAAAATGCATCTTCTAGTTAGCAAGCAGGTCACAGAAGTTCCCCAAAATAGGATGCAAAAGTAAGATAGAGATTAAGAGTCAAACTAGGAGACAACTCTGAGCTCTGCATTTGAGTTCATTGAACATCATGGTATAGGGCTCTGGTGTGAAATTCCAATAGAGAAGGAGGCCACTAAGCCATATGAGGATCCTGCATACTGACTTAAAAAAAACCATATTATTAACATTTTATTGTACTTTAAATTTATTTTGTTAAATATTTCCCAATTACATTTTAATCTGGTTGAGGAAGCTCTAGGGAATGTTGTGGGCCCCATGGTGCATAGTTGATACCTCTGGTGAATGAGAGAGGAAAATGGACTTCTGGCTCAATCCTATCATTCAACAAGCATTTACTAAGCACTTACTATGTACCAGGCACCATATTAGATGCTTGGACTTGCCGAGGGTGTCATGGCTAATAAGCGTCTGAGGCTGGATATGAACTCAGATCTTCCTGACTCCAACACCCCTGTTCAATTCACCGAGCCACCTAGCTTACCCTAAAGGGTCATTGTCTGACTAGCAGAAGTCAGAGCTAGAGTCAGAAAAACAACCTCACAGAATTATCTAGTACAACTCCCTAATTAGAGTTGGACTCCAATGAGGAAAGTGAAGACCAGAGAAGATTAAATGGATTTGCCCCAGTTTGACCTGTGTGTAAATTGGATTTAAGTGAGGCAGAGTTGCATGAAATTGTCAGTCTTTCTGTTCCAGCATCATCACAGTCCAGTGGCAGGACATAGTGAAGACGACTAGTGGGCTCAAGATGCAGGGAATGATGACCTTAACCTCTTTGATGTCTAACCAAACTCTAAGCTCTCCACAGCACCTGCTTCAGCTGCCTTCGTGGCCTTTGGAACAAACTGTTCTTTTCTGCCCATTCCACCAGGGAAAGTCTTTACACAAAAGGTGGAAAGCAGCCCTGGGAAGGGCTCAGCAGCCCTGGGAAGGGCTCGGCAGCCCTCACACTAGAGGTACTTATCTTCCCTGAACACACCCTATACCCCCAATAATAAACACCTAATAAGTATCAGGCATCATGCCAAGTGCTGGGGTTAAATACAGAGGATAAATTGGAAATAACTAACAGAGAGAGGCCACTAGAACTAAAGGGGATCAGGAAAGGCTTTGGATAGAAGGTGGAATTTTTAGTTGGGACTTGAAGCCAGGGGAGCCAGGAGACAGAGTGGAGGAGGGAGTGCATTCCAGGCATGGAAATTTGAATTCAGTTCTCGTGACTCAAAATGCAGTACTCATTCCACTTTACCATTCTGTCTCCCTGTAACATATAAAATTTATGCACAAAGATCTAAGGACCGTTGGAGTGGTGGGAAAACATTCATTCAAAAGGAGAGGGGGTAAAGCCTAATAGAATGGTACGGTATCAAGTCGGTGGAGCAGGATTTATTTGTTGCTTAAGTGTAAGTTTGATCAAGTTACAACCTGTCTTAAGTCTTAGTTTTCTAGTCTGCAAAAGGTTGTACTAAATGTTCTCTCAAGTCCCCTCCTGTTCTAGCTCTCAATTCTATGACCCTAAGCATTTTCTGAGCCCCATTTAGATCTTAATATTGGCACCCGCATATCCAAGATAACTTTTGTTAAATCCAGAGCTTAACTTTAACGATGCAAGCTTTACAACTAATCTTAAATATGGTGATGATGGTGCTGTATCTGAAATGTAGGAGAAATTGCTTGAAGCTCTAGGTGAAGGAAAAATTCACGTTAAGAACTCAACTTCTGAAAACATTACACATTAATTTTGGCTTCCCTTTGGGGATCTTATTTCTTTAAGTTTCAAGGTGAGGTCGAAGTATTTTAGGATGATCAATTTTGGAGGTGAAAGGGACTTTCTTCAAATTATCTTGTACTCTGTGTACGAAAGATAACGCTTTATTTCTCCAGTAGAAAGTTATTGCTTAAAAAAAATTCGCTGATCAACATTGTGTGATGATCAACTATGAATGACTCAGCTCCTCAGCAACACAAAGATCCAAGACAAGTACAAAAGACTCAGGAAGAAAAATGCTATACATATCCACATAAAGAGCTGATAGACTCAATGCAGATGAAAGTATTTTTTTCACCTACTTTATTTTTTCTCGTGGGTTTTTTTCCCCCTTTTGATCTGTTTCATTCACAACTGTGACTAATACGGAAATCTTTTTTACATGATAGCACATGTGTAAACTACATCAAAATGCCTATCGTATTCAGAAGAGGGGAAGGGGAGGAGGGGAGGAGGGGAGGAAAGAGGGCAAGAAGGGAGAAGGGTAGGGAGAGAAAAAAATTTGGAACCCAAAATCTTGTAAAAGTGAATGCTAAAAATTTTCTTGACATTTTACTGGGGAAAAAATAAAATACTATTAACTTTTTAAAAATTCTTTGATTTGAAATGGACGTAGCCCTGTTGCTTATAGAGAGATGGTGACGGAGAACCACGGTGTCTGGCAAGGTGACATAGGTGGTCAGTTAAGCCCAGATTCCTGAGCCCCAGTAAGTAATGTCCGAAATAATTTACCATTGAGAAAGCAGAAGACACGTGGTGGCATGCTTTTTGTAAGTGCGGTGTACTTTAGATACGAGAAAATACTCTTTACTGGTATTAGTGCCGCAGAGATAATGCACTTTCAAGTGCTATCTATACAAAGAAAGCCCAAAGTCTCCAGCAAAACCCAATCGGGCTCGGTAGTCAAACCTTGACAAAGGCTTCCAAAAGCCAAGTTCTGTTTTTGCAATTAGGCAAATTCTCCATCACCCAATTTCTCTCCTGGGCGAGGCTGAGACGTTTCCTTCCCAGTATTGGATAAGAGTTAAAACCCGCTCAACTCGCTGGCCAATGGGCGATGGCATGTAGGGGTCCATCCACATTCTTCCAAGGACTGGACAGTTATAAATGGCCACGTGACAGCCATAAGCTTTCCATCTGGGCCACTTACGCCTGGTGCGGCCAGTCCTCTCAGCCCCCTCGCCAGCAGCTTTCCCAGCGGCGGTCAAACAGCGTAGCTGGGCGTTGGCAGTCCACCCCTGGACTTCGAATCTAGCTTAAGCCTAACCGCCGGCTCCCACCCCCGGAGAGGCAGGCGCACCTTCCGGGTCGGGGCTCTCCCCTCCCCTGCTCCTCGGGGTCCCTACACCCCCCCCCCCCGTCGGCTGCTGCAGCCTCAGCACTGTCCCCCCTGGGAAATCGCACACCTTGTGGCTCGGCCGCGAGCTCGGCTCCAGCAGCTAGCGCAGAAAGGTGCTAACATTGGAGGAGCCAGGCGGAGCATCAGAGCAGGGAGGCGGGGAAGAAGGCGTGTCGCCGGGCTCCGGTTTCCGGAAGCCGGACCGGTTCGCTTTGGCGCTTCTAGCTGGCAGCAGACGGAGGTGCTGAGCACCCGCTCGGTCGCTCTAGCATCGTCAGTCGCCCGGGTCACCGGCAGCGGCGGCCCCCGGGGGGAGGGCGGCGGCTAGTGTCCTCCAGCTGGGAGCGCGGGTTCGTGGGGCTGGCCAAGATGCAGCCAGTGTACCAGGATGCCAAACCCAACCCTTTGCAAAACGCTAACCTTTGCTCCCGTATATTGTTTTGGTGAGTGAGCGAGTGCACGGGGGCTCTACGTCCCCCCGCCGCATCTTAGCTTTGCTTTATAAAACCACTAGCACGTGCCCCTGCTGATACCACTCAAGGACTGCCCTTCTCTTCGGGCGGCGGGCCGGTCTTTCCCCCGGGGTGGCGTTTGCATGCCGCCCCGGAGGTTCATTTTTTTGGAGGTGATGGGTGGGCGGGTTGGGTAGCAGTTTCCGCCATTCATTGATTCAGCCACGCGGCGACTTCCTAGTGGTGGGGGCGAGCAGCCCACCTCCTGCTACTTCCCTGTTGACTGCCCCGTGGTGCCTGCTGCGCCTGCCTCCGAGGGGTCAGCCAGCGGCGCAGCGCTTACTGGCCGTGTCTAAGAATACTCTTGTCTGCAGGAAGTGCTATTGCTTGGGGTGCCGACGGCAGAGTTGGGGTGGGGTACAGAGGGAGACCGCTATCCCTGGACCTGGGTATGTGAGTGGGTGACGCGCGCGCGTATGCGTGTGCGTGTGTGTGTGTGTGTGTGTGTGTGTGTGTGTGTGTGTGTGTGTGTTATTGAGACCGACGACAGAGAGACGTTTCTGCGCGCGCGTATGCGTGTGTGTGTGTGTGTGTGTGTGTGTGTGTTATTGAGACCGACGACAGAGAGACGTTTCTGTGTCCTTAACGTAACCTCTTGGCTGATAACGAACTATGCCGTAACAGAGGTGATGGGTTAAAAATGCCGAGAGTGCTGGACGGTTTTGGACGTGGAATGGGCATTTCTTTTGCTCAATTATGCATATTTGTTCCAGAGGGTTTTTTTTTTTGTTTACTTATTTCCCCCCTTTAAAGGAGGGTGTCGAGGTGAATGGAGAGGAGCTAGATAGTCTACAGTTGCAGCGAATTACGGTCTAAATTGCAGTGAAATGAACGTGTGGACTGTCGCTCTTCTGGACGGTACCTCTCGGGACACTGGCCCCTTTGCCCCCTTCGCCCTTTACGTTAAATATGAGCGAGTGTGGAATGAGAGCGGTGAAGGAAGGAAGGAGGGATGCTGAGTCGAAAATAAAAGGGACACAACTGAAACTGAGAACTCTCTTCTCTTGAGGAAGAGCTGCAGCTGAGCACCCATCAATTCTTCTTAGCCCTGGCTCCCCTGGGGTTTAGTCCGGTTGGGTTTTTCAGTTGTTTAAATTGCCCTTAGCTGTTGTTTCCAGTCGTATCTGACTCTTCGTGACCCCATTTGGGATTTTCTTGATAGAGATACTTTAGCGGTTTGCCATTTCCAGCTCCAGCTCGTTTTGCAAGTGGGGAAACTGGGGCAGGCAAGGTTAAGTGACGTGCCTGGGGTCGCACAGCTAGTAAGTGTCCGAGG
>CM053626.1:113451897-113465579 GCA_028646595.1 Phalanger gymnotis | reverse complement strand
GTTAAGAGTTAGTTTGGGAACCATTAAAGCATTTTTTTGCTTTTTTTTTTTTAACATCAGAGTGGTCAGTTCTCAATGGGCAGTCCCTTCCATAAAAACAGGGTGGAAATGGATTTTTGTGGGGCCTTTCCACTTTTCATGGGTCCGCACAAGTGGCAGTGATGAAACGTGTGTGAAACAGGTGGCTACCGTACTGTGTTGAAATCAAAGGATTTTAAAATAGGAGAGCACATAGTGATCATTTCACTCAAGACTTCCCAACCCCCATTTCCCTATTACAGGTGGAGAGACCTGTGATATGGAGGGTAGGTGCCATTGGCCAGTTGGTTAGGAAATCTGCCATCATCACAGGAGCCGGATTCGAAATCCAACTCTGTTCCTTACTGCCTTAACCTTTCTAAGCCTCAGTTTCCTTGTTTGTAGAGGAAGATGCTGAACTAGGCGACCCTCCAAAACGCTGGTGTCAAACAGAAACAGACACAGGGGCCACTAATCCCTCACACGAGAATCTCTGTGTGTCGAATATTGACTCATGTTTTATTTTTATTCAGTGCTTTATTAAAGTATTTGTATTTATTTTGTTAAATATTTCCTAATTATATTTTAATCTAGTTCCCTTCGGACGGCCTGTGTGCTCTAAGATTCCACCTATCTCTTAACTCCCAAGACCCTAGTGAAAGAGCCAGAGCTAGGTGGGCCTGGATGACATCAGTCATTTTCTGTTACTTTTCCCCATCAGAATGTTAGGTCTCCGTGCTCCCTTTTTTTTTTTATTATGGCATTATGCTGAAATCCTGAGTGTTTGCTGCTTTTTTAGAGAAGAATCCTACTACATTTAATGTTTGCTATTTGGCCTGTGCAATTATTTACATCGTTCTTCAGGTATACTTAAAATGCCAGGGGCCATTGAGAGGGGAGGGAAGTCTTTCATCCTTCTGATTTGGCTGGGGAGCTTATCCTGGTGTATTTGTAACTTAAGAGGCCGACCACTAACTACGTAGCTAATCATTAAGGTCAGTGAATAAATATGTAGAAATCCTGTGTGTGTGCAAAAAAAAAAATTACCCCACCTGTTGGTCGATGTTCAGAAAAAGCTATTTGAAAGTTAGGAAGCATAAATAGAGGAGGTAATTTCACCTAGGGAATGCTTCCTTCTCTTGGGAAATGTTCACGAAGTCCTGCTTAACAGACGAGTGATGACATTGACCAACCTGTCAAGACGAGGAGTCGGTGAGGTCCCTCTCTAGAGATTTGGAGTGACACCACTTTACAACCTCCCTAGAGAGGGATGGACATCTCCTCTGGGTGTCAGGGGGCCTCCTTGTGTTGGAAGGAGATCTCTGTCTAGAAAGGCAGTCCACCTTTTGAGTGTGCTATGGGTCTATATGTGTATGTATTACAAATCCCAGGGGTAGGTCAAAAGAAATTGCAGGAAGAAAGGTTTTTCTTCTAACTTCAGTTCTTCTTTTCTTCTCCTTGTGATCTTTTTTCTCTCAAATATAATTTTTTCCCCTCCCACAAAGTATTCACCACCCAGCCAAGACATCTACGACATCATAGTTGAAACTTGGAACCTGCCTGCCTTTTAGGTAGCCAATATGAATAGCTATTGTTGAATAAATACTGTAGAAACTAAATCATGTTTTGATGAACTTTAGAAGAGTACTCAAGTACCTATTTTGAAGTCTACAGGAAGTCATTTGTAACCTACCTTTGATATCATATTCTAGTGTTTCAGGCCTAGGAGAGATTTTCTTTCTAAAACCTAACATACATCTTTTTTACTGGTACTTTTGCCCCTTGTCACATCCGCCTTAGCAGTAGAAAGTCACATTTTTATTTAAACATCCTTCCATATACTCAAAGGGTTTTGGCTAAATACTTTAATTTTCCCAGCCTGAATGATACCGGTAATAATTTTTCAGCTTGAATTTATAGGCCTACTTTCAAACTCTTAATCATTTTTGTTTTCGTTTGTGTGTACTCTTGGGTGAATTTTCTCTTTTCTAGCGATGAACACAATTTTTGAAAACTGCTCAACACTGAGGTTAGTGGGAAATTTATTTGAGTCGCTTTTATACAGTTGTATACTTTTTACAAAAATAAAAAAAGACATGAGAATATGAAGGCATCTGATGATCCAATATGTCTCTGATATTTCTCCGTCCTCATAAACTTAGTTTCTGCCTTTTAATCTTACATTTGGATGTTTTATTTGGACAACTGAATTTGTATACTTTCTTCTGAAAATGTATTTTTTCTTCCCACCTTCCCTCTCTGCAAAAAAAAAAAAGTCAACCTGATTTCTAATCCTATACAATGCTAGTCATCTGGACTTTTGTCTTGCCTCTGGACTTAAACGACTCTGGAAGACAGAGTGAGAGACTGTTGACTTTGGGGAACTCTGCCCCACTTAAATCCATTTCATTGAAAAGTCAAGACATCACCCCATGATGTCATTGGTCCCCTTCTAAAATGAAGGATGAGTGACAACAAGGCACTCCGCCCTAGTTGATGTTACTGACAAAATTAAAGAATTTCCTTTGAGTTGTGTAACATTCCAGTACAGTGTCTGGCACATAGTAAATGATTTGTAAATGCTTACTGATTGTTTGATTCATTGGTACAGGACCCAGAACCAGTCCTGTCAGAGCATATTTGGACATTTCTCTATAGGTTGACTTTTGAATAGGGAATAGTAGATTTGGAATGAGGACTGAGTTCAAATCTTTGCTTGGGCTTTATTCATTCATTCATTCATTCATTCATTCATTTATTTATTTATTGTGACTTTGGGCAATTCACTTCTCTCTACATCTCAGTTTTCTCATCTGTAAAATGAGGAAATTGGACTGTATGACCTAAAATCCCTTCTAGCTTGAAAATGATTTAAACCAGCAGGTCCTTTTAATGTCTCAAGAGGGAGTTCTTTCAGCTTAAAAAATTTATGATGATATAGAGAATATCCCTGGTTTCAGGGAAGATACTCTGGAAAACTCTAGGAAGAAGTACAATAGATTTGAAAGTGAAACATAATGGTTGGAACCAATTAAGAACTTGACAGAATCTGAGTTGGAAGCCGTTGTGGTTCAGTCATTTTTTTGGACATATTTGACTCTTCGTGACCCCATTGGGGGTTTTCTTGGCAAAGATGCTGGAATGGTTTGCCATTCCTTCTCCAGATCAATTTACAGATGAGGAAACTGAGGCAAACGGGGTCACACAGCTAGTAAGCGTCTGAGGCCAGATTTAAACTAAGCAAGATGAATCTTCTCGATTCTGGGCCCAACACTCTATCCTCTGTACCACCTAGCTGCCCAGTTCAACTCATACATTTGCATGAATTTCCTTATATATATTTATATTTATTTATATATATATTTACATTTATTTATATATATATATATATTTATAACATCTTGACAGATGGTCATTCAGCTTTTGCTTGAAGGCTCAAAGTAAGACCAAATCTAATACCTCTTCAGGCATCCCATTCCACTTCTGGACAGTTCTATTTATGTTAATAGATTTTTCTTTACATTGAGTTGACATCAGCCTCTGTGATTTCTACTCGCTGCTTCTAAGTCCTGTTCTGGGACCCAAGCAGATCAAATCTAACCATCCTTGTTCAAATTCCAGTCCTTCAGATGTTTGAAGGCCAGTGTCCTGCCCCCCAAAATCTTCTCTTCACCAAGGTAAACATCTCCACTTCTTTCACTTGATCCTTTTATGATCAATATGGCCATGCACATAAAAATCTCTTTAAAAGCTTATTGGCATCGTTAGAATTTGATGCCCAGAATTGCACCCATGCTTTTAAAGACCATATAATCCAACTCATACCTGAACAGGAATGGGCCCTATATAATGTGACTGAGAGATCTCTTAGCTTTTGCTTGAAGACTTTCAGTGAAGAGGTACCAAACCTTTCCCAAGACAACTCATTTCATCTTTGGATAGCCATAATCATGAGCAAATTATTTTTTATATCAATGCTAAATATTCCTCTTTAACATCTATCCAGTTTTTCCCATGGAGGGATGTCTGTTTTCTATTTGATAATCTTTCACAAACTTGAAGGTAGAAATTATTTTTCCCCTCAATCTTTTCTTTTCCTCCTTAACTCCATTTTTGTATCCTCAAGATAGACTGATCTCCAGGCCCTCAAGCCATCCTTTACCCTCCTGAATGCTCTTCAGCTTAACTATGTCCTTCTCTACATGTGATTTCATTTGGGTACATGACAGCCTGGACACTGTGCCTTTCCTTGTAGCCTAAGTTTGTGTAGCCTTTTGGTCTGCCTGGTCACCCTGCTGACTAATATTGAATTTGTAGTCCAACCTAAACTCCATCTAAATTTTTCAGGTAAACTGTTGTCTAGCCAGTACTCGCCCATTATTATACTTGTAAAAGTCATTTTTTTAAACTCAAGTGTATGTTTTTGTTTCTCTTGTTAGATTTATCCCATTGCTCTAACCTGTCAAGATCTTTTGGAATCCGAATCTGTCATCCATCGTGTTAGTTAGCTTTCCCTCCCTGGTTTTGCTTCATCTTTACATGTGAGAGCATGCCATCTATGCTTCATCAGTCATTTATCTAAATGTTAAAACAGCATGGTCCCTGGAGAAATTTCTTGGGCGTGTTAGTATAGAACTCCTCTCAGTTGACATCAAACCATTAATTACTATTCTGGATTTGACCATTGAACTGCTTCATCTTTTCCATAAGGGTAGCACATGAGACTTTGTCAAAAACTTTTTTTTAATCATTAACTTAAACCTCAATATGAACTTTTCAGTGGTCAGTGATCAGAAAAAGATTAGACCGTTATGTGATACTGAACTACTACATATGGTTTTTAAAAGTACATGTTAAATTTATCGTAATAGTAACAAATGCTTTTCTAAAATCTAGATAGACTGTTTAGATAAAATAGTTTTTCTTAAAGATAAAATAACACAAAACAGCTAGAAAAAATTAGCACTCCCCTGATTAACTGTCAAAATAAGAAATAAGATTAATCTGCCTTGACCTATTCTTGATGAAACTACCCTGCTTTTTTCATAATCACTGATTCCCTTTCTAGGTGTTAACTAACCATCCTCTTAATCATATATTCTAGCACTTTCTCAAGAAATGAACTCATGGTCATGTTCTGTAGTTTCCTGTTCTACCATCTGTTGTTTCTTCTTCTTCTTCTTCTTCTTCTTCTTCTTCTTCTTCTTCTTCTTCTTCTTCTTCTCCTCCACCTCCTCCTTCTCCTCCTCCTCCTCCTCCCCCTCCCCCTCCTCCTCCCCCTCCCCCTCCTTTTTCACTAATGAGAACTCTAGGCCATGATATAAAAAAAAGATTCTTGAATGTCTTTAAAATCTCCTATAATTCCACCTTTTGTATCTCTGAAATGAAGCTACTTCACTGTTGAAGTCAGCAACATTCTAGAAGTGGTTCTGTACAGGATACAGACAACAATTCATGGTATAAGAGAGTTTTCTCTGATTTTAAAGACGTGGACTAGGTGTTGAAGGGCAACTATCATCCTATGTCTCTGCCAAAGTTTTTCCCTAACTATGAAACTTTTAACCTTATATAGCCCACAGTGGTCATACTCTCAGATTATTTAAAGATAAGAAGAAACAATAAAATATTTTTGAACATTCCCCATGTTTGCAAGTAGTGTCATGGAGGCCCATGATAATAGTTACTATCTGAAGACATAAAGTTCCAGCACAGAGTAGTTTCATGGTAATTAGTCAGCAAGCATTTATGGTGTGTCTTAAAGGATTTACTGTATTAGGCCTCTAGAAAAGGGTGGATAGAAGAGAGAGGAAAGCCCTGTATATCCAGAGTGGGGGAGGCAAACTAAGAAATATATTTAAAAAGATGAAAATGTGTGAGTATAATATGATTTGAGCTGAATATATTTATATCTTGATAGGTTATAGTAATAAAATAATATTGATATTTATTACATGTAATCTCTTAATTGAGGCAGTACCTAGCTATTTTTCATCTTCATTTCACAGGTGAGGAAATAGATTGCTAGTTATACAAAACAGTATACAAATGGTACAACAGACAATGAGTTGGGTAAGCATAATACTTTCTATGATAACATTTACCTACTTAGAGAACAGAGTATGAGCAAAGTTTTCTTTTTTTTAAGCATTTTAGAAGAAATTAAGAATTATAAACTGAGCTCTACTGTGCTTCATTTTTGTCCATTTATATATTAGTGAAGATTATTAATGATTCCTCAAAGCAGTTCTGCTGGAAAATTGTGTTTTAGCCTAGGTCAAGTTATTGTATTCATTTGAAAGAAATGAAAATGAGTTTCTTTAAAAGATTATATAATTCAGATTTTGTCACTCATTGAATCTAGCTTTGTTCCCAATTTGCCTGATTAGTGAGGTTTTAATGTAGCTGGTGACAGGGCACAGAGTACTACCTTGTCTCTTTTTCCTAATTCCCTGGCATGACCCCAATTAGGAATGAATGTGCATTTATTAAGCACTTGCTTTTTGCCAAGCACTATACTAAATGTTGGAGAAACGAATAGAAAAACAAAGACTTACCTAATCTCTAGGAACTTATCTTCTTGTGGGAGGATGATGGGACAATGCACATTGCCTGTGTTTGGTGGGGGAGAGGTGTTGGATGGATTGGGAGATAGGGGAACACTTTGGTTCAGAAAGCCACTGGGTTATGGGACCATTGGGGAGAACACTGACACATCCTATCCTGGGACTTTGGTGGAGTTGATTTGATTATGGGTTTATGGTTCCAGAAATAGTGTAGAAGGGAGTAAGGGGAAGAAAGGGATGGTGGAGGAGGTGGAAGCTGGCATGCCTGAGGTGATTGGTGAAGGAGGTTGTGGTGGAGGTTAAGAAGCAAGGCAGAAGCTTTCCTGAAAGTGTTGAATCTTTGGACTCTGTCCTCATCTTCCCCAATCTGAGCCCCAAATGGCACATTTATTACAACTCTTTTGGTCCTTACCGCCCCCTCCCCACCCAAATGGTTTGGAGATAAAATGCCTGACTGTCCCTGTTAAGTAAAAGTGACCTTGATTTGAGCCTTAAACACATTGAATTCTTGAAAAATGTTTCTAAAGAGATTCTAGCGGCAGCTAGGTGGCGCAGTGAGTAGCGCACCAGCCCTGGAGTCAGTAGGACCTGAGTTCAAATGTGACCTCAGACGCTTGACACGTGTGCTAGCTATGTGACCTTGGGCAAGTCACTTAACCCCAATTGCTCTGCCAAAAACGAAAAAATAAAAGAGATTCCATGCCTTAGAACAGATCAGGAAGTAGAAAGATGTTAATAGTTGATATTTAGCTTTGCAAAAATGCTTTGTTACCAGTTTATTGAAGGCAATTGACTTGGTTTACCCTAATGAACTTCTTCCAGAGATGATAATTTTACCTTGAATTTTTGTTATACCTTTCTGAGGAGCTCAACTGTGTGCGTGTGTACGTGTGTGTTTTGTGTGTGTTTGTGTGTGTATTTTTAATCTAGTTGGTTTATTTATCAAAAAATTCAATATGAATCTAAAGTTTATCAATTGAATATTATTTTAAATAAAACTGGGAGCTCACTTAAAAGAACTCTGCAGAATTTTTTTTAATTTAAAATTTTTAGTTATACTTTGCTTTGGCCACCAGCTAACAAACATCCAAACAAACCCTCTTACAAAATGTATTTTGTGAACACATTGTCATCACTTTAAAAAATGTTTTATTCCATAAGAAACTCCCTTAAAATTGTCGCTTCTGTAGCCTCTTCTCTGGTAACAAAGAGAAATAGCTAAGCAAAGAAAAAAAAAGAAATAAGTAAACATCTATCAAGGTTGAAAGCATTCTGTACCCATATTCTATATCCTTTCCTTCATGGGGAGAGAAATACTGTATCACCAGGCCTCTGGAATCAAGACTAGTCATTACGTTAATCTGAATTGGCTGTCAGTCTTGTTTTCTAGACAGCATTGTGGTCATTGTATGTATTCTCTGTTTGGTATTTGTTCATGTAAATTTTTCTAAATATTTGTAGTTTCTTACTGCAGGACCTCAGTGGATCTCTTCAATGTCTATAACCCCTCCAGAGGTGCTGATCGCAATTCATTTTTGCTCTCTCATTCTGTTCAACTCTTGTCCATGATCTCTCATAATCCTGCCAAAGCAGGCCATGCAGATTGCTAAGGGGAATCTGCCTGTCTGACTGACACAACTTTGCTGGGGGGGGTGGGGTGGGGTGGGGGTGGGGGGAATTTCCTTCTTTGAATTCTCCTGAAGTTACATGGATAGATACTAAGGGAGCATTTAAGCTATTTATGAGTTATCCCTTCCTCTTTAAAAACAAGTCCTATATTTCTCTGATTACTTTGTTTACACAGCTTCCCCTGCATAATTCCGCCTTTGTAATACATTTCAACCTGTTCATACCCACCATGATCCCCTCTCCTGCCCTGTGGGTGATCCTCAGTTTCATGATTCCTAACCATTCTCCTAATCATCCTCCTTCCTAAAGACGATCCAGACTGTCTTCTTCATGTTCATTTCTGGGTCCGGCTCATTGTCCATTTGCAGCATCTGCCCAGGATCTATGTATTAATAGATAAACTTTGTGAGTTATCTATTCATATACATAGAGTCTGTACAATAGGCATACTTCATTTACTTTCATTATTTACTTTTTTTTTCCCTCTGTGCAATCAAGCTTTTTTACTCTTTTTGAGTAATTATGGATCTCACTTAGAATGTTTTGTAATGTTCTCTGGTCAAGCATAAGGTCATCCGCAAATAGAACCACATAGAGGAACTCACCTTCTGTAGAGAATCCCTCTTCTATTTGGATTCCTCATTGAACCTCTTCTGACAGTGACAAACCCCTTTGATGAGCATATGTCTCCCCAATATCTGTGGCTTGATATAAATCGAAAATTCTCTGAACAAAACTGTTACATCTTTAAAAGAATATTATATGTTTCTGACATGCAAGGGAAAGACTTTGTATAAGGGAAGCCTTTAAGGCCACATTTCACTCCTTCGAATGCAACGGCTTCTTATATAGTACGTAAGCTATTAAGCACAGTGAAATCTCTGTATTTTTTAAGCGATTGGAAAGATATTCTTCCATTCTAATACCTTCATCAAAGATGTCCTTGATGCATGTGTAGATTATTTTCATAAAAGTTGCATATAGGCAGGACAGTAGACACCTGAGTTGGGAAGGGGGGGTGCTATTTATTTATTTTATATATTCTTGGTTGCATTTTTGAGTAATAAGAAGATCCGAATTCCCCGTCGCCCCTAACATTTTTCATATCATTCCCTGTTTCAGAAAACTTGAAAGTCATTCCCTCAGTGACTCTAAAATTACATCACCTTTAGCATGGACATCTTATATTTGGTTTGATTTAGCTGCTTTTCCCACGTTTATTCTTCTCTGTCCCATTTTGACTTCTCCATGGAGTACCTCCAGGACTGTAATGCTGAAGGCCAAATGTGGTGGCTCTACTATGCTTATTAGTGTTGAAGTTTGTTGTGTTTTCTTTTTATCCTGTCTATTGTCCTTCCAGATGATTTGGCTGGTCACTAATTCTTCTTCTAAACATATTTCCCTTTATTGTTCTTGGTGTTTTATGAAGCAGTACCACTTAGAGCCTTCTATCATCTTTAAACACAAACTTTTTTTTCTAAAGTTATATTGATTACTTTTTTACTTTCATTTTTACTTTCACTCCTCTCTAAATATACCCCAGCTGCCCCCCTGCCGACTGTAACAAAGAAAGAAAAAACACTTAAGTAAAGCTTGACACATCAGCCACATTGGAGAGTATATGCAGTATTCCAGACACTTAATCTTCCACCTCTCCAGTGAAGGACTTACCTCTTTCGTGTGATCAAGCTTTTTCCTTTAGATTTTATTAAAGAATTTATCTTCCGCTGTGTTGTTGTCCTTGGCTGCCATTTCTCTGCTTGGCGAGGAGGTCGGGTGTTTGTGTGCCTTTGAGATTTCTAAGTCCTTCTGATCTTTTATCAGTTGAGTTGTATCAGTTAAACTTCTTTAGGAAACTATTAGAGTCAGCGTTGTTTTGTATTTATTCGATCCATCTCAATATTGGGGGAAGGGGAAGGGAAGGTATTGGTAAACTTTTAAGAACCTTTTTGGGGGTAGTTTTAATTTTCATTCGTATCTTTTGTTTTTACAACATATTTATTTCTTAATATAGATTTCTCTTTTTTCTACACATTGAGCCATCCCTTGCAACAAATAATGAAAAAAGAAAAACAGTTAAAATATCAATATATGTGTCTCACAAGGTATATAATTAATAACTTGGTCAGATAGTTTAGAGTTGTTTAAATTGTCTACCACATCTTTTTCTCATTTTTATTCCGTAAAGTTTTGTTTTCTTTTTGATCTTTCTGCTAACAAATCGGTTCCTTGAGCATACGATGCATTTGTGAATGACTTGTATATTAGTAACACATTGCTTTCTGCTTGTTAAAATGATGTACCATCATTGTCACTGGTATTTGCTATGGCTAGCACCTCCATTATTTTTTCTCCTAGAAAGTTACTTTAAAAGTGCGAGGCTTTTGCTTAGGCCATAAGCCTTTGTATGGTCTCTTATTTCTTACTTGCTCCCTGAACCCTATGTTCTAATATCATCTCTTCATTGAAATCCTCAAATATCAAAGTATATGTTGACTTAATTTTGAGAGTCTTAATGAGTTTTTTGTAGAATTTTTCTACCTACTTGTCCTCTGCAATCACAGAGCATAATTTTTTTTCTTCATTTATTATTACTGTTTGGTTACATTTGTTATCTCCCTTTTATGAATGACAAAACTGAATAAGTCACTTGTGCTCTTTTTAAACTTGTTTCCTTGTATGTAAATGGAGTTAATAATATGGGTACCTTGTTTTTGTGAGGTTCAAAAGACAAATATATGTAAAGCATTTTGCAAAATTCAAAGTGCCATCTTTTTTGTATTATTGTACTAGTATTGTATCTCATTTTAACTTTTTAATCACAAATAGTATTTCTGTGCATGTGGTTCTTGCTCTCATAGACTCCCTTGGAAACCTGAGGATGTCTGCCCCCTTCACCTCTGGGCTTTCCTGAGAGGGCGGGGAGACCTGACACCCCAAGGGGTAATTAACAATGTTAATAACTAGCATTTATATAATGGGTATGTATCAGGCACCATGGTAAATACTTTACAAATGTTATTATCTCATTTGATTCTTATAACAACCCTGGGAGTTAGGTGCTATTATTATCCCTGTTTCACAGATGAAGAAACTGAGGCAGACAGGTTAAGTGACTCGCCCACAGTCACACCACTAGGAAGGGTCTGAAGCCAGATTTGAACTCAGATCTTCTGGACTCCAGGCCTGATGTTCTCTACACACTCCTCCACCCAGCCTTCCACATGCTCTTATCTCTTGTTGGGTCCTCTAGCCAGGACTGCCTGGAACCCATCCAGATTGCTTGATTACTCGCAAGAGGTTTGATAAGATGGGAGTCACCAACAAATACCATTCCTTTTGGTGAGATAAAGGACCACCAAACCTTACCATTTGCCCTGCCCCCTAAGGAATGAGACCTTCTCTAGGTCTTGCCTCTGTGCCCTGCAAGACCCCCTGCACCCTGTGACATAAGCTAAGGATCTGTGGGTCTTGCCATCTGCCCCTACTCCTGCATCGTTAGGATGTCTGCATCTTTCCATCCATCTGCAATTAAACTGTTTTTACGTATCTTCTCCCCAGTTGGAGTAAGAGCTCCTTGAGCGTAGGTCTCGGTTTTTTTTTTTCCCATTTCGTATTTCCAGTGCTTACTGTCGTGTTTGGCACAAAGTGAGTGCTTTTTGTTCATTCATATAGTCCTAGTTGTGAGGTGTTTGGGTCAAAAGGGAATGGGCAGTTCAGTGAATTTTCTTATTATTGTTTCAGTCAACCAATCAACAAACACTAATTGCTTACTATATTTCAAGCACTGTTCTAGGTGGTAGGGATTCAAATACAAAAAATTGAAATAATCCTTACAGTCAAGTTATAGGCTATTGGAAGAGACAGGACAGATGTGTGTATATATGTGTATTTTTCACACACATATATACCTTTATACACATGTATACATATATCAGTATATCTCTATGGCATAAACAGGGCATAAGAATAGTAACAACTTGTGGGGATCATCTGGGTGGTACAGGGGATAGAGTGCCAGGCCTGGAATTAAGAAGACCTGAGTTCTAATCTGGTCCCAGACATCTATTAGCTATTCGACCCTGAGCTCTTAACTGCTCTTTGCCTCAGTTTCCTCAATTGTAAAATGAACATAATAATGGTACCTGCCTTCCATAGTTGTTGTGAGGATCAGACAAGACAATATTTGAAAAGCTTTTAGTGCGAGACCAGGCATGAAGGAGGTGTTGTACAAACGTTAGCTGTCGTGATTATCAGGGAAGCCTTCACGTAGAGGTGGTTGAGTGGTCCTGAAGGAAGGAGCCCTTATCTTATTTGGTGTTGACGAGGAGGTGAATTCAGGCATGACTGTGGAACATGGAGTGCCATTAGGGAAAGGAAGTCTGGAAAGACAGGTTCAGGCTTTAAAAGATAAAACAGGAGGATATACTTGACCTTAGAGGCAATCGGAAGCCACTGCAGTATAATGAGTGACAGGGTCAGAACTGTGCTTAAGGGAAATCACACGGGCCTCTGGGTAGAGGGTAGATTGGAACAGAAGGAGGCTTGAAGCAGCCAAAGCAACTTAGGAGGCCAATGTGGTAGGTAAAGGAGAGCTAATGAGGGTCTGTACTACTGTTTTGGCTATGTGAGTAGAGAGAAGGGATTGGTTGCAAGAAATGCTATGAAGATAGGAATGGCAGGATTAAAATAAGTAATGTAAGATGGATAAAGATATTTAAGGAGTCTGGGATAACTCTTCAAGTTGGAAACCTGGGAGACTGGAAAAATGGCCATACCTTTAAGAGAAATAGGGAACTTTGGAAGAGGGGTAGGTTTGGGTGAAAGAAAATGAATATTATCTCGGCCATGTTGAGTTTCAGGGCTCTTTGGAATATAGCCTGTTTGAAATGTCCAATAAACAGCTGGTAGTGTGAGACTTAAAGCTCTGAGGAGAGGTAATATCGATATACAGTCATCAGCATGGAGTTGATAATTAAGCCCCTGGGAACAAATGAGGTCAATAAGTGAGTGTGTAGAGAAAGGGAGTCCTGGGATAGAGCCACTGGGAACATCCACAGGTAGGGATGTGATGAATGGGTATGGGTGTGAACCAGCAGAGGAGAATGAGAAAGTCGCATGGGAAGGAGGAAAACCAGGAGAGTGCCATGAAAGGCCAGAGAGGGAAGCTTGAAGGGAGGAGACAAGGTTGGGAATAGCTTCTTTGGTGAGGTAGAGAATCCACTAGGGACAATGACAGGATTGCCTCGTGGTAGTGAAGGAAGCCTAGTTTTAGGTAACATAAATTTGTAGGGTATCCAGTTAGAACTGTTGTGTATCATGAAGTCTACATTCTGGTCAAATTTGCCTGCTTACTGTTTCCCATACGTGGCATTCTATCTCATCTGGAAGGCTTTCCCTCCCCACTTCTACTTCTTTTGCATCCTAACTCCCTCAGAGCTTAGCTCAAATGCCATTTCCTTCTGCTGTAGA
>CM053626.1:113433613-113451797 GCA_028646595.1 Phalanger gymnotis | reverse complement strand
AACAATTTTGTTTCTATCTTTTACATATATAGTGGTTGGTACATGGCACTTGAATTCCCATTGAATTGAATAACTCCAAACGGTTTTCAGAATAACAGAATCAATTCTTTGTTCAAATTTTCTAACTAAACTTTCTTACTAAAATCCATTAGCATTTGTGATAGCTTGATGAGTATGAGGTGGTCTTGCCTCAGGTTTGTTTTATTCTGAGTTCCTGAGTGCTAGTAGTTTTGAACATTTTTTTTCCTAATGGTCATAATCGTTTGCATTTCTTCTTTTGAAAGTTTTCTTATACCCTTTAGCCACATGTTCTTAATATTTATTTATGCCAAATCTACAGATCTTTAAAGGTCTGCTTTTTATCTGTTATTTAAGGAAAAATTTTCCCCAAGTTTTTTAGAACCATTTTATTTTGTTAATCTGGATATTTCATATTTTTAAAAATATTCATCCATTCAAGTTGCTATATTATGGTCATAGTAGTTCAGAATAACAGGAAGGAACTCCAGCAACCCATACTTGAAAGGAATTGTTCATTTTAACAGTGTAACATGCCCGACAAGTGATTGATTATCCAGCCTTTGCTTGAAGACCTTCCAAGCGTCCCATTCCAATTTTGGACAGTTCTAATTGTTAGGAATTTTCTCCTAACATCACACCAACATTTTCCTCATTGCAACTTCCAAGCATTTGTTCCTGCCCTCATGGGGAGTTCAGTTCTTCTTCCACGTGATAACAGTCCTCTCCTCTCTTCATCTTCTCAGTTGCCCTCCTCAGCATCCTTCCTAAAATGTGGTGCCCAGAACTGAACACAGCACTCCAAATGTGGTCACACCCCAGAAACTAATCCTTTCTCAGTGTTCAACCCAAGATCATCTTAGCTTTTTTAATCACCATATTATGCCACTGTCTCAATGAGCTTTTAGTCTGCTAGAAATTCCCAGATCTTTCTCAAACTGCTTGCCAACCATACTAATCCCATCTGGTACGCGTGAAGCTGATTCGTTTTGAAACCAACAAGTGTGCTTTCACATTTTCATCATAGATTTATAGCCCGTTGCTTTAGCCCTAGTGATGTTAAACTCAAATAGAATGAGGCCACCTGCCTGTTGACTTAGAAAACCACATATTAATATTATATTTGTTTGACTACAGTGAACAGTGTTTTATATCTCTGCTCAAAACTAGCAGTTCTAAGAATGTGGCCTGGGGATTCCCTTGGGGTTTCTGAGACCCTTGAGGGGTGGCAGGGAGTATCAGCAAGGTCAAAAATATTTTCACAATAATACTGAGAAGTCATTTATCTTACCCACACAAACAAAAGTTATTTGGGGTCCTTATTAATTTTTAAAAGGGTAATGGGGTCCTGACACCAAAATGTTTGAGAACCCTCCGCTCAAACTTGTGAGGATGTTTTTGCATCCTTATTGCATCATTCATTATGTAAGTCTCAGAGCCCCCATCCCTAATGTCACTTGCAAATTTAATGGGCATGCCATCTGTGTTTTTATTAAAGTTACTTATAAAAATATTAAATAGCACAGAGCCAAGTTTAGATCTTTGTGGCATTCCATTAGAGACCTTGCCAAGTTGACACTGACCCATTAACAACTTACTCTTGGATCACAGGAATCCATAATTGTTTTACCATCCAAGCCAGGTGTCTATCTGCATGCTAAAAATGTAGTTAAATTATGAATTATAATTATATATAAATTATATTTATATTAATTATAAATTGGAATTCTCTGCATTTGCTAGTTTAGTAAACCTGTACAAAAAAGGAAAGGAGGTTATTCCGGCCATCATCTGTTCTCAATAAGGCCAGCCTGGTGTTTTGTAATCACTTCTTACTTCCCTTTCTTGACGTTCACTAACATTTTTTTAAAAAATCATTTGCTCTGGAGTTTCCTCAGGAGCCAAAATCAACTTCATTGGCTTGTAAAGCTGCTTCTTCCTGTTTTTTGAAAATTGGGACAATATTTGCCCTTTTTTCATTTTGTCTTAACTTTCCTGCCTGCAGTGATATTAAACTCCAAGAGTAAAGGATCTCTGCGGAGGCAGCATATTGATTTAGGAAACCACAAATTAATATTATCTATGTTGCATTGTATTTTTATTTATTTTGTGGTTTTAAGCTTAAATAGAAATGTATCCCTACTGGCAGCATATTGACTTAGAAAACCTCAAATTAACATTATGCAAGTATTGTATTTTTATTCATTTTGTTAAATACTTCCCAGTTACATTTTAATCTGATTCTGGTCTTTCTTGGCCAAAATTTGGTACCTCTACTTTGTAATCTTTCTGATACCTGGCAATAGTTCCTGGATTACAATCTGCTAGTTCTTTCCATACCTAAGGATGTAGTTTATGTAAGTCATGTGACTTGAAATAATCAAAGGGCGCTTGGTGCTATTAGATCCTTGCTTATTTTGGCTATCAACTCCCTATTGGTCATTTTTGTTTGTTTTAATGTGCAAAGTTATTTCTGGTCATTTTGGGGTGAATTTCCCCTTTTAAGTTTCGGTTTTCATAACTTGGCTTACTTTCTCTTTTTTTGAGGATAAGATTAGCTAATAATTTATTTTATTGGCATTTATGACAAATCTCAATTTTATTATTGTAACAGGCATATTTTCCCTCCAGTTTTGTATGATGTTCAGAATTTCTCTTCATGTTTATTTAGTGGTTATGAATTTGTTCATCTACTTCCCATACTGAGGTTTTTGATTGTATGCTTAATTTAGTGGTGTCTGAAAGGGCATAGCTTTGGAGTCAGAAGCGTAGTTCAAAATACTGCTTCTGATGGATGTTTGTACTGCTTGTATGGTCTTAATAAAAGCATGTAAACTTCCTGCACCTCAGTTTCTTCATCTTTAAAATGAAGGGGTTCTTGAGGTTTCTTCTAGCTTGTGAACCATGATTTTATGAATTCTCTTACTATGCCAGCTTTGTGCATCCTGCAAATATTTGTATATTGTCTTATTATTATAATTTTATTTATTGTTTGTATGTTTTGTTCTTTGACCTCACTAATTCATTTCAATTTAAAAAGCACATGTTGAATGTCTTCAATGCTCAGGCAGTGTCTCTGGGGATACAAAGACATGAGCCAAGATGGTCCCTGGCCTCCACAAGCAGGATACCCTTTTTTAGGCCTGTGTCCTTTGTCCATATTGCCTAAGACAATATCCAATCCCAGTATTATCCCAGTATGTAATCAGTTTTATAAAACGGCCAATGTATTAATAATCCCTTTTGGTAATGTCCAGAGCTCTTTTTTTATACTCTAATTTTTCTAACATTCTTTTCAGATCCTAACCTTTTTTTAATTTGTTTTTGTGTCATGTTAGTTTAAATGTGAGAGATGCTTTTTTGTACACCCAAACAATTGTTGTTTTTCTTTGTGGTTTTGTATTTTCAAAGATTTAGCACTGGAAAGGACACCAGAGGTCATCTAGTTCTGTCTTTTCATTTTATAGAAGACACCGAAGCCATAGAGGTTGTGATTTGCCTTCCATCATTCAGTTTTAAGTAACTTTATCTAAATTGGAACATAGGTCTTCCAAACTCATCTTTCTGACTAAATTCATCACTCTAGCCACTACTTTAAGTGATTTCCTTTAAATGCTTACTTCCATGCTATTTGGTTCATATATATTTAATATTGATAATATTTCTTTATCTGTGGTAACTCTTTAATGATATAGTTTCCTTGTTTGTCTCTTTTATGGATGTTTATTTTTACTGGTCTGTCAGAAATCAGTGCCCATATCTGTTTTTTAGATTCAGCTAAGGCATAATAAACTCTGATCCAAGGTCGCATTTTAGACTGTATATACTTTTATACTTTGAGAACATTTTTCGTATACAAAAAAAAGTTGGGTTTTGCTTTCTATACCATTTTGCCACTCTCTTCCATTTTATGAGTAAGAATGACCTCATTCCATTCACATTCGGAGTTATGATAATTTTGTGTTCCCCTCTAGCAAAACCTATTATTTCCTTTAAGAAAACATCAGTGAGAGGTATCCCTATTTGTATTGCTTGAAACAATATAGACTGCTCTTGTCTACCACTCCTCCTGTCCCAGACTAGGTCATAAGCCAGCTCCCCACTTTTTTCTTTTTTGATAATCAGCCTGGTAAACAACTATAGTTTGTTCTACTTATAGAGATCCCCTCCAAAGGCTGAGAGATGTCTATATCCCTTCCCTAGCCTAACTCAGTCCCTTGCTTATTTTTTGTATTTTTACCAGGATGCTCAACTTAGAAGGACTTTAAAAAGCTTTTCAGCCAACCTTCCTGAGTTTTAGTGTTCTCTTCTATACAGTAGAAGGCCGTTGGGTTCAGTGGTCCCTTTTGCCCCAAAAATCTGTGATTCCTGAATTGTAGGTTCTCAGAGCCCAGTGTTAGTGAGGTGAGGTTGTGGTTTTGATCCTTTTATGGGCCATTTGATTTTGTTCTACTCTAGGGCTGTAACAAAGCTGTAACAAAACTCTGACCTGATCATAAAAGGGTTCTGAGGAGAAAAAAAATGAGTACAAAAGGTAGGGTTCTTATTCTGCTCAGAAAAGCACCTTTGAGTATGTCTTGCTGAGATAGTAACACTTAGCAAAGATTACGTCCATCTACTTTGAATTTTATCTATAATGGTAATAAAAGAGAAAGAAAACTTTAGACACACACGCACAAACACACATACACTTACACTTTTCTTAGGATTCACTCTGATTTAGCAGATTCTGTGGCTATAAATACTTATGTACAGGGTGACCCATAATTACGTAAGAACAGTTTAATAGGTGTTGACTGACCAAACACTGTCTATCTCCAAGCTAGGTAAAATGAAAAGCTTTCAAAATGCAGAAACCTAGCAGAACAAATCAAAATAATCGATTGATACTTTTAGGGTAGACTAATGTTGATAATGTCAATTCCCCAAATATAATCTGTTGGATTTAGATATAGTTTGTTTATAGAAGAACTCTGTGGTGTGATCGATAAAGCAGTTGGACTTGGAGTTGAGGGAGATTTGGGTCAAATATTGTTCCTGATACTCTAACCAGGCAAGTTACTTAATCGCTCTGACTCCACCCCCCCATTCCTAGCACTTTCTCTGTAAATGTGGATATGGAAGCATATTAAAAAACAAAAAACAAAAAAGCCCCCAACCCCCTTCTTTTTATTTTCCCTAGAGACTCCTGGTAAAAACACAGGTGATAGGTTGAAATAAAAAAAAGGCTTTTCTTAGGGAAACAAATAAGGGTGATGACAGATTTTTTTAGCCAAGAACACATCAGGTACTCCACCCCTAATTTGGTTATTGGCTCATTTTCATATTCTTTTCCCATCCTTCTCTGCAGTAAGTAGTAACTAATATGTATTCTTTTCCACTGAGAAAGATTAAAACATAATGGGAATGGCCCAAGAGAAATGAGATAGTCATTGGGTTGCTCCATTCTGTAATGTTAACCCAGGCTGTATTTTAAGATCTCTTCCTTGTTCAAGATTCCTGTAAATGTTACTTGAAATCCTCTTGGGGTAGAAAATCATGTTGAAGGACATGGAGGATGATGCCAGTTGGGACACCTTTGCAAACTAGAAATAGCTTAGATATAGATAGATTAATCTTAAATAAAATTGTTTCTTACTGATTTGAGCCGAGCATTTGGATTATATTTTCCCTCTTTAACAGGGAGTGTGTTTGAAGTATCTACCTGTTTTGAGTGCCAAATGACCTGAGCCAGTAGTGTCAAAATCAGATAGAAACAGGGGTCACTCATTGCTACATAGGGATCCCTAAAGGCCACATATTCACTTATACAACCAGGTATTAAGCCTATCCATGTTCTATTATATTGTTATTTATTGTTAGATATTTCCCAAGTGTTTTTTAATCTGTTTGGCTGTACTCCTGGAATCCACATTTTACAGAGCAAATCCTTAATAAATATCCTTAATAAAAGAATTTGTTTTGGAAAATTTGGATTCAGTCAAAAGGCTGCACTTAAGGACCTAGAAGGCCACACGTGGCCTCAAGGCTGCAGGTTCCCCACCCTTGGGGCAGAGGGTTCTATTTCAGAGAGTGAATTAGAATTGGTTTTGTTATTTAGTCATTTTTAGTTGTGTCCAACTCTTCATGGCCCCCTTTTTGGAGTTTTCTTGGCAAAGGCATTGGACTGCTTTTGCCATTTCGATTCTCCAGCTCGTTTTACATATGAGGAAAATGAGGCAAACAGGGTTAAATGACTTGCCCAGGGTCATGAGGCTGGACTTGAACTCAGAAAGATTCATCTTCCTGGCCCCGGGTCTTGCATTCTCTCTACTGTGCCACCCAGCTATCTCTAGAATTTGTCTAGGGTTTGTCATAGAATTTAAACCCGGGCTATCACAGAATTTAAGTCTGGTATTCATTCAGCCTTTTGCTATTACTACTGTATTCTCTCTCCTGATGGAGTGTTATGATACATCCTCAAACCTTAACACAAAGCCTGGCACATAGTGGCACTTGATTGATGAATTGCCTTGATGGAAGTGCAGTGTGACCTAATGTGAGGACTACAGTGTGATGAGGAATGGTCCTTTTTAACACATGCAATTAAGACAAATTAATGGAAATAAAAGTGAGAATTGTCACTATAATATGAAAGCACTCTGGAAAGTATAAAACTCTGTATAAATATGAGGAAGCGTTATTATTTTACCTCTTCCCTACAAAAATCTTCCAGAAGTTCATTTCATGTAGAAACTGTTCAGGCCTGTTCCTGATTTCCAGAAATATTAAATAGCCTCCTTGGGCTGGCCTAGAGAGTGCAGGGCTTCTGTTCTTATTAGTTATTAGCACTGTGCTTGAACACTTTACATTACTGTTCTGTCCTCAGATTAATTGTTAGCCTTGTTAGAACACAGCTGGAATCCAGCTGCCCTCTAATAAAGTCAATCAGGGTGATCCTGTTTTTGAATCCTTTGGCCTGGGCAAAGACTGTGCTCAGAATGTTCCCCTTCATTTCTGAATGGCAGATTAACCAAAACAGGGTTGTGCTTTTTGGAAAAAATTCTACTCTGGTAATTTGTGAATCCAATGTAAATAGTTTTTTAAAAGAGACATTTCTGTTTATTTTCTGCCCCTATTTTTCCCCCATGCTGTTCTCCTCCTCCCCCGACCACCCCCTTGTCGCCTGCCTCCTACACTGTCTTGCTGATTTTACTCTTTCCAAATTTACGAATTACCTCCTTATCTCTAAATCTAGTGGCCTTTTTTCTAGTCCTTGTCATTACTTGGAAACAGTGTTTGATTTTTATCACATTTAATTTGTTCATCAAATATTAAGTACCTATTATGCAAGGCCCTGTGTTAGTCATTGTAGACAGAAAATGCCAAAAAAAGAAAAATAAAACCGGCTCCATTCTCGAAGGATTTGCATTATGCTTTCTAATTTTTTGAATTTAATTTATTACTTGCCTAAAGTATATGTAAGTTTTCAAAAAAATATGAAGTCAAGTGATAGTGCAGAAACACCTCAAAACCTTATGAGGGTTTCCCCCGAGGGCAGGCACTGATTTTTGTCTTTGTATACCTAGCACCTAGCATAGTGTCTGGCATATAGTAGGTATATAAATGCTTGCTTGATTGCTGTAAGGAGGTAAGCCCCTGGAAGGTAAGAATTTTTTTTTTGGTCTTCGTATTGCCTGATGTAGCACAATGCCTTGCACATATTAAGGGGCTTATTAAGTATATATTGATTGTCGTTGTTCAGTGTCTGAGTCTTCATGACTCCATTGGGGGTTTTCCTGGCAAAGCTATTCCAGTGGTTTGTCATTTCCTTCTCCATTTATCAATTACTTGGATACTATGAGTCTGCATTCTTTGTTCCAAATCTTTCTCTCTCTCTCTCTGTCTTCTCCCAGTTTCCCTTCTTTTCAGGGCCTAAAGAAATACAGAAGCTTTTTTTCTACCAATACAGAATATCTTATTGCCTGGCTGTACCACACAACCCTTGCAACAAATTGAGGTTTTTCAAGGGGATTTCCACAAAGCTGCCCCATATACTTGGAGATACTGAAAAGGGACCCACTTCCAGTAATGAGGAGTTGTCTTTTCTAAAAATTCATTCCAGGAAGGATAGGGTGCAGCAGGAAGAAGTATCACAGAGGAGCCTCACAAACACACACAAAAAAGAAAGAACCACTTGTTTTCTTGGTAATTGTCCTTTTTTAAGAGGCCTAAATAGAGTGAAGAAAGGCTAGATTTATGAGAGTTTACCTTTATGTCCGTGTTTCTTTATAGTTGCAAAATCTTTTATACACAATAATAACTCAGAGTATAGCACTTAATATTAGGAAATCACTTTACATAATTGTACTTAAGTAGTACAAGTATTATTATCCCTATTTTATAGATGGGCGAACTGAGGTATGCAAAGATTAAGCGATTCGCCTAGGGTCATAGACAGTGAAGGTGTATATTTTATGGATTAGGAATATGGAATAGAAGAAGCAGTTAGGAGAGATGCTGGAGATAGGTACAGTCTACAAGCTTTGCACAGCCTACAAGCTTTGCACCTGATTAGGTATGTGGGGGCGGGGGAAGGACTTTAAGAGCCTAAAGTCATCTGACTGAGGAGACAGAATGAGTGGAACTGCCCTAGGTAGATGAGTTGAATGTGGAGGAGGAGCCTGGCCTCTGGGGAAAGCTTCTACTCATTGACTAGGTTTGGGGTAGGGGAAAAGGGCAGTAAAACCTTCATATCTAGAAGGCAGTTGGAGATCCAGGTCTGGAGCTCTAAGGAGGTCAGGATTGAACATCTAAAGTTTCCATCCTACCCGGCTACTTTCTTACCTTACCTCCTTTGCGGTTGGGGACTGCTTGAATGAACTGTGGCATGTCTCTATAGTGAAATACTGTATATTTCTTAAAAATGGTAATTATGAAGAATGCAAAGAAATATGTAAAATAGGTTTAGGGATGGAAAAGTAATAACTGGACACAGAGAATATGAAATGTATCTGTTATTTTGTTGAAATTTGCATAATATTCTTTCCCCAACCAAAATATAAATTGTTTGGATTTCATTACTCTGTAGTCTACTTGTTAATGTTTTTTGAGAATGTTACTAAATTTATAAGATAATTAAAAATAAAAGACCATCTTTAGTGATTAAAGTTCTGGTTGACATATTTAATTTTTAAAAAGTGAGGATATGAATAAAAAGAATGAAACAGTTTCTGCTTCTGCTCTCTACAAGGAGCCTTACATTCTAATGGGCTTGCATTAAGTACATGTATATACTGAATAAACATAAAAAGAATAAATATAAATCAGTACAGAAGTGTTAAATACAAGGTACTTGGGCAGCTGGGTGTTACAATGGGTTGAGCGCTGGGCCTGGGGTTAGGAAGGCTTATCTTTCTGAATTCAGACACTTACTAGCATTCAGACACTTACTAGCTATGCGACCCTGGGCCAGTCACTTAACCCTGTTTACTTCACTATCCCTCATCAGTAAAATGAGCCAGAGAAGGAAATGGCAAACCACTCCAGTATCTTTGCCAAGAAAACCTCAAATGGGGTCATGAAGGGTCAGACATGACCGAATGACAACGGAAGTTAGTAGTTACTTCCAAAGACCCAATGGAATCACAAGGTACATTGATTAAAAGCAGTTAAGAAAAAGGAGGAGGGAGGAAGGTATGGGGCTTTTTAATTTTGGCAGTTTGTCACTAATATTGACTTTATTTGACCAGCAGCTTGCTTGCCTTTCCGTGTTGACTTTATTTATTTACATGGTTGTAGTTACTGTGTACATTGGGCTTTGTCTTTTTGGCTCCCCTTCCTTTACCCTGTCTCATTTCATACCAGTCTTGCCATAGCTCTGAATTCTTTGTATTTGTCCTTCCTTTTGTCACGGTAATCCTATATTCTTATATAGTGATTTGTCCAGCTAGTCTTCATTCTTTGGACACAATTCCAGTGTTTTGTTTTTTTTTTTAAATCACAAATAATGATGCTACGAACATTTTTGTACATATGCCTCTTTGGTTGCTGACAGTGTTCTTCTTGGGATACAGGTAGTACCATTGCAACATTTGACTTGGCAGTAAAATAAATTCTTAGGCTGAAATAGAGTGTGTTAGTCTATCACATAGTTTGTTGACTGTACCCCTTAAGAATACCCCTAAAGTCAAGCCAATAAGCATTTATTAAACTCCTACTCTGTGCTGGGCATTGTACTAAGTGCTAGAAATACAAAGAAAGGCAAAATAAACAACAATAAAAAAAAACCCAAATCAACCCCCCAAAGCAAACCTAGGCCCTGCTCTTAAGGAGCTCACAATACACAAATAACTATGCACGATTTTTATAGGATATGATAGAGATAATCAGCAACGGGAAGAGACTAATGTTAAGAAAGGTTGGGAAAAGCCTCTTATAGAAGGGATGATTTTTTACCTGGTACTTAAAGCCAGAAGAGGGGGAAGAGTGTCTTATTTCAGAGAATGAATTAGAATTGGTTAGAAGGGAATTTTATTGAAAAACCGAAGATGCAAATCTGAAAAGTGAGACTTGCCCAGAATTACACAATGTTCTTTCCCTATACCACAGATGTCTACTTTTGACCTGCCCAAGGTAGCTATTCTCTTCATTAAAAATAGATTTTTTTCAACATTGTGCAATGATCAACTTTGATAGACTTAGCTCTTCTCAGAATACACTGATCTAAGACAATTCCAAAAGAGTCATGATGGAAAATGCTATCCATATCCAGAGAAACAACTATGGAGTCTGATTGCAGTTTGAAACCTAGTATTTGGTCTCTTTTGTTTTCTTTCTCGTGGTTTTTCGTTTTTGTTCTGATTCCTCTTTCACAACATGACTGATGTGGAAATGTATTTAATATGATCATACGTGTATAGCCTATATCAGATTGCTCGCCATCTTGAGAAGGGGGGAGGGGAGGGAAGGAAGGAGAAAAAAATTTGAAACTCAAAGTCTTATAAAAGTGAATGTTGAAAACTAAAAATAAATGAATGAATGGATTTTTTTCCTTTCCTGTTATATCAAAGTGGTTGTGTAAGAGCTAACATTTTTATAGTACCTACTATGTGCCAGCTACTATGCTAAGCATTTTTAAAAATGTGATCTCATTTGATCCTCACAACAACTCTGGGATCTAGGTTCTATTATCATTCTCATTTTACAGTTGAGGAAACTGAGGCAGACAGCATATGTGACTTGCCCAGGGTCATACAGCTAGTTAATATCTTAGGTTGGATGTGAACTCAGATCTTCCTGACTCCAGACCCAGTGTCTATCCACTGAGCTACCTAGCTTCATCCTTTACAGTATATATTCTTTCCTGTTCTCTTTGTTTAATTGAATTAAATATATATATGTATATACACACATATATAATTAAATGTACATATAGACACACATATATGACAGTCGAGTTCTGCATTTTGATGATGGTTTGACAAAGACATGAGCATTGAAATGTGTCGGTGTCAGCATGCCAGGAGATACTTGATGTAGCCTAGGACTCCAAGAGTTATCAATCAGTCTGTTGGTGCTAGTTTGGGCCACTATTTGTTGGGCGAAAGGTGGAGCAACAATGACAGAGGGAGTTCTCAATTACTCTTTCCAGTCTTTCAAGGAATGGTTAAAACCTTTCTCTTACTGTCTTGAGTATCTAGTCTTCTCTCCTCTTCCTTTCTACAGGGTGTTCTTAAAGTCTGGACACGTAGGCAGAAATTCATATTTTCAAGAAGTGAAATGATTGAAATTGTCAACAACATTTTATTTAATTGGAATATTAACAAATAACATCTCCAATATGATTTCCATCATTTGTGATGCAAAGGTTGATGCGCTTAGCAAGATTCACGTGAACTCGATGCGATAACTCAACAACTCCACATTGCCATCAGTTTTAGCACATTCCCTCTTGCAATATGATTATGAAATCATATGATGTTATTTGAAGTTGAAGATGTTATTTGTTAATATTCCAATTAAATAAAATGTTGAAAGTTTCGGTCATCTCATTTCTTGAAAATACACATTTTTGCCCATGTGTCCAGACTCTAGGAACACCCTGTATTGAAGTGAAGAGGCGGTGTAAGTAGAATTTGATAATTGAAGAGGAAATGGCAATTTGGTTGAGGACAAAAAGGCCATCCATGACCAAGGACTGGCCTCTTTACTGTGGGCCAAGATGAAGGAGGACGAATGAAAGTTCTGTGGGTGAGCTCCCTCCTTCCTCTCCCCCCAGCATCAGTATTCTTGGTTATTTGAATAAACTGGCTTTTTCTGGGCTTTGAGGAACTTGGTAAAGGTTGATTGCATTTTGTTCCTTACTGCTTTTTTGTTTTTGTCTTTAAATGGGGAGCTTTTGGGAATCTGTTGAGGCCCCAGAATCAGGTAAAGGAAATATCAAGATGATGAGGGAGTGTTTAAAACATATTCTCCTATTTCCTGGCGGGGGGGGGGGTCCTGCCCCTAATTTATTGCCTTAAGAAAAACCCTCCAAATAACAAGCATAATAGGGATTTTTGAAAAAACAAACAAAACTGTTTTGTACCATCTATCCAGCAGTCATTCGAGCTAACCACTGGCAAATGAGTAATCATAATTGCACTAAACCTTTACAAAATGAACTGGTTATACAGGAATTTTCCCACTTCACTCCCAGCGACATGAAGGGCATCATTACAAGACCGGGAAAGCATCTCATATGTTTGTGTTTTTATTTCTTTTTCTCATACTGTAGTATCAGGAGAGAGGGACTGTAGGATATAGTTTTTATTGGTCTGTTCCCTGATTAAGACTTGTGTATGAATAAACTTGTTATTAGTCTGTTATTCTCTTATTCTACACATGTGCCTGGATAGACTATTTTGTCACTAGCACCTCCCCTCCCCCATTACCTTGTGGTTATTTTTTTGTGTGCTTAATGGTGGAGTTTTGTCTCCTCTGGTGAGATTTAATCTCCTTGAATGAAGAGACTGTTTAATTTTTGGTTTGGTGTCCCCCAATGCCTAGCACATAATAGGCGGTAGTAGTACCTGGCACATAGTAGGTGCTTAATTAATGCTTGTTGATTGATAACCTACTTATGCTTCCTCAGATAGCATTGAGGATGATGAAGGGAAAGCTGTTGATTCATATTGCATGCAGGCCTAAGAAAGATTGAGTATTTATATACTGGTTAGTTCCCCTTTTTTTTTTGGATCCTGGAGAACATCTTTTCATAGAAGCAGTGTTTGAGATATCAGTCTATTATTTAATCCATCATATAATTGACATAGAGTTTAAACATCGTGTATGACAGTCTAAGTAAAAATGCATTTGGAGTTTTAATCATAGGTACACATCTCCCCAGATATTAGCAGTGGAGGCCAGGATTTCCCCCTTCCTCTTCCCTCTTTCAGGAAGAAGAATGGATTCTCCTGGCCCCTGAGGGGTAAGGACCAATTTCTAGGGTAGGGGAGGGGGTGACTTTTTTTCCTTCTATTTTTCTCTCATTCTTTCCTTTCCTCCTTCTTCTCTCATCAGCCACAGTTACTACCTCTTACTTCAAACTAAGATCTCTCCTTAACAAAATCTCAGAGCTCATGTCTGTTCCTGGGACTTCTGGAGAGATGTCATTGCTGCTAGTAATATCGAGAGAAGAGGAGACTTTCTTGAAACACTTGCTTATTTTTTTTCCCTTCTCCTCTCTCCCTTTACCTCCTCACTTAGCTCTAGTGGAAAATTGACTAGAGGTGCTAATGAGGCCTTTGGACATGCAAAGGCCTGAGATAACATTTGTTTATATTTCTGATGAAAAGCAGATTCCAGCCTTTCTAGGTACATCATAACATAATTAGGCAACCCAGTATTGTTAGTGGAAAAGGACTTTGAACTTGGAATCAGTATTTTTTTGAAGGATGAGGGAATCAGTTTGTAGTTAGTAGTTAGGGAGAGAATGTGGATTAGTATAGGGGGCAGGGATGATAGTGGGACAGTCTTCTGGAAAATACTGGGATCAGGGGTTGGCCTTGACAAGAAGAGAAAGTTCATCTCTTCTTCAGAGACTCAAGTTTCAGGGATAGACGACTAAGTGAATTGAGGTGAGGAGAGAAGAGAGGTTTCTTGTGAGATGGCCTGAGGTTTGTTTGTTTTTTTTTCAGTGATACATAAGACAAGGTCCTTGGCCAAGAGAGTGAGTGCAGCAGGAGACAAGAATATTTGGAACAGCCACTTTGAGTGGGGAGTGGGACAGAGACTTGATTAGGGAGGAGGAGACAGATTGCTTTGTGGCAGTGAGGGCCCAGCTGAAACTAGTAGAGAGGCCAGTCAGCATATTTTTTGTGACTTTCCCAAGCACAGTTCCAACAGGAGTGAAGGAGACAGATAAGAAAAGTAACCCAGAATTCAAGTTTGGCGAGGTGTAATTAATTGGCAATAAGACAAGCTGGCAAGAGATTCAGGTGATGTCAAACTCAAGTAGAAACAGACTACTGAAATATACATGAGGATCCCTGATGGTACCTATTGACTTAGAAAACCACAAGCACCTTTATCCATGTTTTATTGTATTTTTATTTATTTTGCAAAATATTTCTCAATTACATTTTAATCTTGCTCTGGCTCTTGGGGCACTTGGGAGTGTGGCTGATGCCTCTAATAGTGTAGAGTTATCTTATATCTCTTCTCTTTTCTGAACTCCTTGAAAGTGTCTTCTTTTCTCAGTGTCTCATTCCCTCTCGTTTCACTCTCATCTAAACCATGGCAACCTTGGCTTTCATGACGCTTCTCTCCTGGTTCTCTAGCATTTGTGTTTCCCCCATTCGCTTTTCCCTTGGCCTGTTCTTCCTTGATGGCAGGAAATCTTATAACCTCATTCCCTGACCTAGATCCAGTATTTAGGTAAACTTTGAATCTAGTTCTAACCTGTTATGGGGCAGCTACAAGTTAAGAAAGCCAGGGAAGGGAAGTGGGGTGGAGGGGAATTTAAGAAATAGAGGTGGCTGGTAGGAAAGTTTCAGTGGTCATTGGCACACTACTACTCTGGTACAGGCATTCCTAGATAAGAGATTTAACAATTAGGGGGAGCGGCTGTAGACAAATGCCTAAAATTGAGTAACAGGAAAATTTGTTAGCAATAATGCATACTCATCTCCAGAGAACTAACAGATGTTGAGTAATTCTGGTCCCCTACTTTGTCTAAGTCTTAGGAAACCTACGCAATGTAGCTACTCACTACTTGGAAAAGTACTAGAAAGATGAAACCCTAAACAATTCCATGCTTGTTTTTATTAACCCTATTTTTTTGTAGAATTTGGAGACATGATGCAGTGAGATTTCATTGGCTAAAGATTCCCCAGATATTTTGATGTTAGAAGAGAAAATCATGGAAATATTTAGAAAGGGGAAAAGGCACATTAGATATGCTCTATAGCCCCTAAAGAAACTGAGCTCTGGAGTGTGGACGAGATTGGTTCAAGGTCACAACTAGTTCTTCTGACTCCATCCAACGTTTTCACTGCACAACATGCCATAGTGTTCTAAGTATTTGAAGAAAATGGCTGTTGGCAAATGTGAAAAAAACTTCTTCCTCTTCAAATAGGGATTGTAAACTCAGAGCTTGAGGGTTCTGTGCTAAAATGTAAAATATAGGCACTCCCAGGTTTTTCTGGGCAAGATGGGTATTTCTATTGATATACAAATATGTATTATGAACCCCTGAGTAGAGATAGTGTAAAGGTGAAACCGATATCTAGGCTGAATTCCTGGCCCTAAGGGGTCGAATTGAATTATGAAGAGCTTGGATTGCTTGCTTAGGGAAGCAGTTAGAATGAGGGCCAGAGGTACTATCAAAGCTGAAATAAGGGATAGGATGGGGGGAGGGGGTGGACTGTAGGGTTTCCTGTGGAAAAAAACAAGAAGGAAGAAGACTATGACAGGAATCCACTAAAGGAAATAATTTGTCCTGGTGTCAAGGGTCAGAGGTGTGTTGGACCACATACCTGGAGATTATGAGGAATCCTAGAGATTAAAGGAAAATGGTGACAGGAAGTACCTGGAAGGGGATAAATGCATGCAGGAAAAAAAAGTTACTAAATGCTTACTTTGTGCCAAGTACAGTACCTGTGTTTGGGGAGCTCACTTTCTAATAGGAGGAGTTGCCAGGGAAGGATGATTTGGTCTGGGCACTTGAATCAGCTTAATCAGTAAGGGGAAACTGTATGATGGAAATTTCCTAGTGTTGTAGGGAAGTTTAGTTGTGAACTCAAACCAAATATGTGAGTATGCTGTACGTCCTTCAGCAGTGTGGAATGGAAGGGGAGCTTGGACTAGTGATATCAAACAGATAGAAACAGATCCCTGCAGACCACGTAGGTTGCCATAAATCAACATTGCCCATATTGTATTATATTTTTATTTATTTTGCTAAACATTTCCTAATGGAATTTTAATCTGACTCAGGCCCAGAATTTGGGAGCCTGCCTAAGAGTTTGATCTAGAGCAGGCCTGCACAACATAAGGCCCACACAATGTAAGGCCCAAAGGCGCCAAAGGATTTCACATGACCCGAGGCAGCCCACCATGGCTCACTCTTTGGAAGAGTGTTGGTGTGAGACTGTGGGTAGCTGCTAAGGGGGGTGGGAGCGGGGCTTTGAAAACCCAGATGTTGGTTCTTCTCTCCCTGGTAACTATGTATGTATAGTTTTGGTCAGACAGCTAGAAACGTGTCTGTTGATTTGGGTTATTTGCTCTGTTTATATTTTCTGTGTTTGTAATTTCTGTTTGTATTTGCTCTGAAGTTCAGGGTGCTGACTTTTCTCCCTGGACTTAGTGAATGATATATGTATGTTTAATTAAAGCGAGATTGTAAACCCCTTAAAGTTGCTTTGCTTGGAAAAGCAGATCAAAGAACCTGTGCTAGCAGCCTTCCTGTGTGCTAGTGTTACTGGCCTTACACAGCCATAGTAGACTGCTGCGGGTCACATGACAGCCACCCAAAATCCTTTGGCCACTGCACCCAGTCCTCTGGCCATATGTTGTGAAGGCCTCACCTAGAGGAAGGTCCCCAACAAATTGGAAAGAGTCTTATGGAAGGTTAATGGGAGGGTACAGGCAAGGGTCACCTACCCTGTTACAGATGGATTGGGAGCGATAGATCTCTTAACATTGTGTGTATAACAATGATCCCCTCCATTGATTAGATTTTTTTTTTGCTTTTTTTGTGGTTTTTTTTTGGCCAGTGTGACCAGGCTCCCTCTTCTTTTGGTCATATAACTCTTAACATCTGTCATACCATTCATCCTTTGCAATCCCTGCTTGTCATGCCAAAATTAGTTACAAAGGATACATCTGAAGACCTGGATTTTTGTTGCATCTCATAACTTATTGGCCGTGTGCCATAAGCAAGTTATTTAACCTAAGTTTCAGTTTCTTTATCTGTAAATAGGAAAAATTAGATGTATATTCCCATACAGGTTTATCTTGAAGAAAGTCTTTTGTGTATGAAGAAAAGTCACCCGCTGTTATTTTTCTATTCCATTTTGCTTTTTTTAAAAGATGTAAATGGGAACATTATGCCTAACTTATTTGTAAAAATATATAGACAAGCACATACAAAATGGTCCTAGCAGCAGCCATGATTTGTGATAGCAAAACACTGCCCATGCATTTACCAGTTGGGTAATGACTGAACAAACATGAAGGCCACCAGGGAAATTCTGGCATGGTAGGTGTGAATTGCAAAGGATAAATAGCATAAAGGATAGTAAGAGTTATATGACTGAAAATTCTTCATAATAGAAAAGCCACCAGAACATCAGAGCTGACAGGCAGGAAGAACACAAAGAAATATGGAAGGAGTTGGTTTCAGCCCCAGACCTGGACCTGGACACAGTTTTGGGGAGAATCTATCTCATGCCAGAGAATTAATTCAGCAAGGTTTTATGAATCTCCTAGTGTCAGTCTAAAAACACTCTAGAGGCTACATAGAAATAAACAAAAAACAAGTCTTTCACCATCCAATGAAAAGTGAATTCTGTTAGATCGACAGTTTTAGTCACTCAATTTCATGATATTATAATTTGAACTTGATAAAAATTTGGACTAAAAATGATTTCAGTGACTGTTTTTGAAGAAAGGGTTTGCATAGCTATATTAATAAGTTTAGAGA
>CM053626.1:113414347-113433113 GCA_028646595.1 Phalanger gymnotis | reverse complement strand
ACGTGACCTCTAAGGGCCCTTGTAATATGTAATATACCGTATAAGTTATTATTTTTATTGATTTATTAGTCCTGTCCTTCATGGCCTGTATCCCTGGCTTTAGATTCATGGTATGTTTGAGTTGTCCAGAACCTTGGAGACCGTCCAGCTCAATTAGTAGCAAGAATTAGCTCTTCCAGTACTCTAGTGCACGCGCACACACACACACACACACACACACACACACACACACACACACACACTCTCACTCTCTTACTCTCTCACTCACTTTCTCTTTCTCTCTCTCTCTCTCTTTCCCTCTCACTCCCTCTTCCTCTCCCTCTTCCTCTCCTTCTACCCCTCCCTTTCCCTCTCCTTCCTCTTCAGTGTGACACTGTTGGTGTTCGGTTGCATTTCTGTCCTTGGTTCACAGGGATGTGCCATGTGTTTGCTCACCCCCAGCTAGGCCATATCAAATCTCTTAGGCCGTTGTAATCTATCCCAGCTGTTTGCTGTGACGGCAGTCAGTCATTGATGGCCTGGACTTTGATAGAGGAGTTAATGAGAGGTGAGTTGTTAGAAAAGTTCAATTGTGGACCGATTTTATTTAAAAGAAGTGCGCATAAGAAAGAAAAGTCAGTGTTAAAATACATTCTTCTTTGTTCCTTTCAAACTTGTGCTGATATTCTTAGATGTTTTTATAGCTGTATTCCAATTTTTTAAAAATACAACATTACTATTATAATATACACAGAATATATACATACATATAACATTATTTTATACAGTTTTATTCATTAACAAGGCCCACATATTTGCCATTTTAATTGTCTATCCAGTATTCCATTGCATTCAATACACTTGCCCTGTTTATCATTTGGGTTGTTTTCAGTTTTTCACTCTGAACAGGAAAGCCATAAACTTTTGTCTTTTGGTTCATTAACTCTTGTTTAGGTTTCTGATATCTCACATGGCCTTGGAAAGTTGTCAACAAGGCTTAGAGAGCAAAGCTAGGCTTGTAGTAAAATAGAAAATATCTTTGTCTGTGTGGCCTTGGAAGACTTCTGCTCAGATAGTGTTTATAAGGCCTTGGAAAGCTGGGTGCTTAGAATTCTAGACTCCAAGACTCCTCTCCCTGGAGATTGAGTCAGCTTTGGAAAGCCAGGTGACACACAGGCCAGAGGCCACGAGCTCCAGCGCTCCAGAGACCGCTTCCCACCCCCGACTGCCTTCTTATAATCCTGTTCCCTAGGAGGACATGACACATCCAGTCTTCCTTTTAAACACATGAGCCTTACTCTTTTGTCAACAGTTTATGCCTTGTTAAAATAAGCTCTTTGGGGAGGGCGATGCCAGTAAATCAACCAACTGGACTTGTAGTGTAAACCTGGCAAATGAAAGGGCAAGGAGGGCTGTACCCAAGAGGGATTTCTTCATTGGCCAGCTGGAATATTGGAATGTTATAAGCATAGCTGCAGGAGAATGTGACTAAATATTGAGCATATTGAAAACCCACTTAAAACAAGTAACAAAAAACCTACCCCAAACACCTTTGCAGCTCCCTCCCTGCATAGCCCACAGAGATGTTTGTGAAGAAAGCATTTTATAAACCTTAAAAGTGCTTTCTGAGTGACTAGCCATACAATTAAGGCCAAACAGCTTTACCCTCAAAAGCTTTGGTGCCCCCCAATATTTAACAGGAAAATTAAATTGTTCTTCTGTGCATTCACCATGTTTCATGTGACTGTAACTTTATTTCCCAAAGCCCTGACAGTAGTGGGCTTCATGCTTTTTTTAACTTATTTTTGTTGATTTGATGATTAAATTGTTTTGATTTTCTTTCCTTTAGTTTATAGCAAAGTTAAACATTTTTCCTTCCTACCTCTGTGACCTTTGGAAAGTTATTTAACTTCTGGGCTTTAGTTTCCTTGGAAGGAAGATAGGGACTAAGGATTCAAATAGACTGGCCTTAAGGGCCCTTCCTTCTCCTAATATGTATTTCCATCATATCTTTACTGACCTCTTACATTGTCTGGGATCTGCTATGCTTTACATATTTAAAAAGTTCTCTATTTTGGATGATTTTATCAGTGATGTTTATCATATGATTTCTTATTCTGTTGCTTTCCTTTTGACGTCTGTCTTGTTACCTTTGAGTAAAAGTTGTGAATAAGTTTTTCATCTCATTTTTCATTTATCTACCTTTGAAAACAACCTCAGTTTCAAACAGCTCAAATAGATACTCTGTTCTATTTGCTTTTAGTTTTTTTTTAATTCCATACTTTATTACTTAATATTTTTTAGTTTTCAGCATTCATTTTCCACAAGATTTTAAGTTACTAATTTTCTCCCCACTTCTACCCCCCCACTCCAAGATGGCATATATTCAGATTGCCCCGTTACCTAGTCAGCCCTCCCTTCTGTCACCGCACTCTGCCTCCCATCCCTTTTCCCCTTATTTTCTTGTAGGACAAGATAGATTTCTATGTCCCATTACCTGTATATCTTATTTCCCAGTTGCATACAAAAAATCATCTTTTTTTGAGCATCTTCTTTTAAAACTTTGAATTCCAAATTCTCCCCCCTCTTCCCTCCCCATTCACTCTCCCTAAGAAGGCAAGCAGTTCAATATAGGCCACACATGTATCATTATGCAAAACATTCCCATAAACAGCCATGTTGTGAAAGACTAACTATATTTCCCTCCATCCTATCCTCTCCCCTTTATTTAGTTTTCTCCCTTGACCCTGTCCCTTTTCAAAAGTGCATGCTTTTGATTACTTGTTCCCCCTATCAGCCCTTCCTTCTGTCATCTCCCCTTTATCCCCTTGCCCCTACTTTCAGGTGGGTTAAAATACCCAATTGAGTGTGTATGGTATTCCCTTCTCAAGTCAAATCTGATGAGAGAAAGATTCACTCATTCCCCCTCACCTGCCACCTCTTCCCTTCCAATGAACTGCTTTTTCTTGCCACTTTTATGTGAAATAATTTACCCCATTCTATCTCACCCTTTCTCCGTCTCTCAATATATTCCTCTGTCATCCTTTAATTTGATTTTATTTTTTAGTTATCATCCCTTCATATTCAACTCACCCTGTGCCCTCTGTCTATATATATGTATATTCCCTTCAACTCCCCTAATACTGAGAAAGGTCTCATGAATTACACACATCAACTTTCCATGTAGGAACGTAAACAAAGCAGTTCCACTTTAGTTAAAGTCACTTATGATTTCTCTTTCGTGTTTACCTTTTCATGCTTCTCTTGATTCTTGTGTTTGAAAGTCAAATTTTCTATTCAGCTCTGGTCTTTTCACTGAGAAAGCTTGAAAGTCCTCTATTTTATTGAAAATCCATATTTTGCCTTGGAACATTATACTCAGTTTTGCTGGGTAGGTGATTCTTGGTTTTAGTCCTAACTCCTTTGATCTCTAGAATATCATATTCCAAGCCCTTCGATCCCTTAATGTGGAAGCTACTAGATCTTGTGTTATCCCTCCTGATTGTGTTTCCACAGTACTCAAATTGTCTCTTTCTGGCTGCTTGTAGTATTTTCTCCTTGACCTGGGAATTCTGGCGACAATATTCCTAGGAGTTTTCTTTTTGGCATCTTTTTCAAGAGGCGATCTGTGGATTCTTTCAATTTCTATTTTACCCTCTCGCTCTAGAGTTTCAGGGCAATATTCCTTGATAATTTCTTGAAAGATGACGTCTAGGCTCTTTTTTTGATCATGGCTTTCAGGTAGTCTGATAATTTTTAAATTATCTCTCCTGGATCTATTTTCCAGGTCAGTGGTTTTTCCAATGAGATATTTCACATTGTCTTCTATTTTTTCATTTCTTTGGTTCTGTTTTATAATATCTTGATTTCTCATCAAGTCACTAGCTTCCACTTGCTCCAATCTAATTTTTAAGGTAGTATTTTCTTCAATGGTCTTTTGGGCCCCCTTTTCCATTTGGCTAATTCTGCCTTTCAAGGCATTCTTCTCCTCATTGGCTTTTTGGAGCTCTTTTGCCATTTGAGTTAGTCTATTTTTAAAGTGTTATTTTCTTCAGTATTTTTTTGGGTCTTCTTTAGCAAGCCACTGAAGTGTTTTTCATGATTTTCTCACATCACTTTCATTTTTCTTCCCAATTTTTCCTCTACTTCTCTAACTTGCTTTTCCAAATCTTTTTTGAGCTCTTCCGTTGCCTGAGCCCAATTCATGTTTTTCTTGGAGACTTTTGATGTACACTCTTTGACTTTGTTGACTTCTTCTGGCTGTATGTTTGGATCTTGTCACCAAAAAAAGATTCAAAAGTCTGAGTCTGGATCTGAGTCTGTTTTCACTGACTGTTAATGTTCCCAGCCAACTACTTGACCCTTGGGTTTTTTTGTCAGCGTATGACTGCTTGTAGAGTAGAGAGTACTTTGTCCCAAGCTTTAGGGGCTGTGCTGTTTTCAGAGCTGCTTCTACACAGCAAACTCTGCCACCCCAGTGCTCCTCCTCCCCCAAGAATGATCAACGTGTACCTGGACCCAGATCCAAGCCTTCTCTTTACTCCTGCTCTGATCTGCCACTAAATTCCTCTCACCAGGTGGGCCTGGGGCCGGAAGCAACCCCAGCTGGGGCTCTGGGAGCAGCCCCAGAGCTGCACTACTTTTGTGCCCCTGGGGCTGGGGCTAATTGTGCACTCCTTTCACTCCTTTCCAGCAGTTTTCCCTACTAACCTTCTCTGTTGTCTTTGGCGTTTGTGGAGTGAGAAGTCTGGTAACTGCCACAGCTCAATGATTCAGGGCCCTACGGCATGTTCTGCCCAGCTCCAGGTCTGGTTGGTCCTGGTGCGGCCTACACTGGGCTGTGCTCTGCTCTGCTCCCAGCTCCCTGTGATAGACCCTGCCCAGCGACCATCCAGGCTGGAGCCCTCCTTCCCTCTGCTATTTTGTGGGTTTTCCAGATCTAGAATTTATTCAGAGCCATTATTTACAGATGTTTGGAGGGATTTGGGGGAGGGCTTAAGGAAGTCCCTGCGTTTCAGCCGCCATCTTAGCTCTGCCCCCTGCTTTTAGTTTTTAAAAAATTAAGTTCTTACATTTTTTTCTGGAATTCATTGATTGATTCATTGATCATTCCCTCTGGTTTTTTTAGCCCGGCCATACAGTTTTGATAAATGCCACTTTGTGATATACTTTAAAAATCTGATAGGCCTCTACCTTCACTAATTTGGTTTTTGAAAAAAATATTCTGTATCATTTTATCTGTTAATTGAATTAAGTCTTTATATTTAGTCAAGCGCAAAGACATATTCCATAAGAGTTTGAATCGGCAGTTAGTTTATACTATTTGAAAATTTAGGGAGTAATGTAATCTCTATAAGAGCAAGATATATTTATTTATTTGATTCTTGATTCTTTAAACTTTATATTAAGTTAAGCTTTATATTCACTGATTAGACAGGTCTTTTAGTAGTGAATTAATAAGTGCCCAGTATTTGTTTCTTTTGTAAATTGAATCTATTGTATTTTCTGTCTATAACTACTATGAAAATCCAGTTAATTTTTTATTCAGAACTTGACCAACTCCAAATAAAAAGAGTATTTCCAGATGCCAAGTAGGGCAAAAGAGTTGATCAGACCAAGGTCTTTCATACTGTCAGTCATGAGGGCTTATGGAAAATTATGTCAAAAGTTCGGTTGCCAGGAGAAGTTTGTCAGTATTATACATCATTTTCATGAGATCGTGTTTGCCCGGGTTCTGCATAACAGGCAATGCTCCCTCACTTGCCCAGTCACCAATGGAGTGAAACAAGGCTGCGTTCTTCCTCCCATGGTTTTCAGCTATGTTGTCAGATACCTTCAATGAGGATGAACACGACATCAAGGTCAGCTACCAATGCTAAATGATTCAGCTTGAAAAGGCTACAAGTCAAGAGTAGAGTAGAGGGAAAGTTGGTGCATCGTTTTTTATTTGCAGATGATTGTCCATTTAATGAGGCCTGTGAAGCTGAGATGTAATAAAGTATGGATTGATTCTCTGCTGCTTGCACTAATTTTGGCCTAACAATTAACACAAAGAAAACATAGGTGCTCTACCAGCCAGCAGCATCCCATCCATATGAGAAATCATTGGTCATAGCAGATGGAGAAGTTTTGAATACCGTGGGTAAGTTCATTTGCCTTGGCAGTATACTTTCCAGGGATGTGCACATTGATAAAGAGGTTTATGCACGTATTGCCAGAGCTAGCTCAGAGTTTGGGAGGCTCTGAAGGAAGGTGTAGGAGAGAAGAGGTATTAGACTGACTACCATATCACAGAGCTGTGGTGCTGACCTCATTGTTGTATGCCTGTGAAACCTGGACAGTCTACCAGCACCATGCCAGGAAACTGAATCACTTCCGTTAGAATTGTCTTAGCAAGACTCTGAAGATCACCTGGCAAGATAAGTTACTGGACACTGAGGTCCATTCTTGAACTAAAGTGTCATGCGGTCAAACTGTACTGCAGAAAGCGCAACTCTGATGGGTTGGCCACATTGTTTGAATGCCAAAGGTATGCTTGCCTAAAATACTATTTTTTGGAGAACTCACATAAGGCAAGGGCTCACATGGTGGTCAGAAGAAGAGACACAAGGACCCCCTCAAGGTCTCTCTAAAGAACTTTGGAATTGATTGCATGACGTGGGAGACACTGGTAAAAGATGACCTAGCATGATGTGCCTACATCGAAGAAGGTGCTGTGTGTTCTGTGAGCAAAGCAGAACTGAAGTAGCTCAAAACAAACATGATGTGCACAAATTTAGAGAATCCACCCCAAGTGTTCACATGGACTATTTGTGCCTGACCTGTGGTAGAGCATTCCAAGCTTGTATTGGTCTGATGAGCCACAGTTGGACACACTGTACCTTGACTCCAATGTAGTGATGTCATTTTGGTCTTCGAGAGTAAAGGACCATATAACCAGCTAACCAACCAATCAACCAACCAGAGCAGAAAAAGTGGATTGAAAATAAAACTGAACTTCTGTTATGTAAAGCTTGCTTTAATAGAATGAATTTAATTTTTAATATGTAAATAATGAAACTATTGACCTACTTGTCTGTGTTTTCTTCTTGCCATCCTTCTATTTTCTTCTGTGTGTTTAAATAATGCTTCAGTGATCCTTCTTTTCCTTTTCCTATTTTTTTCAGGAGGAGTGGGACCCTATTTTTATCCTTATCACTAACATTCTATTTTGCTTCACCTCTAATGAGAGAGAGACAGACAGACAGACAGAAAAAGAGAGAGAGAGAAACCCTTGTTTCTGAATGAAAATGCAGTCAATCAAAACAAATTCTCAAGAATGCAATTGTTTTTTGTGAGTTTAACTCATCCCGTAGTTTTATTAAACTTATTTTCAGGAGGTGTCCTTGATTTTTCCCAAGAATATTATCACAAAGGAGCAAAAATTTAGAGATTATTGAATCTGACCCTCTCATTTTATAAATGAAAAGCTGAAGCATGGTGGGATTAAGTAAATTCCTGGGGGGGGGGTCGTCACATGATTAAGTATTCCAGTTGCATTGTCCAGATTTCAAGTGCAGGACTGTATCCTCTAAGGACATCTTGCTGCCTCTGCATTTGTGTAAAATGATATTTTTGTTTCTGTTTTTGCTAAGAATGAATAAACTTCGTGGTAAATGTGTATTTTTGGATTCCGGGAGAAAGGGTGTTGAATGGAGTATGGAAGAGAAGAGAAAATAGGTAGCTACCTAACTGGGCGTACAACTATGACAAGCCTTTGTGCCTGGCAACCATGATTACTTCAGCCAAGGTTTGAGTGCTTACTGTGTGTTTACAGTTAGAAACAATTCGAAGGGCAATGGAAAGACCCATGGTAGGTGTAAGGTTACCAGTGCCAGCTTATAGTCATTAAAAGATATCTATTTGCTATCTGCTCAGGGGCAGCTTGGGTGGTGCTTACAGCACACTAGGTGGAGTCAGGAAAACCTCAGAATTCAAATTGGGCCTTAGGCACTTACTAGCCTTGTGACCCTGGCCCAGTCACTTAACCTTCTTTGCTTCAGTTTCCTCAGCTATAAAATGAGCTGGAGAAGTAAATGGCAAACCACTCCAGTGACTTTGTCAAGGAAACCCCAAATGGGGTTATGCAGAGTTGAATATGACTGAAATGACTCAACAAACCTACTCAAGAGATGAATGACCAGAGAAGGCAGTGGGCTTAATTATAACCATTTGGTAATGGTGTAGAAGGAATTCTTAGTCAGGGAATGAGTTGGAGCAGGTGGTTCAGAGTAGTATAGGGATATGCCTATAATATAGGTTTAAATGGGTTTCTTTGTTTGACACTAGTCCTTGAGGCACCTGGGTGGCCAAGTCGTCAGAGCACCAAGCCTGGGGTCAGGAAGACTCATCTTTGTGAGTTCATATCAGACACCATACTAGTTGTGTGACCTTAGGCAAGCATTTTGCCCTGTTTGCCTCAGTTTCCTCACCTGTAAAATGAGCTGGAAAAGGAAAGGCAAATCACTCTAGTATCTTTGCCAAGAAAACCCCAAATGGGATCACAGAGTTGGAAATGACTGAACAACAAATTTACTCCTTAGTGTTCAAGGCCCTAGGAATATAAGAATAGTCTGGGGACGAGATGTTCTGTCATTCCTCATGAGGGACGAAATTTAATGTTTTGGAAGAAAAGTTTGAATTTAGAACAGGCATTAGTGGATGGCCAGAGATTTGGAATAGGGCCAAATCACAGAATCATAAGGATTCTAATCCCAGTTTCACACATGATAAAGTTAGTGGCAGATCTGGACTGTAAATCAGGTTTCCCAACCTTAATTGTTAAGCCCTGTGACTCGTGTCAATGTCAGCGGGTTTTGTGGGGCTGGGTAGGTAGTGGGGGAGAGAAGGTAGGGCAGTTGGACTGTTTGCTTTGCAGTAGTAGGCCTATTTGTTATTTTCAGGAAGTTCCAGGTACAAGAAAAGGGCATGTGAAGAAGCAGAGAATGGAGCTTTGAATATGTTAGGGACAGTATGGGAGAATATAAAGATTGAAGGTTTATGAGCAGTAGAAGAAAAGGGAGATGAGATTGTTTGAGAAGTCTGGGTGATCTGGAAAATCTGGGTAAAATTTTTTGGCTTCCTCGTACTAGAGAAAAAAATCTGATTTTCTTTTTCTTTTCTTGGATGTTTATATCGCCTTATTGTTAAGTGTTTGGTCATAGGCTCTGTGTCGTCGGCTGGTCTTAACATGTTGTCTGTGGTTTCTGCAGAACTCCCCCAAAATTTCCACTTAATTTCTTATGCCTACCTATGATATATTGAAACCTCAATGGGAAAAGTCACAATGTGGAAGAGATAACTGTATGGTAATAAACATTTCAAAACAAAAAGAGAAGTCTGGGTGAAAGATAAGCTTTCCTGTTCATTTTAGGCCTTTCTTTACAGTAGTGTACATAAGAGTCTGTGAGGAAGTGGTTAAACAGTTACATGATTCCTCTCTCTCTCTCTCTCTCTCTCTCTCTCTCTCTCTCTGTCTTTCTCTGTCTCTCATATTTTTAATCTCTTTATAGAACTTTAATATTATGGGAGCAACAAGGCAAATGACTTGAAGTTGGGACTATGAGAGAAGCTAGGATACATAGTTGGAGGGGATTATACAGATTATATGTCAAACACTCTTCTGAGAGTGTTATGCAAGAGTTATGGTGAGATGTTAAGACAAATGATGAATAAATGAAACAATTTGGATTCTACCTGTGCAGACAGTGAGGAAAGAGATGGAAGAGATATTGTGAGAGGCAAAAAAAAACAGGCTTGGATATGAAGAAGGATAATATATGAAACATAGGGCAGGTAGGTGGCTCAGTGGATAGAGTGCCAGGTCTGGAGTCAGAAGACTGAGTTTAAATCAGGTTTGCAAAATGAAGTTCTGGGCTCAGAATCAGGAAGACCAAATTCTATTTGCTAACACCTCTAGCTGCCTGTAGTAACTTTATTTACTAAATTTTAGACCTTGTGAAACAGATGACCCAATTTGAGACATTTTTCTAGAAAGTACACATATAATAGAAGAATAGCCTTGAAATGGAAGAATTAGATTTGAGGGTCACTTTTGAACAGATGGCATTTGAGTTTTTGGAATGGAAGTATGAGGGGAAAAGACAGGGAGATGATCCACAGCCAGAGAAAGAACTATGGAGTCTGAATGCAGAGCGAAGCAGACTATTTTCTTTTTTGTTTTGTTTTGTTTTTCTTTCTCATGGTTTCTCCCATTCGTTATAATTCTTCTATGCAACATGACTAATGTGAAAATGTGTTTAACAGGAATGTATGTGTAGAGCCCATAGCAGATTATTTGCTGTCTTGGGGAGGGAGGGTGAGAAAATTTAGAACTTATAGAAGTGAATGTTGCAAACTAAAAATAAATAAATTAATTTAAAAAGTTGGGGAGATGATAAACAGATGCTGAGTTGTAATATCTGGAAGGGACCCCATAGTTTCAAGGACGGTATTTACTTAAGGTTGTCATTGCTTCTTAATCACACAAGTTATTACTCCATTTTCTGGAAGAGGACCTTGAAATGCAATATCATCTTAGAAATGGATAGATTTTGGTCACACAATACTGTATTTTAAAGATCCTGGGACTTCTAGAAAAATAGGTAACTTCGAGACATAAAGTATTTTGTGTGCATATGCAGATATGATTTATATACATCATCACAAGTTTATACTATTATAAAAATAAAAGTAGCATTATAAAATTGTGGGGGGTTTTGTAAATGCTATTTTACTGATATGTTCTGCTTTCTCATTTGGAAGAATCTGGGATATTAACTAGTTTACATTAATTGTCCAGTGGCAATTAGGTGGCCCAGGAGATTGAGTACTAAGCCTGGAGTCAGAAAGACCTGAGTTCAGTTTTTGCTTTATATATACTTATAAGGTGTGTCACTTTGGATGGATCACTTAACCTCTGATTGCCTCAGTTTTCTCAAGTATAAATTGGGCACAATTATAGCACCTACCTTGTGAATTAGAATTCTACTGTTTTTCTGTAAATTGTCTTTCTGGTTTTGTTTTCTTTACTCGTATCAGTTTATACCACCCAGAATCATTGGAACCAGGGCTGAGGAACCTGCAGCCTTGAGACCACATGCAGCCTTCTGGATCCTTGGGTGTGGCCCTTTGACTGAGTCCAGGTTTTATAGAACAAATCCTTTTATTAAGGGGATTTGTTCTGTGAACCTTGGATTCAGTCACAGGGATGAACCTGAGGACCTAGAGGGCCACAGTGTGGCCTGGAGGCTGCAGGTTCTCCATCCCTGAATTGTGAACCCATCTCTTTTGTAATTTTTTACAGTTTAACAATATTTCATTATTATCACATGCTACAATTTGTTCAGTTATTCCTTAATTGTCAGTGATGATTATCTCCAGAGGCTCACTCCTACATTTTAGTCCTTTTCTTACCTCCCCTTCAAGAATAGGAAGTATGTTGTCCTTGTTACTATTCCCACTACGATATTATCCTCCCTCTTAATCCCACTCCTTCCCTATCCCTGCTTGTTTCCTAGTTGAGTTTGACACATTGCTACAACACAACTATGTATGTGTTTGCTGCTCCTTCTTCTGTTTCAGATGAGAATGATGCTGTCTCCCCGCCCCCATCCCTTCCTCTATGTTTGTTTATTCTTGCCTCATCCAAGTTGTGAGTCAATAGCAGGTTCTACCTCCCACCATTTTTTCTCTTTTGGTACTAGGGTATTCTTTTTTATCCTCCCTTCTCTTTCTGCATTTAAAAACCCTTAGAACAGAATCATTTTGTTCCTGGTCCCTCTATTTTCTTATTTAACTGTTTAACATTCTTTGAAAACATTGGGATTCTTTTTTTTAAGTTAATTTTCCTTTCTAAATTCTCTCCCTGATAATCTTTACAATATTGGTCTTAGTATGTAGATTCTTCTCCTGGTTCTGCTCACTTTACTTTGTACCAGTTCATATAAATCTTCCCAGGTTTTTCCTGAAACCATTCCTTTTATAATTTTTTTGTAGTGCAGTATCATTTCATCACATGCATATACCATGACCTATTCAACCAATGCACTTTGTGGGCATCCCCACAGTTTCCAATTCTTTGTTACCACTAAAAAAATTGTTGTAAATATTTTTGTACATATGGGTTTTTTCCCCTCTTTCTTTGATCTCTTTGGCATATAGTGGTGGTATTGCTGGGTCAAAGGGTAAATAGTTTATAGTCCTTCAGACATAGTTCCAAATTGTTTCCCCTAAATGGTAACAGTGTGTTAGTGCCCCTATTTTCCCACATCCCCTCTAGTAATTATCATTTTCCTTTTATGTCATGTTAGCCAATCTGATGGATGTGCAGTGGTACCTCAGAGTTGTTTTAATTTTAATTTCTCTAATTTTCAGTGATTTAAGACATTTAAAAATATGGCTATTGATAACTTTGACTTCTCTGAAAATTGCATTATTTCTTCCAAGTATTCTGTAAAATAAATTGGATGTTTGCTAGGCTCTCGGGATCTTATATGTCCTTTGATGAAATATAAAGGAAACTATAACAATCATTGTGTCCTGGAGTCCCAGAGAACCTCTTGTCCCATTCCCTGATCTTATACATAAAAAAATTATCCTACAGAGGCTTTGGCACCTTTTCCACTGTCATTTAGCCAGTTAGTGACATACTTGTGACTAGAGCCCCATATCCTAATATTATTGAATCTTTCAAAATGAATAAAAATGAAACCACTCTTTGAGAAGAAGTACAAGTAGTGATTACTGATATGTCAGTAACTGCCATGGGATAGTGATTAACGAAAAATCCATGGTATGTTTATTGTATGTTGTATGTTTAGAAAAAATAAATTGTCCATAATGGTAGGTGTCTAATTAGACAAAGTCTACTGTTTTCAAATGTTAACCATCCCCCCCATCCCTTTTTTTTCTTCTTAATTTAACAGGTGGCTAAATCCCTTATTTCAAATTGGTCATAAACGGAGATTAGAAGAAGATGATATGTACTCAGTGCTTCCTGAGGATCGTTCAAAAGTACTTGGAGAAGAGTTGCAAAGGTAAGAAAGTGGGAGCAAAAAAAAAAAAAAAAGAAGAGACAGAAGAGTGACTCTATGCCTAGTGGCTTTTGAAATCTTAAAAAAATAGCAATTGACTTGTTTCTTTATGGGCCTACTCTGTTGGCCTGGGTTCACTGAAACCTAAATCGTCATGCTCCATGGCCGCACACCCTCAAGGCTTATGCCCAAGCTTGAACTACTTAGTACCCTGGAGAACAATCCGGTGCAGTAGCCAGTGGGGTCACTTCTTGTCCCTTAAGAAGAGGAAGAACAGAGCAGTTGGAGCTTCCTGTTGATCCCAGAAGCACTTGAAAACACCCTGTTTACTACTACCTTAAATGGGCATTCTTATAAATGTTTATTACAGTCAATTAGAAGTGCCTCCTATGGATATGACATTGCTAGACCCAGGAAGCCAATGTTTCAGAATGATATATAGGGCCTGCCCCCAAAGAGGTTCTAATTTAATAGGATATGTGTGCATAGAAAATTGTGTAATAATGAAGGTGGATGGTAAAATTCAGTGGAGAGGTTCGTTGCCTTGCTCTCTCACAAATTTAAGCTTGTGCTCATGGTATAATCTACTGTTCTGGGATTGTACGCAGTTTCGAATTTCCCAGCTGTAAGACTTAAAGCTGATTGTCTTTCTTTATATTGACACCTTCTTATTTTCTAACGAGGGAGATTTCCTCATCATCAAAACGTTATTGGATGAGCCCTTGACAGCCAATTGTCAGTATTGATAGAATACTCAGAAGGTGTACTGTATCTCAAAATAAACAAATGAAACAACTTTTTATTTAGCTTTTCTAACCTCTTCTTTCTTTATCCCAGTCAATAACTCCTGATTTTTTATTTTGCTTCCTAGGTACTGGGATAGAGAAGTCTTAAAAGCAGAAAAAGAAGCAAGAAAACCCTCTTTAACCAAAGCAATTATAAAGTGTTACTGGAAATCCTATTTAATTTTGGGAATTGTTACCCTGATTGAGGTGATGTTTCTTATATGTGGGCAATTTGGGGGTATGCATTTGTTACAAAGGAAACATTAAGCTAAAGATAACAGTTAACATTTATATAGCTTATTATATGCTAAGTGCTTTACAGTTATTACCTCATTTACAACAACCCTGGGAGGGGAGGTAGCATGGAGAGTGGACTTGTGGGAATGGGGTACGATTGTGTGAAAGAGTCAGTTGTGTTTTGAGAACTACTGTGACACGTTCAGATAAAAATGCACCAGCTAGGACATGGTCCTTGCACCCTAGGTAGGAGTTTACAGTTGTTGTCCCTTTACTCTTCTGCCCCACCCCACCCTCCTATCCCCATCTTCTCTCTCCTTTCCCTTTCTTATTGCCTAACAGACATAACATATGCAACTTGCCTTATCACAAAATTTCTGCAGAGATGGATTGTTTAACCTTAAAATATATGCATTTAAAATATGTGCACTTCATTTAAATTAAGTCATATTTAAGAAATGCTGCCAACTTTACACGCTTAGTTTCATACTTTTATCTACTTATAGCCAAGGGTACAATGTAGTTAAGAAGAACTTCAGTGATACCAAGAATAGCCGTGGATAAGTGGTGTTGAACTCAAATAGAACTGGAATCCCTGCATATTGACTTAGAAAACCATAAATTGACATTATCTCTGATGGATTGTGTTTTTATTTATCTTGTCAAACATTTCCCAGTTATAGTTTAATGTTTCAGGCTGCCCTTGGGTTTGATACCTTTGGTGTAGTGCCAAAGGTAGTGGATTTGGTAAGAAAGACTGGGTTCAAATCCTTGGACTTCCTATGTGATTTTTGACCAAGTCTCTCAACCTCTCTAGAGGTTAGTCTGTCAAATTATCTGTAAAATGAGGGAGTTGAATGGTCTTCGACTTCTTTTCTGTTTCCCAGTATTTGCCCCAGGATTTGGAGCAAGTTCTTTGGGATTAGTGCTTAGAATACCCTTGGATTGTAAGTCAAGAGGTTCAGACAAATGACCCGTGAGCCACACGTGACCCCTAACACTCCTGAATGTGGTTCAAGTGAAATTTTAATGTGCTGATGTGTTAATAAAAAAGGTGTGATTTTCTAAGTCAATATCTGAGGCCTACAGGGATCTTCATCTAAAGTTTATTCACCCTCCTCCCTCCTTCCCGTTTGAGTTTGACACCACAGTTATAGATGATTGTAAATATTTTGTTAGCCTGATGATCCTATCTTGCTGAGTTGTCTAAATGTTTTCCCTACTTTGAAGCACAAAGGGGAAGATCATCTGTAACACCCTGGTCTGAGCTACTAAGAATAGAATAAGGAAATCATTTAGGGTGCTTGGCTTCTCATTTTTTATTTTGATGGGCATTTAGGTTGGTCCTAGTTTGAAATTTGACAGGGACCAGATTGATGTATTCCTTTGACCTTTGTGTCTTTAGATAACACACACCAGACAAAGACCCTAATACAATAATGATGTAAATGTGGGGCTTGGTTGTTTTAGGTAATTTTAATTTCTAGCGGAAAGGAAACCTTAAGTCTTATGTTCTTCCTATATAATCTCTCCAGTTTAGCTATTGGATTCTTGCTGGTTTAGAGAAATTGGAAAGAAATATTAACCTTCTCAAGATGAATGTAGGAAGGAGAAGGCCTTTGCGTGGCTTCGAAAGAAGTAATTTTCATCTGTGGCTTTGCAACTTTAGCTAGCTTTAAAGTTAAGTCACTAGGGATTAGATTCCCAAACTGTGTGGAATGGACAAGGCTATGACTGTGATTGATTAATTAAAGTCTCACTGGGATTTTTGTAACTCTGCTGCACTTAATGTTTTGGAGAATTAATTCAGTTGAGGATTGCCTGTCTTGTGAAGTACATATTTCCACTACGGAATACACTTGCCAGAACTTTACGTTAGTTCATACAATGTATGTATGTATGTATATGTGTATGAATGTATGTATGTTTTGCATATACTAATGTAAAATTCTGGTTAATATACACGCATATACATTTATGCACTCAGAATATACATACACACACATATATATATATACAGTATGAAGCATATACATATTTGTATGTATACAACATGAAGTATACACATATATAATATACATGTATACATATATGCATGTATGTATTATGTATGTGTGTATAATATATATTCAGTTTAACCATTTTTATTAAGCACTCCAAAACTGAAAGACTAAAACTAGGACAGGGTAGCATTTGGGACTATCAGTGACATCATACCACTACCTGTGAGTGAACAGGCCAGGTACATTTTCTTGAAGCCAGTTCCCTGCATCTGATCTTTCACATAGGGATTTCACAAAAGAAACAACAAATTTCAACTCAATCACACCATTTGTTTGCTCTGGGAGCCCAAATTCTGTGAAACATTTTGCATTATAAATCTCTTCATTTTTCTTTTGTAATCCAGTTGTTAAAAGGGAGAACCAATTCTTCTTCAACATATATATCATTTGAAATATTGAATAATAACCTTTATTGTTGCAAGTATCAGTCAGTCAATAAACATTTATTAAGCACCTGCTGTGTGCCAGAAACTGAGGATGTGCCAGGGACTGGGGATACAAAAAGAGACAAAAGATAGACAATCCCTGCCCTCAAGGAATTTACAGTCTAATAGAGGGAGACATCATACAAACAAATACATACAAAGCAAGCAATAGACAGGACATATATAAAATAAACACTAGAATTAAGAACTACGCATCAAAGTATTCAATTCCTCTAGTAAGACCTACAGATTTTAAAAAATATAAATAATTTAGAGCTTTGTGAAACAGATAACAATAATAATCATGAACTTTATTTTTCCTCCTTTAGGCAAAAGTCACTTAGGTGAGGATTTAGAAAAGATCTGTATTCCAGCCAACATATCCTTGTATACAAAATAGGAAGATATGATGGAGATTTTAAAAGTCTCAAGCCATTCAGAGCCCTCACAGGAAAAAGCAGTGATTTAACAAAACCTTAAAACATAGTCAGAAAAAAGATTTTTTTTCCTTTTTATTGTGAACTTAATCATCAACAAACACAAACATTTCAGTATACAAAGAAGAGTAAAAGAGGATTGTATATGAAACTAGGAACTTCAGTTACTTATAGAAACAGTAACTTTTTTAAAAGAGCCAATTCCAAATGTAACTTTAAGGCATCATGGTCTTGCTCTTTTAGAGCTAAGATAAGTCACATAGACAGTTTATGTTAAATGTCAAAATGACTTTCCTGGATCTCTAGCCAATTTATTGTTTCCAAAGGTGCTTGCCACAAAATGGGCACATCTTTGCTTCAATTTGCTGAGAGCAATGCATGTCTTATATTCATGTAGAACAGTGATAATAAAGACACTGCCTTCCTTATCCTTTCGATTTGGCGCAGGGTGAGGTTGGGATAGGAGAAAACCATCTTTGGAGCTGACCAAAAGCTAAAGTTCTCACATTTGTAACTTGTCCGTAAGGCACCTAGAAGCAAGGTCAGGTGGGAAAAAAGGCTTTGAGGTTTTTAGAACACCCGTGTACTTTACCCTCAAAGGTCAAAGAATTCTAATCCCGACCCTGAATCACATGAGAAACTTATACTGTGGAGAACAAATAGATAGATACTCACAAAGGTTGTATTCCTTGGCAGGACTCAGGGTATCTAAAGGAGTCACTTGGTTCTCTTCCCTTGTCTGCTTTTGTTTTCAAGGCAGGATAAACATTTTATTGTGATAAGAAGACAGACATTTTTCGTTGCTCACCTTCTAAGACATTTCAGGTTTCATTCAGAGGTTAAACCGAAGAGGAGAGGTCTCCGGTAAGGTAGCCTGACCTTATTTTCACTATCTAGGAAGTTTTCATTGAATTACGGATGTTTTTCTGCCAAATCTCAGATTTGCTTATTTCATCCTTGGTAGAGTAGTTGAAAGAGAGCATAATCAAGCATGAGATGTCATTATCAATTATTATGCTTTTATGGAGGTTGAGTGATTAAAATTCTTACATTGCAGGAATAAAGTTCAAGGGTTGGATATCACAGCTTTGTTTATCTGTTTTCTTTACCATTCTTTGATTTTGTTTTTCCTTCTGGGACTCTGAGTACTCCATCATATTCCCTACAGGGCCACAAGCAGCTATGTGGGAAAGGCTTCTACTTCTGTCTTCCCACATTGATGTGAAAAGTTTTCATACTTTTTTTTTAATTTTTTTATTTTATTTTTTATATTTTAATTTATTTTTAATATGTTTAGTTTTCAGCATTGATTTTCACATGCGTTTGAATTACAGATTTTCTCCCCATTTCCACCCCCCCCACTCCAAGATGGCGTACACTCTGGTTGCCCTGTTCCCCAGTCTGCCCTCTCCTCCCCCTTTCCCTTACTTTCTTGTAGGACAAGATAAATCTCTATGCCCCATTGCCTGTGCATCTTATTTTCTAGTTGCATGAAAAAAAAAGCAAAACTTTTTTACTTTTGAACATCTATTTTTTTAAAACCTTGAGTTCCAAATTCTCTCCCCTCTTCCTTTCCCATCCACCCTCCCTAAGAAGTCAAGCAATTCACCATGAGCCACATGCGTATCATTATGTATAACCCTTCCACAATACTCATGTTGTGAAAGACTAACTATATTTTGCTTCTTCCTAACCTATCCCACTTTATTGAATTTTCTCCCTTGACCCTGTCCCTTTTCGAAAGTGTTTGTTTTTGATTATCTTCAT
>CM053626.1:113392406-113413847 GCA_028646595.1 Phalanger gymnotis | reverse complement strand
GTTTTCATACTTTTAATTTTTACTTAAGAACTGTTTATTCGAGACTGGTGGCTCATAGCCAGTCATCCCCTGATATTACTTACTATTTTCCTCTATAAAAGTTGTTTTGGGCATTGACTGTTGGTAGTAGCCTGGCCTCTGCCAGGAGACCACAGATAACACAGAGAATCCTAGAGTTAGAAGATGTTTCATACAGAGCTCCTCTAGTGACTAAGAAGGCCTTCTATAACAAACCAAAGACATGATCATTCAGTCTTTCCTAGAAGACCTCAAGTGAGATGCATTGATACCAGAAATGCAGTATCACCGATGTTACCCAACTTTCCCTTTTGGATAGCTATTTTTTCCTCTCTATGTAGCAGACAAAAATTTGATGACATTGTTCAAGTGAGATGAGTCTCAGGCCGTGTGTGAATGTGTGTGTGAATGTCTGTGTGTGTCTGCACGTGCTACACACACATTTGTGCATTCAACCCTAAATGTTCATGTGCACATGTATTTTATGTTTGGATATATATGTATACCATTTAGTACTTTTTTGCCTAAATAAATTAAAGCCTCAACAAGCATTTATTTTCACTTTTAAGTATTTCCACTTGTCAGTCATTATGCATTTATTAAGTACCCACTGTGGATTGAGAATAGTGCTAAACCCAGGGGTTACAATAAAAAGGCAAAAAAAGAAAAAAAAAAGCTGTTCAGTGTCAAGGAGTTCACAGCCTAATGACTAGAATTTTGGGTACAAACACGTTAAATGCAGGATAAATTGAGATAATCAACAGAGGGAAGACATTTGCATTAGAAAAGAGACTACTTTCTACTTCTATTCATTTTAAGACCTATTTAGTGTATAAGTTGTAGAACACATGTGGAAGTGGAGTTTTTCTTTTTATACATGACTTTGATTGTCCGTTTCTTAATAATAGAAGAATCTTTTTACAAGTGGCCATACTTATTTAAGATGGGATGGATTTGTGGTAATATACTAGAAAGCCAATGTGGTCCTGGCAGCTTAAAGAGAGTTTTGAGTCTAGGTCATAGGAAAGACATTTTGGGTTTTTTTTTTTTTGCCTTAGTGAGTGAAATCTCTTTTCTTTATTTGGGATCTCTAGTTCTAATTAATATTTCATTTAATTAGAATCTCATGTTTATAACATGCCTGGATTATTGTTAATTTTGACCTATCAGCTGCTGCCTTTAGTCTGACTTCTATACTTTTTTCTTAGCTGCCTAATTAATTATTAAGCATGCGTGGAAATATGAGTAACACATAGATTGTACACAGAATTACAGAATTGGAACAGAACTCATGGGTCATAGAACCAATCCATGCCTGAATATGTACTTCTTTTACAAAATCCCTGACAAGTTGTCTAGCCCCTACTTGCTGACCTCTCCTGATAGGGATCTTAATTACTTCCTGAGGCAGTCTATTCCACTTAATTATTAGAAAACTTTTCCTTGTATTGACCTGAAAACTGCCTTTTAGAAACTTTTACCTATTTCTTTTAGTTCTGGCCCTCTGGCACCCAGTAGAACAAGTACTAATCATTCTTTTGTATCATAGTCCTTCAGATATTTAGGGCAATTAAGTCTTTTTTAAAAAAAGATGCCAGATCTACCCAGTTCTTCCTACCAGTCCTAGTATGTCATGATTTCTGATTCCATCACCAACCATATTACTATCCTTGGAACGCACTTCTGCTTGCTAATGACGTTCCAAAAGTGTGATATTTAGAACTGAATGAAATATTTCAGGTGTAATCTGATCATAGCAGAATACAAAAATAGTATAACCCTAGTTGTCCTTTACTTATGAATTTGTTATTGAGAGTTCACACTGAAATGTAATATTCAGTCAACTTTTTTTGGCTGCTGTGTTACTGTTGACATACGTAGTGTGTGGTTGGCTAAATGTCTACCCCCCTGCCCCTCACCTCCACCCCGCTGACCAATTCTTCTTTCAAATGAATTATCTGATCTACCTACTGAAACAAGAGCCTTCTAAACTAGGTGGTTGTTTTAAAATAATTTTTGGACTTGTGCTCTCCTTGTCTTGGGATACTGCATGGTCTGAACTGGGGGAGAATACCCAGTACAGAGCCATTCAGTGGCTTATGCTCTTGTTCTGAGGTTAGCATAAATTTAACTTAACTGACAAATGAAGACTCAAGTTGAAGATGGGAGTGCAAAGGACCTAGGACGGGAGAGAGAGTGGGTCTGTGCTCATTTGGGACAACTCCCTTCCCTTCCCCTCCATTGCCCCCCATCCTCTGCTCTCTTAAATCTCCAAAATCTATGACTTAAGAGATCTGCCAATTTTCAGGCACTGGAGGCAATATTTACCCTTCACAGTGTCCTTGTAACTACCAAGAACCTACTAGTTTCTAGCCTTTTATAGCTTATGTGCCAAACCTCTGATAAAGACAGCATGGATTTCTTAGTGAAACTAGAATTTTTTCCCCAGGGTAAGATTAAATTTAGAATTTGATCAAAGACTTTGTTTAAAACTCCTAATAAAATGAAATTTTTGTTTTTTGTTGTTAGCCCCCTCTCCACTAACTACCTCCCCTCCCATGCACCCAGTGAAACTGCCCGCAATGTTGAAAGATCTATGATTCCAGCATTATGGGTGTACAGCCTCCATATATCCAGATTGCAATTCCTCCTCCACATTATTTCAGTTGTAGGGGGTGAAAAATGTCCTCACTTAGAAGCTGACCTTTTGGTGAGCTCTCTGCACTTGGCTAACTAGGTCTTCCAATCCTACACACACTCATAACCCAGCTCATATTCAACAAGGCCATTTGATGAAATGACCCCCGAAGTCTCCTCTTGTTCCAGAGCCATGATTTTATGATCTTTTCTAGCTTCTGTCGTGCTGCATAGCTTTTGAGAAATCAGTAACCTCTATGCTATGATGAATCGTGAGTCGTCATAGTAAGATTTTGCTCTAACAAAGTAGGAAAAAATTGACATGTTGGATTCTGTGAATTATATTTTGCCTAATTATGTTTTCTTTTTTTCTTTCCTTTTTAGGAAAGCGCCAAAATAGTGCAACCATTATTTTTGGGGAAAGTTATTGAATATTTTGAACATTATGATCCAGATGATAGCGTAGCTTTGAAGTGGGCCTATGGCTATGCTGCTGCTCTGACCATCTGCACGGTCTTTTTGGCCACATTGCACCACCTATATTTTTATCATGTACAGTGTGCAGGAATGAGACTGCGAGTAGCCATGTGCCATATGATTTATCGGAAGGTAAGTGAATTTATATATTCCTTACTTTATGCAATTAATAGTAAGTTGTTTGTATAATACATTATGTTTAAGTTGACTTCATATTTTAAAGGATCATCTTATGAATATTTCTATAAAATCAAAGAATCATTTTGTAAAGCCAGAATTTATAAAAATCCTCTAATCTGTCTTTTTTTTGGAAGTACAATTACATTATATTACATTTGTTTCAAGGAAGCTATTGCGGGATATAGTATATTTCCCATTATGAGGTCAGATCAAGCCCAGTTAGGAGTCTGAATACTTTTGACTTGCTAGAAGCTCTTACCATCATTGGATTGAAAGTAAATTGTAAATTATATTTCTGATGATTTCATTCCAATATATGATGCAGTGATATATTTTTCTTTCAATAAAGTCTGTGGTTGGGCATCTAGGTGGCATAGCGAGTAGAGCACCAGCCCTGGAGTCAGGAGGACCTGAGTTCAAATGCGGCCTCAGACACTTGACACATGTAATAGCTGTGTAAGCTTGGGCAAGTCACTTAACCCCAATTGTCCTGCCCCCCCCAAAAAACCCAACAATAAAGTCTGTGTTTAAAAATGAACCTGGGCAAAAGACACTGGTTTACAGTGACATAAGAAGCTTATCTATAAAATGAACTAATAGTTGTGAAGATCATTTTCTATCATTTGGCTAATTTTTAATGAGTCAGTAGATGGCACAAAATTAATTTTGTGCTTATTAAAAAAATCAGTGGAGCATATGGCAACTAGAAAAAATATGGACCCCACCCCAACATGATCATGGGAATTTCTTTTGGCAGGGGAATGGATTGTTTCTGTAATTTGATAATAAGGCTAATACTTTTAACCGACCATCACTTTTCACATTCACAGCTTTAAGAAATATTGCCCACTTCAGACGTTAGTGATTTTATGTCTTAAACTCTTGATTTGCTTTCTATGTAAGATTCTTTGTCCAGATGTCTCTTCTATTATCTGATTATGCAGTGTAGTAGTAGATTCATAACCATCTAGGATAAAGTTGGAAATGTCAGCCTCCCACTTATCAGTTTCCAAATCAAGTTCTTATCTGTGTTACAAGGGGGTAATTTCTTAGTCCTGTTCATTGAAAATGATGGCAAGATTACATGCAACCAGTTTCAGTGAGATTGTTAATAGTATTAGAATTTGTTTATTGTTTATAATCTTGGTCATTGAAGCTTATCCCAGATTGTTTGAAAGCTTGATTTTGGAAATCACTCATCTTCACTTGTCTTACTTTTTTTAAAAAAAATTCTCATGTTAACAAATACCAACTAAAATGAACATTTCATTTATACAGTACAACTGAAAAAATAGGATAGTATGTGAAACTGAATCTGTTCGGTCCAGCTAGCTTTTTTAAAAGCATATATTGTCTGGCTTGTCTATAATTTTGACCTTTCTTCTGTTCTCTTTTGTACTTTATACATGCTTAATGACCTTTTCTTTTTTTTTAGTAATTCTATTCCAGTTCTCCCTCCACCTTTAAATTCCCCCATTGAAAAAGAAAGAAAAACAAAACCATTGTAAGAAAATACTATACATGACAGCCAATCAATATTTGTTAAACCCCTGCTATGTTCTTGCACTGTGCTAGGTGCTGGAGATACAAATACAAAGAATGCCTCAAACCCTACTTGCGAAAGAATTGATTACATTCTAATAGGGGAGACAACAAGGATGGGTATAAGAAATATAAAGAGAATACAAATACAAATAAAATAATTAAATACTAGACAGTTTGAGAGAGAGAGAGAGTACTAGCACTGGTATAAAGACATTTCTCTTTGGCAAAGGGCTTATGACTGAGAATTGTATTCAAGGTGAAGTGGTAAAAAATATGTCATTTCATACAACAGGCACAGTTACTCTTTGAATAACTTTGGACAAACCACTTTAATTTGAGCCTCGGTTTGATCATATGTAAAATGGAGGTGATTGTACTATGACCTTTCCTGGCTAACTTACAAGATTATTATAAGGTTAAATTTTTTAAGATATATGTAAAAATGGCAAGTGGCATTCAAGGGAGGTTGTCTTTAGGTCTTGTCTTTTTCATGCAGGTAAAGGGGCATGATATATATATGTTTTTCAAATGATCCACATTTATGTATATCCAGGTTTGGCCCACATAAGTATAGATGTGTGACATTGTTTTATAATTCTTGGTATGTTATACTGATTTAGTAAAGGAGACAAGATAGAGATTGTAGTTGTTCAAGGCTCTCTGGCCTAGTGAGCTGTTATTGGCCTGTTTTTCTTCCTGTTTCCACTAATACCTTGGAAAGTAGTCCTTTAGCCTCTGGGAAATCTGATCGACCTTGGCGTATTTGCTTACTTGAATGTAAGCACTTCCCCAGGGTATTAATTTGCTGGGTAGCTTATCATAACAGAATTGTCCCTTTAAGAAGTCGAGAAAATGCTCTCAAAAGTCACTTGAAATACAAGAAACATGGGAATACTAAATTTCCCTAAGAGCTAAATTCTTGCTTCTAGTAACATACAGAAAGTGGAGAAATAAGATTCTTCATCCTTTTCTACAAGTCAGTGCCTAGGGCTGAAAACTGGTGTCATGGTAAACCATAAAGGACCTTTTCTGTGTTGTGCCTTGGTGTTTGTGACTTTACTTTCCAGTGGTGCCTTCTCTTAATCCTGATGTCTGAGAAATAATTAGATTGGATTACATCAACAGAGTAGCAGTTAAATTATTAGTAGTTTGTGGCTTTGAATAGCATCGTGGGAAATATACCTTGCTAAGCTCATTGAACATGTTAGCGCGTCAAGAGTTTCTTGGCATTCACCTTCAGTTTTTGATCTGTGACTCCTTTTGCCTTTTTTGACCTTTTGCCATTTCTATGCTCCCTGTGGGTTGTAGAATGGAGAGTTAAATTAGTGTGACTCATAGTTTTTTTCAGATCTCATTTGTCCAGTCATTCAATGAGCCAGTGATGGGTCCATAGGAGTTCCCTGAAGCATCTTGCTTGAATCAACCAAGGAGTCTTCTTTTGAACATAGAGGAGGCATTTCTCCTACTTCTCTTGCCAATAAAGGCGGCTTATAATACCATACTCAAACCCGCATTGAGTATTGAAATACTTACATTTTAAAATCTGAAATAAAGTGCGTCAAAATGTCAGCAACTGAACTATCGCTAATAAAAACTTTTGCAGGTAAAGATAAAGCAATGACAGCAACAGAGAAACAGACGAGTAGCTTATGAGTTAAAAATTTGTTGAGCAAACATAAATGGGTCATGGATGACGAGCAATGTACTAGGCACTATTAATTTAGTTTGAATTAGTAGTGTTACCGCCCATTCATTTGACTACGCGTCTTGTATTTGGAATTTATAGAGAGTACAGTGAATGGCATTCCAAGTTTGTGGATTCAGTAAATGGGTGCCTGATGCCAATAAAATAGGACAGTAATGCCACTCCTGCTTTATAGATAAGAAATTTTATACATATATAGGTATGTGTGTATGTGTGTACATATGTGTGTATACATATATACACATACATATAGGTATATATACACATATACACATACATGTGTGTATATACATATGCATATATACATATGTGTATATATGTGTGTTTGCACATACATGTGCATATACATGTGTATAATATGCTAAGATGCCTTCTATTACTTGATACCTTTTTATTCTCCAGTTTTAGATTCATTTTTATTTAGATTCATTTCTTGGAATGAATAAAAAATTTAAACTGTAGCTCATACAGGGATAAAATAATATATACTATTGTTCATATTTATAAATAGTGTATATATTCACATATGTGTGTGTGAATACATATATATGTGTGAATGTGCCTATATACAAATACATGTGTATATATACATACATATGTGTGTGTGTGTGTATATACGTATATAAAGAAAATACCTGACACAGGGGAATGGCATAGTTCATATGCTCAGTTAATTGGTGGCAGAGGTAGGATCATCAGAGCTGAGTCTCTTAACTCTCAGTGTTCAGTTCATAGACCTTTACTGCTTGCCCTGTTATTCTGGTTTGCACAGTTAAGCTTCAGTTATTACCTTCATTCAGCATGTCTCAAAACAGAAGTCATTTGATAGTTTATGCAGCAGCCGTCAGGTATTAACTCAGAGCAGGAAGCAGAGTGGAGTTCACCTGCAGAGCCTGATAAATCTGATTAGATTCTCCCCTGCCCAAAACATAAGCATTGCCATTCTGAGTAGGGTTGGTTGTTCATCTGGCCTGTTATTTATTCCATCTGTGACTGTGATGGCAAGGGATGGTTTGTTGAAAGCAGCACAATTATCCTTCTTAACATCAGTCTGAATCAATCAATAAACATTTATCAAATGATACATACTTCTCTTGGTCAAAGATGGGCCCCTAATTGTCCTAATTTCCTTATTTAACTCCTGCATCTGGCTTCTATCCATTTATATAAACTTTTTGATGCAATTTCAAGATGTCTGAAGCTGGAGGTAGCGACATTTTTTGGGAGGCGATTGGGGTTAAGTGACTTGCCCAATAACTTTCTGAGGTCAAATTTGAGCTCAGCTTCCCCTGATTCTCGAGCCAGCGCTCTATCCACTTCTCCATCTAGCCTCCCTGAGGTAGTGACTTTGTAATTTGCTGCCTTGTAAAGAACAGTCCTTTTCATATGTCATAATTTATCTATTCCCTTATCCTATTTCTAGAATTCTGTAATTTGACAAACAGCTCTGTTTTTAACTTTTTTAATTATTGTAGTGGAAAAAGAAAGACTAGAAGTCAGAAAACCTGGATTCGAATCTTTGGTCTGCAACTTTATTATCTACATGACCCTGGCCCCTCTGTCACTCTGGGTCTTAAGTTTCCTCATCTCTAAATGGGGGATTAGACTTGGTCACGTGTCTCTCCTCAGACTTTTAGGATCATTCCATTCATGATTTCATAGCAGTTATTTCTATCTCCCGCTCACTTTTTTTTAGATAAAGAATCCCATTTTTCGGACAATGAACCTTTTTCTTTTGGCCTGTCCTCTTGTGGCAGCCCCTTTCTTCTTGATCTTTATAGTTATCCTTTTTCTCATTCTTCTATTCAGTAATGATTTTCTTGAGATGCTACGTGGGTACACCATGGTTTTAGATGAATGTAATGCTGTCTATATTATTTCCACTGCAATGTAACAAGGTGCTGAACAAATGAAATGGACAGCTTGATTTCATTTTTGCCTTAAGTCACCCATGCATGAATTTTGATTAAATTGCCTAATGAGAGCCTACGTATAATACAAAATGAGAATGAACAGTGTGCCGTCCCACCTTAAGTCTCTACTTAAAAATCAGTGTTATATATTTCCATCCTGGCATGTTTGGATTTAATCCATAAATACCAAAAAGGAAGGAGATCTATCCAAAGACAGTTTGTAAAAGTTCCAGATTTCTAAGAAGTTGCTAGAAATTTTAAATTCCTTTGAACAGTGGAAGGAGACAGTCTAAATTTTTATCCTAATGCTTAGGGGGAGAAACTCTACTGCAGTTGGAGAGAAAAGATTTTTGGAAGAATTCATTCTCTGAAATGGCATTTCTTTATTATTGTCTCCATTTACTTTGTGGAAAGAAAGCAAGACTAACTTTGAAGTACCTGAAACATGCAGGAGATTATTTATGTGTAGGCCATGAAGGAAAGTAATCGAGGCAGTGACTCGGAACTGAAGTAACCATAGCCAATATTTTTGGAACTAGTAGAACTTTTAATTAAGTCCAGAAAGGCTGTGACTCCAAGGAAAGAAGAGCAAGGTAGGCAAAAGTCATTCTAGTACAGGCAAAGGATAAAAATATGTTTATATTAATGAGGAAGGTGCTGAACTGTACCTTAGATTCTGTCTCTTTTTAAAAGTATTTTTATATTATCTTTAACATAGATATTACCGCTTAATTTTTTTAATAAAATGTTTTATTTTAAAAAATATTTCATTTTAAGAAACAGATGTCAAATTTATGTTTTAAACAGGTAAACACATGCACCTTAAAGCTTATTCCCAGTAATTCAGACCTTGTATTTAAGATACTTTCCACTACTTGGTGACTTCTTTCTCCAGTTTGGAGTCAATTCTTTGAACGAATAAGAAACTTAGACTATAACCCCTATGGTGATAACATAAGATGCCATTTTCAGCCTCTGTTATCATAGGCCAAACAGTTCTCCCATAAACATATACGGTACCAGGTGTTCAAAGTTTATATTGATTGTTCATTTATAAAATAAATGGTAAACTTTAGAGCTTTAAATAAATATTATCTATTATTATTATTATTATTCAGATGTAATTATTGGAGGCAGCTAGGTGGCTCAGCGTATAGAATACTGGACCTGAAGTCAGGAAGATCCGAGTTTAAAACCATCCTCAGACAGCTGTTTGGTCCTGAGCAAATCACCTAACCTCTGTTTGCCTTACTCTACCGGAGGAGGAAATGGCAAACCACTCCAGTAACTGTGCCAAGAAAACCCCATGGACCGTATTGGTATGATATGCTCCACAGGGTCAGAAAGAGTCAGACACGATTAAATGACTGAACAACAAAAGTAATTATTGATTTCCAAAGTCACCAATGAAATCATTCCTGTCCTCAAAGAGCTCCATATTTCTAGGAAATATATAATAAGTGCCATGTAAGTAGTATAAATTTTGTAGTTCAGAAAAGAGAGGGTTCATTTTTGGTTGGATGGTTAGGAAGGGCATCTTGATACAGATGGCTTTTGAACTAGGCTTTGAAGAATGTATGGGATTTTTTGTAGTTGAAATGGGGGTAGAAGGAGTGCAAAGGGAATGCATGGTAGGCGTCAAGAAGACCATGAGTGAAGGGTAGGCAAGTAGGAGAACACAATGAATGTTCACGTGATTATGGAAAGTGAATGAATAGTACAGGCTAGTCAGGGCACAGAATGTGTTAGAGTTGGAAAGGGAAGTTGGAGCAAGATTGGATGGTCTCGAATGCCAAGGGAAGCCGTTTTAACTTAATTTGCTAGGTAAAGCGGAGCCATTGAAGATTTTTTCATTAGAAAAATGAGACAATAAGAGAGATTCTTTAGGAAAGATGCATCCAATAGTCAAGGGTCAGATGGAATGGAAAGAAGAACGTGGAGGCTTTTGACCTTAGAAGGTCAAAGGGGTCTTGACTAAGATGGTCGCTGTAAGAATGCAAAATATATTGTGAAGAGTGCTATGAATCCTTCATGAAATTTTCACCATCTTGAATATCTGGTTGTTATGAGTTTTGGGTTTTTTGAAAATGTAGGTTGTAATTCAGTTTTGGAAACAGGAAGTTGCCCTATTTTGTCCACCGCAGGTGAATTATTTATAAGCACAGTAAATATTTTACTCATGTTAGGATGATGAATATGTTGTGCTTTTAATTCATTGTAAAAATTCATGCCAGGTGGAGGAAGGAAGACTAGAAAGAAGTCTTCCCTAAGGAACTGGAAACAAAGGTGCTGTTAGGAAGGCTTATTTCAGGTAGGAACCCACAAATCCCAGTCAGTCATTGAGCACCCACTTCAAACTTTGGCACTTTCTTAGGGTAAGAAAAAAATTATTTCTAGTAGTCTTAGTAAATTTACGTTATTAAATTTTACTTCTATTATATTTGAGAGTGTATTCATCTCTTCAGATAATTCATTTAATAACTGTATGGGATTATGTAGTCCAGATGGATTTATTCATTGTTTGACGCGAGGCAGCTTGGGCTAATAAATCAGCTCTCAGCCAGCTAAGTTTCAGTTGGACCTCAGGCATTGCTAGCTAAGTCATCAATCTTGGAATCTCTCAGCCTTACTTCCTCATGAGCAAAATGGATAGAATACTAAATTGCACTCCTCATTACCTCAGAGAGTTCTTCAAAGTGCAAAAAACCCCATGATTTGTTATTATTCATGACTGGGAAAATTAAAGCCTGACATAAAATCACGCTGTTGTGAGTAGGTGTGTAACATCATAACAGACTTCTTTTCATCTGTTGTGAAGCAACATGCACCTTTCCAGTCTGTGGTACAGGAAGGTTTGCACCCAAAATGATTGTGATCAAAGGACAATGTTTTTGCTGCTGTAAGAGCATTGTTGGTGAAGACTTAACATTTTATGTTGACTGATAAACCTCAAAGAATATTAAGAAATCATAAAATCCTCAGCAACTGCAGAATATTTTAATAAAAGTTTTTTTTCTTTTAATAAAGGGTTTAATTTTCCTAAAAAAGAGAATATGTCCATTTTAGAAATGAGCAACAGCAAATATGATATTGAGGACAAATGAAAAAGCATCTAGTTATTGGATAATTGCCATAGTCGTTGTGCTAAGTGTGAGAGATACAAGGATTTAAAAAAAAAAATCCCTGCCTGGGGGCAGCTAGGTGGCGCAGTGAGTAGAGCATTGGCCCTGGAATCAGGAGGACCTGAGTTCAAATCCAGCCTCAGACACTTGACACACTTACTAGCTGTGTGACCTTGGGTGAGTCAACCCCAATTGCTTTACCTTCCCCCTTCCAAAAAACAAAATACCTACTCTCAAAGAGCTTACATTCTAATAAGCGAAGACAGCACATATAAGGGACAAGTGAACAGGATAGGAAGTTTTTGTTGGGGGGCTGGGAGTGGAATAAGGGCAAGAAGGTAGGGATGGCTGGCTGGCTAGAATGTGAAACTGACACAAGATCTTGTGTTTCACCACACCAGAAGCGAAACTGTCCATGGGCTGACTGGTTTTAGTGGACAGTCTGATCAGGGACCAAGATCTGTGTCCTCACTGGGTAGTATTAGACATTAGAATCCCTATTTAGAAACTTTTTTAAGGGGTCCCTGGCACGTAGCTGAGAGCTAGACGTTCTCTTATTGATGTTTTAAGCCTCTGCTTCTTTTTGTGTCTTCCATTTGGGATCCTTTAAAACAATTCACCCAATTGTTTTCTTTCCTCATTTTCTCTGTGGTTAAAGAATTGTTGGCTAGAGCTGCCATATTGTTGCGATCCTCTGTACTACAGGGACCCAAAGAATGGGCTTGAGATAGAATTTTAAGATTTGTGAAAATTAAAAGGAGGAATGATTATGGTTTAAAACACATCTGAGAATAAAGGTCCTTTGTTGCACTTGGGTTGGGAAATGTACAGTGTGGGTGTTTTTTTCCTAACCCCCTTAAAATTATATGCCAGAAAAATAAGCAGAATTGCTTTTGGTAAGGTTTAATATCCTGAATGGTTCTTGTAGGGTATGATTATAGATTCTTGTCTTATTTTTCTAATTTTTCTTGTTATTTCACAGTACTCTCCCATAGTCTATCTAAAAGCCTTAGTAAGAATTTTCAAAGGGGAAGGAAGGATTGGATTTGTTTTATATAGTATATGTGTATACCACTTCAGTAACTTTGCTAGACACCGGATATTTGAATTTTTAAAATTCTGGAAATGGAAAGCTACATTTTTGCATTCTACAGAGTGTTCCATTTATGGCTTGAATTCTCAAGACTAGTGTCAAAGCCTTAAGGAAATTATTGCCTCTGTTGCTTTTCAGACCGCAAGCTAGCCATATACATTCATGAGCAAAATGATTAAAGATTTTATTAGATTAGTTTTAAATGCAGCTGTCGTTGTTTTCTATAAAAGAGATGGTTGAATTTTTTTAGTGACTAGTTGAGAGGATGACTACTTTAAATAAATAAACAAGTAAATTTGTGTGTATCTATATCTATCTTTTAGGGTTTTTTTGGTTATAATCTTAGGGAATAATTTGCTATAAGTTTTATAGTAATTCCTCCTCATTCCTGCTTGTTTAAATCCTTTTCTTCAGACACACAGACACACACGCTCACGCACGCGCACGCGCACACACATACACACGCAAATACCACCTCCCTCTATAGAATATAAGCTCCTTGATGACAAAAATTGTTTGTTTTTTAATCATTATATTCCCCTGGTATCTGGCACCTAGCTTTTCATTCCTTCTTTCATTTATCCATTCATTAATTTCAGTTTTAGGTATCATCTCCTCCATAAAACTTTCCCTGATCTCATTATCTAAAAATAATCACTCCCTTAAATTTTCCTAAAGCATTGTTTTGGTCAGAATTTCTCCTTTATTCCGTGACAGTACACAAAATTTCATTCCTCATATTGGGATTCCCAGTATCCTATCCCATACTGTAGATTGTAAGCTTGTTAGGAGAGAGGCAATTAGCATAATGCCTTACATAAAGGTAGAGCATCATGTTGTTGAATTATCTCCCAGGAACTTCACCTTTGATGCTAGTTTTCACTACCACACTCTTTTCTTTCCTTTATTCCATCATTTGTTAATCCCAGAGATTTTTATTCTATTTAGGACTAATACTGGTATCCTCACTTTATTAGTTTGACTCATCTCCCAAGAACTATAGAAACTCATTTGACTCATTTTCTGAAATAAATTCCCAGAATGTTCAATGAGACGGAAAGGGAAGGAAGGAGAAATTGGATAGAATCTGAAGGCCCTCCCTTCACAAACATTGATGAATTGCACTAGATTAAATGGTTGAGGTTTTTGAAACAAGGTGTGGCAGTACCATCAGCCAGAAAAATTATAAGGAAAATTTTCTGCCTTAGGTAAATAACATCTTCCTTTATCTACAGGTTACCTGGCAGCCACGGATACCATGACAACAAGAGAAAAATAGAAATAAGACTTCAAGAAAGAGGAGCAGTTTAGGCTTATTTAGCATAGGGGTAAACTGTCCTAAGTATTTTAATAGGCCTTAAGGTACCTTCTACAGGAAGCCTTTCTTAGTCTTCCTTAACCTTAGTGCTTTTCCCTATGAGACTACTCTCAATTTATCCTGTGTGGTGTGTGTATATATACACCTACAAGTATACAAATACGTATACATATACATATGCATTTACATATGCACACATATATTTTATGTAGGTGTATATAGATATATTTTATATATTTAATTTATAGAAATTGTTTATAGGTAAATATATGTATATGTATGTGTATATGTTTATATCTATATAGATAAATATACATATATATCTAACTAGCAATGATCAGGGCAGTGCTTGGTACTTAATAAGTACTAGTTGACTGATTGATCTAAGGGCATCACGATCTTACAAAACTGAGATTCACAATATTCCTCAGTCATCAAGAAAATGTTAAATTATGAATCAGGAGAGACCAGAGTTTGCATCTGGCCCCTTAAAGCTTAATAGTTGTATGAAACCATGGACAAATCACTTATCATTTCCGAGTCTCAATTTCCTGAAATGTAAGATAGGCTACAATTTAATATATACAGCATACATGTAATTTATATGCATATATGTATGCCATAATTTAATAACAGCTCCATAGGGGAGTTATGCAGATCAAATCAGTCAGGGGCCTTGTTTTTATATCTTGCCTTATCTCTTTTGGGCCTGTTTCTTCATCTTTAAAATGAGGGGGTTGGGACCAGTGTCTCTTTAACGTACCCTCCAAGTCTAAATCTTTAATATTATGATATGTACTTCAATTGAGAATAAAAATTTATTCTGTCCTTCCAGAGAACTTAAACTAGGCTCCCGATGATCTCTCTCTGGATTCTTTGTCTTAACTACATATGACAGAACCTGGCAGACCTGTCAGTGCAGGAGAAGGAACTGGATTCTCTGCCAGTTACATATGATAGCATTTGGGTTGTAGGGAGTTTTGGTGGGAGGAGTGGAGCCTTCCTTGTCTCAGTGTTCCTTCCTTACCTGAGTCTACATGACAGTGGTGGGGTAAAAGGGATTAGAGGCTTAGAAGGCCCATCTTGGAAGAGTGGGGGCTTCAGTGGGTTTGTCTACTGTCTAACTAAGCAGGGCAAAATAGGTGAGAGAGGAGGAGAAGACTATTCACACATTTAAGTTCTGTGGACCACTGACTCTCCTCAAGGATGCAGACAACTGAGAGTGAATTTGATGTAGCATTTTAAATCTTTATGAAATGTTCATATAAAATGTTAATATAAAAATTGAAAGAAGACATATAAAATAACGAAAAATGACTGTCTGTAGGTAAAGAACCTTTGTAAGGAAATTCTAAAGCCAATATCCATCTATGTGTATGTTGTTTTCTTCATAGAATGTAAACTTATCAAGGGCAGAGACTATGTAATTTTTGGTTTTGTGTCTCTATTACTGAACCCAGAGAAGGATGTACGTAGTAGGCTCATAATAAATATTTATTAAATGAAGAAATGAATAAAAATCTTACTTTGTCACATGGTGAATCAATGTATTTCAAAACATTTTTCATATAGACTTATATCCCTTATGCTAATATGGTATTGTTAATGATATTTAAATGTATGTCATTTATGACTGAAAAACTATGTATGACTGAAAAAACCTACAATTTTATGTGAAAGCTTATTCTTTGATTAGGAAGATACCTTCTGTCATCTGATGGCCCTAGCAGTAGGTACCTGTGTTGATTCCCAAGAACTTGGGACTGTATCTAGAAGCTTTTCTTTAACATACTATTAAAAATTAATTTCTTCTCCTTGCTATTTTTGTGATCACTTTGCTTTACTCTGTTGTTTGGCAGCTGCTTCGTAATATCTTGCTTTTATCTCTCCATCTTACATACATGTAGTCTGGTTAGTGGAGCTGATGTGTGTAGTTTTTTGTTTTTGGCATGGATGGTCTATTTGTTACTGGTGAGCCAGAATTTGGCATGTGATAGCTTATGCGATTAAATATGGAACTTTTCTTTTACCCCGTCAACCAAAAATAATAACCACTCTGTGCTTTCATGGCATTCTTATATAGCCTCTTATGAAAGCAGGAACTGTTGGAGCCTCTCAAGAAATTAGACAAGAATTTAGATTATAGGTCAAATTTGTCAAGTGTTGGTAAAGTCCAATACAACCACTTCTCTGTGGCTTTCTCTTTTATGTTAAGAAACCAAAAAGAACCTCAAGAGAAATTGCTATAGTGAGTCCATATAATGATGGAGGGACTATCTAATTCCTACCTTTTGTAATGGGAACATTTATTCACCTAGTTTTTATCAGTGTACTTTATATAACATATTACAGGTTGGTATAGTAGAAAGAAAGCTAGACTTAGAATCAGGAAAGACTTGGGATCAAATTCATAGACCTCTCCAACCTTCAGTTTCCTTTCTTGTAAAATGGGTACAATAAATATTTACCTCATGGCATTTTTTTGAGTATCAAATTAAATGGCTTTAAAATCTTAAGGGATGGAGCAGCTAGGTGGCGCAGTGAGTAGAGCACTGGCCCTGGAGTCAGGAGGACCTGAGTTCAAAGGTGGCCTCAGACACTTGACACATGTATTAGCTGTGTGACCTTGGGCAAGTCACTTAACCCCAATTGCCCTGTCAAAAAAAACCAAAATCTTAAGGGATATGTCAGTAATGATGGTGGTGATGATGGTGAAAATGATGCTTCTTTGAGCTCTTTTTACATCGGATGGGTTTTCTTGGTGTTGACTGGTCCAAGTAATATTTTTTTTCTGATTTTTAATCTATGTGCTAACTTCAGGCTAATTTTCCCATGAATTCTTATGTCTTTGTTTACAGAGCAAAGGCATCAGAAGATAACAGCTTTGAATAAAGCCATAAGTGTTTGTAGGAACAGAAAAAAGTGAATTATAAACAGAACCATGGTCTTTCTACAAACATTTGCTTGTTAGGGAGCCAGTAGGCTATAGTAGAGTAGGAAAGCTTGTGTTTGAGTCCTGGGTCAGTAGGTCATTACGTCTATGATCTTGGGCACAAGTCATTCAAGTTATTCAACTTTACATGCTTCAGTGTGTCCCCATTAAAGGCTTTAACTCCATAAATGCAGAGCTTTGTGACTGTTATATCATTTATCACCTTTGACTGAACAAGCTTATAAAGTAGATAGAACATGTTACCTCCATTTCCATTTGACATACAAGGGCACTGAGACCTAGAAAAATGTGCTGAATCATATGAGAAAATGTAGAACCTTCACTAGAATTCAGGATTTCTAATTTTAGTTATAGCGGTGGCTGGGGGGGAGTTGTGTTGGCACACCGTGCCTGGCACTGCATCTCCCATGTGGTAAGTGCTAATTGTTTGTTAAATTGAATCTAGCCAGCTCAATTTTCATCAGGTTAAATATGTGATATTGGTAAATAAACTTGTTGTTTTCACTGAAAATTATTTTTGACCCCAAAAGTGTACAATTGGTGGCAGTTTTTCAGTTAAGGAAAATTTTTTAAAATTCTAAATATTGGGATTGAAAAAGATATATACAGTTAAGGAAACCACTGTGTGTGATTTATTATTCTTATGCGATTACTCCTTTTCATTTTTCCATTGGCATTTTATAGTAATCACATGTTAAAGGTATAGAGTTATCAAGTGTGGAACAATTATATCCAAATAAAGAAATAATAAATCAACATTTAAATAGTACTTCCCATGGGCCAGTCACTGTGTTAAGCATTTCACAATCATTACATCATTTGATCCTCACAACAAGGAGATGGGTACCATTGTTATTGTCCTCTTTACGGATCAGAAAACTGAGGCAAAGTATGGTTCTTAAGAAGATCACACAGCTAAAACATTTCCAAGACTGGAGTGTAACTCAGGCTTCCTTACATTCTTCCAGCATTTTTTTAATACCCCAATTATGGAGAACACATTTAAAAAGCCAAATCAGTTCCTAGCATGGTTTTGAGAGGCAATGAGGTATGATGAAATTGGCCCAGGTAGCATGATGTGTTGGGAAAGGGCCCTGTATTTGGGGTGAGAGCATCTGGGTTCACATTCTGACTTTATGAAGCTTGGGTAGGTTAAAAAATCCTACCTGCGTGACCTTGAGTAAGTCACTTTCACTACTGCATGCTTCATTTTCCTCATTTGCAAAATGAGGGGAATTGGACTTGATGGCCTCTAGGGTCCTTTCTAGCTCTTAAGTCTGATTTTGTGACTTGTTCTCAAGTCCCGTTGACACATATGCCCGTGTGATCATGGTCGCTCCCTAAGTCTGTAAGTTGTAGATACACATTAGTCGAGGAACTTTCAATACTGGGAGTTCCCCACCCGGATGAACTCATAGGTCTGAAACAACAACCATTCTATTGTATGCAGCTACCAATCTACCCTAAGCTTGTTTGAATCCTATCACCAGATCTTCCTTTCTGAAATGGGTCACTTTTTCTTTTTTTCTGGGATGGAGAGGGGTGTTAAAAAAAATCACAGTTTGAGATAGAGTCGTTTTGATTTTCAGGCTCTTTTACAAATGTGACCAGAGATCATTTCAATTCAGCAATACTCTTTCTGCCTTTTCTTCCTATGCCAGGCACTTCGTCTTAGTAATGCTGCCATGGGAAAGACGACTACAGGTCAAATAGTGAATCTTCTGTCCAATGATGTGAACAAGTTTGATCAGGTAAAAACAAAATTCCCCTGCTAATGAATTGCAAATACTGTTTGTTCTCCCCACCCCCCAGTTGTTATGTGGGAGTTAATTAAAATTCTTTTGTAGCATATATTAGTGATGCATCATTTTTTCTGCTTGTCCATATATACCAGTGGTACAATAGATAGATAGTGATATTGTGATCAAGTGTGAATAGATCGCATTTTTTAAAAAAATAACAACAAAAACAATCCCATGTTTTCTACTGTACATTGCCATAAAGGGACTGTGTATGATTTTCCTATAATTAATTTCCAGAGAGTGTTTAGAAAGGACCATCTAGTGCTAGCTGTCATTTTACAGAAGAAGAAATTGAAATCCAGAGACATGAAGTAATTTTCCCAAGGTTACATAATTAATTAGTGGCAGAGGCAGGGAAAGAGGACGGGTTTGCCTGCTTCTTGGCCCAGTGCTTTTCCTAGTACAAGAAAGGACATTTAAAAACAAGCAAACAAACAAGAAAGAAAGTTTAGGTCTTCCGAAACACTATTTCTTAGTGTTCTCTTCGTGACCAATAAGTAAGAAGAGTCAGAGGTCTTGACTCCTCATTTAGGGCTTTTGGTACATAACTATGTGATCAGACTTAGCTGTTAAGCTTTTATAGCAGATAATTGAAAAGATTAAGGGCTCGTTTTCTGTAGAATAAATATTTTCTCCAATACCATTAAAATAGTGATATGATTGGGCAAATTACTTAATAACAGCCTCAGTATCTTTTGTACCTCACAGGTTTGCTGTGAGGCTCAAATGAGGTAATATATGTAAGGTGCTTTGCAAATCTTAAAGTGCTATAAAATATTATCTTTTGTTCAAAACATTTTTTTCATTCACAAAGGGACTTTTAGACAGGAGGAAGAATTTACTTATTTATTTAAAGAATATATTTTTCCCTAATTACATGTAAAGTTAATTTTTTATTTTCTTTTTTTTAATTTTGAGTTCTAAATTTTCTCCTTCCCTCTTTCACCTTCCCCCTCCCTGAGACATAAGCGGTTTGATATAGGTTATACATGTGCAATCATGCAAAACATAATTCCATATTAGTCATGTTGTTAAAGAAGGTACAGACTAGAAGAAAAAAAATATTCAAAAATGAAAAATAGCATGCTTTGATCAGAATTCTGACTCCATCAGTCCTTTCTATGGAAGGGGAGGTGGATCGTGAGTCCTTTGAAATTGTCTTGGATCATTGTATAGCTGAGAATAGCTAAGCCATTCACAGTTGGTCAGTGTATAGTATTGTAGTTACTGTGTACAGTGGTCTCCTGGTTCTGCTTTCTTCACTTTGCATGAGTTCATCTAGGTCTTTCCAGGTTTTTCTGAAGTCAGACTATTTGTCATTTCTTATAGCACAATAGTATTCCATTACCTTTACATACCACAGCTTGTTCAGTCATTCCCCAATTGATAGGCATCTCTTCAATTTCTAACTCTTTGCCACTACAGAAAGAGGTGCTCTAAATATTTTTGCACTAATAGGTCCTTTTCCCTTTAAAAAAATCTCTTTGGGATACATTCCTAGTAGTGGTATTACTGGATCAAAGGGTATGAACAGTTTGATAGCTGTTTGGGCATAGTTTCAAATTACTCTAGGAGGGGGAATTTAACAAAGTGGGTAATTGGTTTTTCTCATTTCAGAAAACAACACACATATTCTCTCTTTGCCAGAAATGGGCAATCTGAAGCACCATTTGCCATTTTTTGTTGAAGCACTTTGTAAGGGTCTTTATTTAAGTTACAGTCTCTTTCATTAGCAGAATGGGTCTGTTTTGCTGTTTGTAGCTTCTTTCCTCCTTATGATTCCTAGCTCTTCTTACATCACTCAATCCTGACAGTCTTTTTTTGTTTGTTTGTTTCTTTGTGAAGGTGACAATATTCTTACACTTTTTGTGGGCTGGCCCAATTCAGGCCATAGCGGTTACTGCCCTTCTCTGGCTAGAAATAGGAGTGTCGTGCCTTGCAGGAATGGCAGTCCTGCTGATCCTTCTGCCTTTACAAAGCTGCTTTGGGAAACTGTTTTCCTCCTTTAGGTAAGATCAGCATTGATTGCATTGACTATGTATGTGTGATAGCATTTGTAGTTTGTGTGATGATTTTTTAAAAAAAAATCCCTATGTTATTTATTCTTTTTTTAAATTTTTTTATTTAATATACTTAGTTTTCACAGGAGTTTGAATTACAACTTTTCTCCCCATTTCTACCCCCCACCCCACTCCAAGATGGCATATATTCTGGTTGCCCTGTTCCTCACTTAGCCCTCCCTTCTGTCACACCACTCACCTCTCATCCCCTTTACCCTTCCTTTCTTGTAGGGCAAGATAAATTTCTACGCCCCATTGCCTGTGTATCTTATTTTGTAGTTGCACGTAAAAACTTTTTTTTGTGTTTTTGAACATCTGTTATTAAAACTTTGAGTTCCAAATTCTCTCCCCTCTTCACTTCCCACCCACCCTCCCTAAAAAGTCAAGCAATTCAACATGGGCCACATGTGTATCATTATGTATAACCCTTCTACAACACTCATGTTGTGAAAGACTAACTATATTTTGCTTCTTCCTAACCTATCCCCCTTTATTGAATTTTCTCCCTTGACCCTGTCCCTTTTCGAAAGTGTTTGTTTTTGATTACCTCCACCCCCATCTGCCCTCCCTCCTATCATCGCTCCCTTTTTTATCTTCTTTCCTGTGGGGTAAGATACC
>CM053626.1:113343153-113391906 GCA_028646595.1 Phalanger gymnotis | reverse complement strand
TTGTTTAAGGGCTCTTGAGATGGTGTTGATGAAGAGACTCCAGGCAGCTGTAGCTAAGGAGCCCTCCGGCTTGTAAACCCGGATGCTGAGACTTTGTTGAACTCTGGTAACTATGTATTGGGATTTGAATCAGACAAGGTCTGTCTGTTGATGTTTATAGTTTGCTTGTATTTTGCTCTGAAGTTCAGGATTCTGGCTTTCTCCCATGAACTAAGTGAATGATATTTGTGTGCTGAATTAAAGTAAGCTTGCCAACCCCTTAACCTTGCTCTCCTTATTAAGGCAGATTAAAAGAACCTGGGCTTTCTGGTTGTCTGGAAGCTTTCTGAGTGCTGGCTGTGGGTGGATCTGGGCCCCGCACAGAAGCTGCTAGCCAGATTGTTGAAACAGTAGGTGATAGAAAATGAGGAGTTGAGAAACGCACCTAGGTTGGGAACCTGAGTGAGGATGCTGAGAGGTGAGAGCTAGATAAGTAGAGTTAATAATCATCAGCATAGAAATAATAATTATATCCACAGGAGCTGATGAGATGTATTAAGAAGGCAGAATTTATGATTTCAAAGAGAATCATATATATGTCTGAACAGTTCAGAACAGCAGGATATAAGGAATTCTCTAAGTAGAAGGCAGAAGAATTAAAGCATTTATTCAGGCTCCAAAGTAGCAGACCCATCCATGAACCAGTGTCCCCATTTTGATATCTTGGTCAAAAGCTTCCAGGCCCAATAAGTCCGCCTCACAAGAGTAACCAGGAGGCCACAGAAAAACACGATAGTATTAAACCAAATCATATCCATGCTTCCCCTCTCCGGTAAGAAGATTACCCACTGGCCTCAAGTCCTTGCTTGGCACTCCTCGGTCCCCACACGGGTCAGCCCTGCTTCCGCAGCTCCTGCTTCAGCTTCGGCTTTATTTTCAGCTTCGGCTGTAGCTGTCTCTTGGCTCGCCTCTCCTCCCAGCCTCCAACCCCGAACCAGCGTCGAGCACCAGGAGCTTGCCTTCAGGGTGCCTCCTCACCTCCTCCTTCAGTCTCAGATCTACGAAAGGCTGCTAGAGGCCGAGGCACCAGCGGGGGAAGTTTGCACCCACACTTTGTTACAAGACCCTGCTCCGCTTCATGGCTGCCGAGGCGGCGACCGTGCTGAGACGCCCTCCTCCTAGCCCAGCCCCTGGCGTCATCAAGCGCCACCTGAATGACCAGACCCCATTGCTTCCCGAGTTGGTCCCTCCCCCTAGGATCCTGGGAGGCTCACATCCACATAGACTAGGTCAACACCCCACAGGGCATGGCTCTGGAGTTAACATCTCCCCTTACCCAGCCCTACCTTGGGCCCCACCTCAGTCATCAATCCACACCCACATAGGTTTTACACCTAATAGGGCTTTGGGCCTGGGGCTTAGCACTTAGCAAGATTCAATGAAATAGCTGAATCACTCAAAGCAAACAAAAGCCAAACTCCTCAAGGGCACCTGTTGAACCAAGTGCTAAGGAGCCCATTTTGCTTACCGAGCATGAGGTCAGTAATGCTCATCTGACATGAGCATTACTCATGAGATCACCATGTGAAATTGTAAAGAGGGAGAAAAGAAGAGACTCAAGACTCTTATAGTTAGTGGGCATGATCTGGATCAAGATGGAGCAAAGGAGAGTGAGAAAGAATGATCAGACAGGCAGGAGGAGAACTAGGAGAGGGTAGTGGCAAGAAAACCTAGAGAGAAGAGAATATCAAAAAGGGGATGATCAACAGTCTCAAAGGCTGCAAATAGGTCAAGAAAGATGAGGACTGAGAAAAGGCCATTGGATCTGACAATTGGGTGATTGTTAGTAACATTAGAGATATCAGAAATCAGACTGTAGAGAGTCAAGAAGGGAGTGAGAGGAAAGGAAGTGGAAGCCTCTATTGTGATCAGCCTTATCTAAGAATTTAGTCTACAAAAAGAGGAAAGATATGGCATGAGAGCAAGTCTGGATGGATGGATCATGGTGGGTGATTAATGAATATTTATTGAATATTCCACTTGTGAGTGTTTGTAGACTGGAGAGCATATGCCTAGGTACCACATGTTTTGGTTGGGTTGTAAGAGCCAGACATGGTAATCAAGGGGCACTTGTATATCAACAGGTATTTTTGTGTGCCTGCTTATTTGTCAGGAACCAGTTTATGAGTAGGGCATATAAGTTCAATGAAATGAATGAATAGAATGAAGGAAACATTGAAGCACATTCTAATGGTGAAGGCAAGAAGTAGATATGCATAGGTATATACTGAATAAATATATTCAGTGGGTACATATAGATATAGGTATATGTACAAATATGCATACTAAATAAATATTAAGAGAATTAATGCAAATAATATAAATATAATTTGTGAGGGAGGTCATTAACAGTGAGCAGATTCAAGAACTGCTTTGTGTAAAAGGTGGTATTTGAGTTATGTCTTGAAAAGAAGAGAGGAGGAAGTGCATGTTAGGCAGGGGTGCAAAGGTACCAGGATGAGAGGTAGATTGAGAAACAGAGAGAAGGTTGATTTGGCAAGATCATCAAATGTAGTAAGACATGAGTTGCTTAATATGCTAATAATAGAAGAATAGGAAAATGGCAACAAAATCCATCTCAGGGTATAGTGGTAGCTACATGTAGATTGAAAGTGTTATGATGTATCCATTAGGAATCGTCATGTTCTGTGTTAGCTGTGCTTCTAGGATCGTAGACTTGGAGCTGGAAGATACCTTAAAAGAGCTTCTTGTCTAAACTATTCCCCATTGTTTAAACCCCAAACTGAGGTTTGGAGATTACATGCCTTTCTCAAGAACATATAAGCACTAAGTATTCAAATCAAACTTTGAAGCCAGCTTTTCTTTAAGTTTAGTGATTTTTCCCTTCGTGATGAGAAGTTTTACCTCATTCGTATTCATCTAGGGCCTTTCCACATTACTTTGGGCAAATGGCATCGTGTCAGACAGAGGTTATAAGATACCATGTATCGTGTGCATTCTGCTGTTGGGATGAAAAGTCAGATCAACATTTGTTTTGGGAGATAACGTATAAAGTTCTGGTTTTGGTGCCATGGCAATGACAATGAAGCATAAGTCTTAGTACCTGCCTTCCAGAAGATTACAATCTAGTTGGGGAGTTGAGACCTAAGTGTGGAAAACGAAATAATGGCAACATATTCAAATAACTACCTCATCTCACCCCACCCCAATAACAGAAGGGCTGTCACAAGGCCTGCATGATTAATTGCCAAAGGGATTATTCCATTTTAATTTTCCTCCAGGGCTTCAGAGGAGGAAGAAGACTCTTTAAACTGGATATTTTAGGAATGGTTTAACAGATAAGATGGAAGAGTTGGGATTGGTGGACTGGAGAGGGCAGGGCATTCCATACAGGTGGAGCAGCATGAGCTGAACCTTAAGGGGTTAGTCCAGAAGGAGTAAAGAAACTGGTTTGGCTGAATTGGAGGGCCCATGAAGAATCAAGTCTAGGGTGAAAGTCCGGTGTGCTGAGGAAATGGTTGGATTTAGGGTCAAGAACACCTTAGTTCAAATATCTTCTGATACTAGCTGTATGATAATGGATAACCTTTCTCAGCCTTAATTTTCTGATCTATAAAATGGGTATAATATTTATAATAGCCCCACAGGGTTATTATGAGGCTCAAATGAGATAGTGTTTATAAATTGAATTAGCTATGGTTTCAATGCCAATTACACAATTATATTAATTATATTAGATAAGTCAGTTTGTTTAAAAGAACACACTTTTATTATTTTATTTATAGGCTACTTTAGGTCAAAATATTTGTTTTCACAATTAGGAATTAGCTAGCCATTTTCCTAAAGAATCATTGAACCCAATTTGATTTGGAGTTTTCATCAACTCCGAGGTCAAATTTGGTGTTCGTGAATTGATGGCTCATTTATAATCACTGATTTCAATTTTTCCCTCAGCAAAGATGCTCCACACCATGGGGTTTGACTTTTCTATGTTGCTTTTTCAATAGGATTTCTTATCTTTAATTAGAACTGTGGTCTATTCTATTATAGAAAGAATGTGGTCCATAGGTGTAATAGGAGTTTAGGAAAAATTTACATATTTTTTTTCCTTGATTTTTTTCAATCCATTACATCTGTATTTCAGAAATTGGTATTGTTTATTATCTGCTTCAGATGCTTAGCAGCAGAGATTTAGAGGCCATAGGAGCTTAGGAGTCATATAATCTAACTTCAGCAATTTTACAGACGAGGAAACTGAATCCCTAAAAGATGAAAACTGACTGTCCAAGATCACACAACTGGATTTGAACAAATGTCTTCCAATGACAGATCTGTCCGTCTTTCCTTTATTTTCCATTAAACTGCCAGCCTTGGGTATGGTGACCCTTACTTGGCAGGCTGATACTTAAAACTCTGGAGGTTGTAGAGCAATTTATAAGTTTAAAGACAGTGGAAAGAGCTCTGGACTTGGAAGGCAGAGTCCCTGGGTTTGGGTTCTCTCTGAAACTTAGTAGGTCTGTTGTTTGGGGAGGTATGAGAGGAAAGACAGATGAGAGATACTTTCTGATTTATGGTATCATCATCTATAAAAATGAGACTAATAATGCACTGCCTGTTTCATGAGGTTGTTATAAAATTTTAATGAGATAATAGCTATCAAGGCCTTTGTAACCACAAAGTGTTTTGTAAATGTAACCTGGTATTTTTGTTGCTAGTACTATTTCTGCTAGATAGTAACCTGCCATAGTCATCTTTTAATTCAGTGTCTAGAACAGACACCCTTAAATGTTGGAAAAATTGCATCACAGAGGACATGCTCATTCTTCCCTCACTGCCATCTTCTCTGCCTTGACTGTCCCACTATTCATCTCCCTTTCCCTACTATTCCAACCAATCCCCCCTTTCTCTTTGAGCCTTTTCTTCTCCAGGACCTCCAGGGATCATGGGACTCTCCCTTCCCTGAATGTTCATAGCACTTGATATCTCCTCTCTCCAAGTGTATTACAAGCTCCTTCCACTATCATTGGATAGTACTTTTAAGAGCTAGAAGAAACTTTAAAGGTTAATAATTCTAACCTCCTTCACTTTATAGGTAAAGATACTTAGGCCCTGAGGTTAAATGACTTGCCAGAAGTCATGAAATTTGTAAGTGTCTGAGCCAGGATTTGAACTGAGGACTTCCTGCTTCCAAGTTAAAATACTATATCCACTATGCCACACTTTTGCATTTCTTTGTATACTACTCAGTGCTTGTCAGAGTACCTTGCACATAAATATGTAAGAAGTCATTGTTCCATTTAATCAGATCAATGTATATTTTGAGCCTGTTATTTCAGTATTTTATTCTGTATCGCCTTGGATTATCTGTGTATTTTTTTTTAACCTGTGTTTTCCAATTCCTTTCTGTGTCCCATAGTGCTTGTCACAGCTCTAGACCCATAATAGTTGCTATCCTAGACATTTGCCTGGAATTGATGTTGTAGAAGCGAAAGCCTTTTCTTTGGAGAAGATCAAAGCTGTTTTTTAGTCAGTGTCTCTTGGTAGAATAAACAAATACATATTTACTTCCCTCCCCCGCCCCCGCTTAAGATCTGTTTTTTTGTTGTTGTAATTTTAGGGAAAAGTGATGGAAAAAGGTACTTACACCGAGTTCCAAAAATGTGGAATAGATTTTGGTTCCCTCTTAAATAACGAAAACGAAGAAGCAGAACAAGCTCAAGTACCAGAAACTCCCGTCCTGAGGCATCGCTCCTTCTCAGAGTCTTCTGTGTGGTCCCAGCAATCTTCCAAGCTTTCGTTGAAAGACGGACCTGCTGAGCAACTAGTAGTGAGTTGTCTGATAAACCTGAGCTAATCTGCACATATACTCACTCGTTTATCTGTGCCCGGAATTCTTGGATGTCAAGTCATCAGTTAAACTGGCACAGCTCACTGTCTGTCTTCTTTGTCTACTCTCTGCTTGCTGACACTTCACTTTTCCCACAGTATGTTCTTTAGTTTCAAGTTTTTCTCACTATTTATGGAGCGTTGCTTTGACAGGACTGTAGGAGTGGGAGAGGGAACAACGGTGCTGGTGTTGAGGATGTGTGGGCCTGGCTCTTTTATTATCGTGGAGCAAAGGTCAGCTCTGTGAATCATCTTGTACCCTGAAATAGTTCAGTACAGGGCATTGGGGATTGGGTTCAAGTAGAACTTTTAGAAGTTAGCCTTCTATTTGGTCCAACTTTGATTTTAAGAAATTAAAGTTTTAGGTTTATTTTTCCAGATTATCCAGTACTTTCTAAATCCAGGTTGTTGCCATCTTTCCCATTCAAAAGAAATTTTTCCAACTGTCACATTAAAAAAATTTCTGAGAGCTTTGTAGTCAAGAACAGCAATGAGAAATTGGTTTTCATGTCTGATAAAGAAAAACCTTTTTAAATGAAAAAAAAAGAAGTTAGCTTCCTTCCTACAGAAGATAACTTGACCCAGAGTTCTCAGCTAAAATCTAGTTCCATTTGTTGCCCATGATACATCAGTTGGGATTATGCCTCAGCACCTCATTTTTTGTTTTTTGCTTGTTGCCTATAAGTTCAGGGGTTCTTCTGCCCTCTTGTGGGGCCAGAAGACCTATGCCATTTTACCCAGTTGCCAAAACTGTGTTTTTCATGTACATTTTTCTATATCTATTCATCCATCCTCTATCTACTTATTTGTCAGTCTATCTCTCTATCCATCTACCATTTACATACCTATTTACTGTCTGTTTATCCATCCATCCTGTCTATCTATTTATCTGTCACTCTTATCTTTCTCTCTATCTATCCACCATCTATATATCTATTTACTATCTGTCATCTATCTTGCCTGTTTACTTATCTGTCAATCTTATCCATCTCCCTATCCATCTGCCATCTATATATATTTATCTACTATCTATCTAGCTCTCTATCCATCCTTTATATTTTTCTATCCATCCGTCCTCCATTTATTTTATATCTATTTATTATCTATATAGCTCTCTAGCCATCATCTATCCATCTACTAGAAAGAAAAATATATACTAGTTAAAACAATAATGGCAGCTCACATTTCTATGGTATTTTTTACAATTTTCAAAAAGCTTTTCTTGAAAACAAAAACAATAAACCATGAGGTAGGGAAACATCTTTTACAACGAGGCAGCCGAATTAACTTATTTACTATGTTATTGGTCAGAAGATGTTACAAAGATAATCCAAAATGGAAGGTAACACATATATTATGTGCATTGGACATGGGAGCATATGTTTGCAAAATTATTCTTTTGAAAAATTACGTATTCAGATTACCTATCAGAAATTTATAGTATGCTTCCAATGAAATATCAAAATGACACTTCTTTCCCAAGAAGCCTTCTATGATTGATTATCATCAGATATCTATCTTTGTTCATTGCTGTACTTGACACTTCCTCAGCAGTTTTGAACTCAGTCATCTGTACGTTTATTTGCGGTCTACAAAGTTTTGTTTCTGTTTGTACTGTCTAGGACTGTGTCCTTGGTTTCCTTAGTATTCCCCTACTACTCTCTACATAGTAGTCAATAAATTTGTGACTCTTTTTGAAACGTTCATTCAAAAATGTACGTAGCTATCCTGCCCTTTCCTTGTTTGCTTCATTCTTTCCCATTCTCTAGGTTTTGTGGAAGACAGATAATTTAATCTCTGAGAGTGATATAAAGCACCAGTTTTACCACTGTCTCGTTGAAAATAAAATTTTATTGATATTTGGTTCTATTTTACTTACATTTCCTACCCCCAGTCCCTTCCAGATAGCCATCCTGTATAATAATTTATAGAAGAAGGAAAGAAAAAGTTAAGAGACTAACAAACAATACATCAGAAAAGTTATTAGGTGTGTTATTCCTCACCTATTGGCCCTAATTTTTCAGAGAAGCAGAGGAAGTTTTTTTTTCTCATATCTCTTCTTTGGGGAAGCTTGGTCATAATTACTTCGTAGCATTTAGTTTCTATTGTTTAGAGTTATTCATTTGCATTATTGTAGTCATTGCATATATTATTTTCCCAGTTATGCTTACTGTACTTTGTATAAGTTCAAACAAATCTTTCCATGTTGCTCTGTATTTGTGTGCATTGTTTCTTATAACTTAATAATGTTCCATGACATTCATGCCACCACAGTTCATCTCCTCGATCAATAACGATCCAGTTCTTTGCTACCACAAAAAGATGCTGTTATGAATAATTTGGTATACGTAGAACTTTTCAGTTTGAATTTGTTCTGCAAGTGGTCTGTCAAAGTTGACAAACAATGGGAATGGTCATCGTTGGAGGGTAACATTAATGCACTGTTGTGGAGTTATGAATTGGTATGACTGTTCTGAAAAGCACTTCAGAATTATGAGAAGAATGGGATTTAACTGCCTATACCATACGCTTTCACCCAGAGATTCCGCTGCTACGTCCACTGCTATACCCCCAGAAGGTCAATGCTACCACATATATCGGAATATTTATAATTGCCATTTTTATTTAGTAGCAAAGAACTTAACTACCATCTCTTGATCAGCGATGTCTCTCTGACTCAAATGGTCCCTATTACGTAAGATGTAAATGTTTCATTTTGAAAGGCCTGCGCTACAGATCACATGAGAGAATAACAGTAAATAAGATTGTGTATAGGAATATTATCACTCCTGTTAGTTAACTTTAATCAAAAAGTTTTTAAAAACAGTTTGCCACAGAAAGTGAAAATGGAAAAAATAGAAAGTGGACTTGATTGTAAAATAAGTGTTCTATTGCCTTTCAGAACACATTTGAATATCTCAGTCTAGTTTTCCGCCCTTTTTACATGCTTGTATCCAACTTCTTATTTCTCTAACATGGACCAGATTGCTTTTCTGGTCCACCACCTGTCTTGCTTCTTTCAGCCTCTAAATATTTACCCATGTTGTTCCCAAAATCTGGAATGCTACTCTATCTCCTGTCTGCCACTATTGACTGTTACTTCTTTCAAAACCTGTCTCAGGATTTTCCTCTTCCACCAACTTTTCCCACCTAATCTGATTTTGTGTTAATTCTTCCCTCAAATTTTCTAAATTATCTGAAACTTTCTTAGTATCTCTAGTTATTTGGTGTTATATTTGTATTTTCTCTATCAATGTAAGCTACTCTAAGCTTTCTAAGGAAATACAGCTACCTTTTTTTTTCCTGTACTATTTAGTACAGAGCTAGGCATGATAGAGGGCCTCAACAAATGCTTGTTTCTTTCCTCGATTATGTGATGAATGAATGAACAAGTGTTATGTAGATGTTCCATATGGTCGACTACCTATTTTACAGGATTATGGATTGTAGTTTTGTTTGTAAACTGCAAAGTAGTAGGTAAATATAAGTTAGTGTTATGACTAATATTATTACTGTTATGTGATAAGAATTTCATTATTTCACTAAAGCACCCCAAAAAGTAGGGCTCATAAAATTTAGACCTTAGATAATAGCTTTCTCCTCTCCTCCATTTTATGAAGTTGGACCTGGCCAAGACCATCAAGTTATTTCAAAAATCACAGAACATTAGAGGCCATCTGTTTCCAGTTATACTTTAAAAAATCCCCAATGACCTGGAATGGTGCTCCTCCAGCTTTTCTTTGACGATCTCAAATGAAGGTGTCTCCCCACTCTGTGGTAGCTCACTCCGGTTTGGAATAGCTAGAATTGTTAGGAAATGTTTCTTTATGTCAAATTTCAAAGGTCACCAAGCTTCCAGTGGACCCAGATTAGTTCTTTTTCTTTCTCATCAGAACAATAGCAGAAACCACCATGGAATTTGAAGTCAGCCTCTCTGACAGCCCTATGTCCAGTACCATCCCAAGTACATGATGCTGCCTTTATCTCTTCATGTTTGCTTCATTTTATGCTCCACACTACCCCATCACTCTGATTTTATTACCTTCTGCTTATTTTTCTAGTTAATCTTTGATTTATCCTTCATCATACATAAATATTCATTATTTTTTTTAATTCTCCCCAAATAGACTGAGGATCTACCTGTTGCCCTACCTGAAGAGAACCGTTCTGAAGGAAATATAGGTTTTAAGTCCTACCGGAATTATTTTGCAGCCGGAGCAAACTGCTTTGTCATATTTTTGCTTGTACTCCTAAACATTTTGGCACAGGTCAGTAAGAGAGTTGTGTGTTGGGTTTGGTCCTGATTGACAATTCTGTATTTTACAAATTTACCTGGGGCTTTTTTTTGTTTAGAAGAATATGTCTATGTCTGTGCCTCTTTTATACATTAAACCATTTACAGTATCTGGATTTAAAAATGGATGTTTTACTTTAACATTTTAAAATAATACAGATAATTTTCCCGTTCTTATTTGGTTAAAATATTAGTTCAACACTGCACTGGTTGGGAAGGAGGCTATTGAAACCCCATAGAAGATGTACTTTAAGGATCCAGTTTTTAGAGTAGAACTAACTCTGGTATTTGATTTTGTGTATTCAAGGTTACATATATCCTCCAGGATTGGTGGCTTTCTTACTGGTGAGTTACTGAAGTACTATAAAATCCATAAATATCCTTACTGTTCAGAGGAGTTAGGGGCTGAGGTGGGGTTTGTTCAACCTTCTCATCTAATCCTTACTTAGTTTACCTGTGGAAAAATTAAAGTTGTTGCTGGTGGAGTGTGACCCATAATAGACTCTATCCATGTGTGATCCGTAGCACTGTGAATACAAGACTCTTTTTAGAATTGAAAATCATGATTTAAATTGAAATTATAAAGTGGATGTACATCTGAATATATGTAATTAAAGGAGAATGAGTCAACATTAAATATTTGAGCCTCAGTTTGGGGTTAATTTACTTCTTTTCCTATGATTCACGAATATCTCCTTATTTATACAATTTATAACAGCAGTTTTATTTTTTTTTTCTCTTTCATTTCTGTAGGGCAAATGAACAGAGTAAATTGAATGTCACTATAAATGGAATCAAAGGAAATGAAACCGAGGAGCTAGATCTTAACTGGTACTTAGGAACTTATGCAGGTAAAATTTTAATCATTTGCTCTATTACATGAAAGTCTGAGGTGCACACAATGAGCCAGTTGGAGTAAATAGGTTTTTCAGGAGTAATTCAGCAGTGTCTTAACAGATTAGCAAGCCTGAGTCTCATTTACTGACTGAATTAATTGGAATAATTATTTTAAAAACCTACTAGAAGAAAGAGGTTGAATGAAGACTCTTAATTTGCTCTGTACTGGATTTTGGAAAGTAAACCAGGATTGAGCATTCAGAAAGCCAGCCACCGTAAATTTGTGGCTATTGTCTCTCCTAATAGGTTGCTTTAGCTAAATCTTATATCATTATATGGATGGGCAAGTGGGATTAGAAACGGATCCCCACCCTGTCGTTCAGATTGTTCCAATTCTGTTTAAGTAAACCCTGGCTTTTATTTAACTTGGATGCAATCCTCTGGAAGCAAAGTAACCAAAATAAAAAGCATTATTTCCTCACAGGTATGCAAAGCTTATAGCTCCATACTGCTTGGGCTTCAATAATTACTTAAGAGGGAAGCTAAGTGGGAGGAAAAATCCTGTATCTAGGAATACTTCTTCCTTCTCTTTCTTACCAACAGATCAGTGTTATTACCTTCCAAACTGTTTGATTAATTTAAAATTTGCCTCACTCTATTAACGTAGATTCTGTTTTGGTAAAGGCATATACCTTAGCATGTGTGTATACAACACAGGTTTTACAAGCTCCCAGTTTTTCCAGAAAAGACTGCTTTTTGGCAAAAGTTTATCCAGATATATTTAAAAGAGCTCCTTATTTTAACTTTGCATTTTTGATCACTTGCCAAGAAATCCACATCTTTTATCTGTATACTTTCTGAATTCGTAAATAAATGAACACATTTATATGGAATGAAAAAAAGGAGATAGCTATTGATGGAGGTCCAAAGATAGAGCTGATTATGCAGAAAAAATGTGTCACATAATGGCATGAAATAAAAATTATGTTTTAAGTGCTGCTTAATTTTGTTGCTCTCCTACTTAGCCATGGAAATTCATAATGTAAATGAAAAGAGAAAAGATGTTTTAATTTCTGAGTATATCATAGGCATATAAATCACATATTTAATTGTTTAAATTTTATAAATAAGTTAAATACAAGATAATTTTTGTACATTATTATTAATCCTTATTTGTACAAAAGCTCTTAGAAACTGCAAAGTATTTAGCCAATATTTGCCTAAAACCTCAAATTAAATTATAATTTAACTAATATTTGGCAATAGGTTTTCTTGCAATAAGACTATTTATGAGGTATTCTACTTACACTTTAAATGAGAAAAACAAATCATTTAATCTTGTTTTTAACCTGTTGTTATCATGCCACCAAAATATTTATTCAGTTTGACTTTCAGGAAGAGGGGAGATGGTGAAGTATTTCTTTTAGAAAAAATGAGTGTTATTTTATGGATAGGTACTTGATGAATATCATAAAATAAAGAAATTCTGATTTCCAACACAGTTGTATCTGAGACTGCTTTGTATAGTCATTTAGTACAACAAAGTGATTAGTATGTCAATTCTCATTTATGTGACACTTGGTTCCATAGAACACTGTTTCTAGCCCTTAAAATATCACAGAATAAAGTGAATAATGATGTTTTCCTGAACTGACAAAAAGTACTTTTTAGAAATGTTTGGGAAAATACATACATGTTCCCTAAGTATACTTATGTCTTTAATTTTAGGATTAACAGCAGCTACAGTTCTCTTTGGAATAGTGAGAAGTCTCCTGGTATTCTATGTTCTTGTGAATGCTTCGCAAAATTTGCATAACAAAATGTTTGAGTCCATTTTGAAAGCACCAGTATTGTTCTTTGATAGAAATCCAATTGGTAAGTCAAACATAATGTTCACCAGTTGTTATGAATAACAACAAATTTATAACTTGATTTTAAAAAAATGAATACTCAGTAGTGGAGAAGCTTGTTGGGAGAAAATATTTATACTTTGATTATGGTATTCTTGGCAGAAGGTTTCATTGATTAAGTCTTGATCCTTCCAGAGGAAGGATTGTCTTTTATTCCAGCTTTTATTGTCGGTGAATGTTGATTTTTACAATGAGCAGGCAAACGAAACATCCAACACTGGGTGCTCATATAATAAGATGGCTTTTATACAGTGCTTAATGTTTGCAAAGTGTTTTACATGTGTTAAGTCATTTGATCCTCAGAACAGCCCTTATACCTATTTTACTAATAAGGAAACTGAAGCACAGGGCTTTTAAGTAAGTTTACCCAACTGGAAAGTGTGTGAGGCAGCATTTGAACTCCAGGTTTTTCTCACTCTTAGTTCTAAGCTCTATCCATTGTACCACCTGGCTGCCTATATGATTAGGTGTAGTCTGATAATTTCTAAAACATTCACTAGTCATCCTACCTTTTAGATAGGTCAGTATACAAGACAGGCAAGAAAACAACAGCGTTTACTATTTTACTGGGATAAAGAAACTAGCTCTCGGCTCTGCCTGACAGTATGAGATATGATGGTGTTTTCAATGTAAAAAAGAAACTGTTCCCAGAGCCCCACAGTACTTTGGTATTTGTACAGCAGGGTTTTGCCCTAAATCAGTATATGTTTGATAATTTCAATTTGAGGAGTATCTCTTTTCAATCAAAAAACAAGAGTATAAGTCTTAATTGAACATTAGGAAATGATTGGAGAGAATTACCATTGTAATTTCAAAGCTACACACTCTCAAATTCATTGCAACTTCGTTGATCTCTTTGATCACATCCTCCCTGATTCATCTAAACTTGATTAGGCACCCAGTTTTCCAAAACTATAGACCTTTCCTTAGGCCCTGATCTATGAACAAGTCTTAATTATTGAAGCCTATCATTTCTTACTTGACTTTCCAATAGAGGAATTTTAGCTCTACTGAAGGACTCATACCCAGATAAAATAGGACGTGCATCTAATTTGACTTTGTACAGCTGGCCTAGCCTTGAGGAATAAAGAGATTATGGAATGTGTGGGAAATATACATTGCAAGTGAATAAAGTATTTAGAGGTTATGGGTGCATAAAGGGGTGTTTGGTGCAACTTCTACCCCCTAGTACTGATTTTTTCCTTCCTCCTCCATCCCTGAGGCAGAAAAAACTCAATGTGAATCTTTTTTTTTTTTAGTGAAGTCAGAAGATTTAAGCATGAATGAGAGGACAGATCACTATTTTTCATTAAACAACCTTAAGAAATGTCATTTGGGAAAGAGAATGCCTTTCCCCAGTAGTCTGACTTTCATAATTTATGTGGGCTGGATTCTTGGTTTTGGTTTTTCCTTTTTATATAATTTTGTTTCTTTATCAGTAGCTCAAATGTTCACAAAATCTGTATCCACTTTTATACTTATTGGCATCTTTTCTCTTAGTTTCTGAACAATTAAATTCCCTCCAGTTTCGTTTGTTTGCTTTGTGAGCTTTCATAACATAACAAAATAATAAGAAGCTTATTGGTGTGAAATTAAGCTCCAGTCAACTAGTGAGCTCACAGTTAGTTGCAAATGTATTTTCCCTGTAATTTCTTTCATAAGTTTCTTATTGCCACAATGCTTCTTATATCTTAAGAAATGTCACAAACAAAATTTATGTAAGTAAATAACAGAAGCACTGTTCTCCCACCCCACCCCATCCCGCCATTTTTATAGTTGACTAGTCACTTCATACCTAAACCAAGTTCTAGCCTGAGCTGAATAATAGAAATGATGGCACATTGTTTTTATTGAGGCTGAAAGACATGTATCAGGTAGCAGTCGGGATTTGAATCCTAGTCTTCTAAAATAAAAATCTTCTAATTCCACCACGTTGCTTTCATTGGCCAATGTTGTTAGAAATTGTTAGAAATAGGCATTTTTTTCCAACTCAGCAAACTGAGTGACTCCTTAGAAATCAGGTAGTCAAATCCTTGATTTTACAGATGAGCAAACTGAAGCCCTAAAAGGCCAAAAGTTTTGCGCAAAGATAATGTAGCCAGGACTAGAACACAGGTGTCTTGACTCTCATTCATTATCTTTCTATTCAGTTCTTTTAGAATTTTAATAAGTAGATAATATGCATGTCAGGCCATCAACGAGTCATCCAGAAATTAAGGGCATTTTGTGTTTCATATGTAATTTTTTTTACTTGTATGAGTAGAATCCTTTTTGTTTTTTCCATCTGGCACAAGAGGGCAGCATGATCTGTTTTTTTTTTTCTCGCAGATATATTTTTATAGCACTATGGTGCCCAAAATCATTTTGAGTATTTTCAAACCAACTTTAAAGTTAAATTTTCTTATTGCATATTAGTGCATTTATCGGTGAATTTTCTCAGCGTTGCTGTATTTTCCCAATTAAAAAATTAAATTGTTAGGTTACTTTTTTATTGACCTATTCCTATTATCTAGGAATTTCCTTTATTAAATCAAGAGGATATGTAATTGTAATTTTCTCAACTGTATTTATTGTCTCCACTTGGTTTATGTTCAAACGTGTATGTTACATGCAGTTTTTAATATCTGTTTCTATGCGATCACAAGGAAACTTATGTCCCTCCCTTACCTAAGAGATTTTTCAGGATGCCTAGTATTGGAGTTGTTTGTGGATTAGGGTATTGAATCATAATGACAAGTTTTAGACTTTTATGAGACATAGAAATGTCACTTAATTAATTAGCAACAGGAAGTCCCAACAATCTTATAAGAAAAACTCCTCTTCCCCTAAGGTTTCTGTTCTAGTTTTTCTAATGGGGAAATTTTATCTCTGTGGATTTCCTAAAAATTCTAAATTGTGATGTGTGTGCTTTGAATCCTTGAAGGTCTAAAATTGATGGAAGAAAATAATCATTAGAATCTATCGTTAGTTCCCAAATCAGATGATGGGAAAATTAAAAACATAATGGAGACATAAGATGAGATCACCCTTTTAAAGGACATAGCATAAAGAAATAAGATGTTGACATAGGATCATAAGCTCATAGATTTAGAGGTGAAAGGAAACTTATGGGTCATCTAATCCAAACATCTTGTTTTACTGTTTGAGGAAACTGAGTCCTTGAGAGTTAGATAACTTGTACAAGATCACAAGATTGCTAAATGGAAGTGCTGGGTTTTATATTCAGGTTTCCTGGGCGCAAATCCAGTGCCCTTCTCATCACATGTTATACTAGCATGGAAACAATTTTAGTGGTCCCCAACTATTTTTTATCTTGTCTAAATGACCACTAGGGTTTTTATTAAATGTGTGTATTTTTAACACATAATATTTCAGTACTGTCAAAACTAATTTAATGATAATAGGGCTCTTAAATTATAGCTCTATCGTTTGGATGGTAAGACAGCTCTCCTTAGTGTACATCAATCTATTCCTGTTCACACTAGTGACTCTGCTGAACAGGTAGCATGTTGAAACAAGAAATACTGGTCTTAAAAATCTTTGATTTATGGTAGGTGTTGTTTTGACACAGCATCATTCAGTCGATTTACAAGGAAAGGCTTCGTGGTAGAATATTTCACTTGTGTCCTCATTCGTCATCAACATAAATATTCAGTAGTAATATTGGAAAAGTGTTAAGATGCCCGTTTGTGCCAAATCCCTTGTATGTTTCCTTTACCGTCAGAGCAAGAGGATATATCCACAGGGAAGAGTGTATGCCTTTTCTTCCTTTTGAGAAAATAAGGTATGAATAAATCAAGAATAAGGGGCTTAACAAATTTTGGCAGCTTTTTTATATACTTATCTTGACTTGATTGTTTCTTATACTGGCTTAAGTACTAAAGGCTTTGTTTTTGTGGAGTCTGCATTTTCACAAACTTATTCATATGTCCTTAAGTTTGTTTAAGAGCCTTTTTGTGTTCAAAGGAAGAAATTAGTCATCATAGGAAAAGGCTTTGTTGCAAAATAAAAACACACATTCCCTTTTCATTTTTCCTTGTTATTAATAACAGATGCAAGTGACTGTAAAGACAATCACACAAAAGATTGCATCAATCATCAAGATTTTGAACAACCGTATAAATATTATGTTTGTAGGTTTGAATGGAACAGCTAATAGCTCAAGTAGGTGTGGTAATTAAAACCTGTTTGGTTGACACACATAAAAAACCTTAATGTTTTTTCACATAACAATGATCATATGTATTTAAACCCTTATCAGGGTGTGATATGAAATGATATTTTATGGGAGTTGTTCATTTACTGCTGTTAATATCATAAAAGCCTTTGTCATTAATTTAAATAGTCATAGAGTTAAATATGTTTGAATACTATTGTTATTTTATCAGTCACCTTTATAAAGCTGATTATTTTAGGAGCAGTTCATAGCTGGTAAATATTACACCCTTTCTGGAGTATACTTTTTAATCTATTATCATGTGCTAATCTTTTCTTCCTATTAATAATGCTGAGCCAGCAGTTGATAATGAAGAAAGGCACTGTATTTGTAATTGACAAAAATGCTCACCACCCATGTCTATAACACACTGAATGAAAGGTAGAAATTTATATTTAGTGAAGTCTGACCATAGTTAGAAATATAATAATTTAAAAATGAATGAGCTAGCAATTAGGATTTTTTTCTTTGCATTTTGTTGATTCCAAGTGGCTGAAAAGTAGGCATGATTTCCTTGCTTATAAAACTTGCTTAAAGTGTAGGAAAAAAAAGAAAAGGATTATACTTCAAAGTTTAACCACCAATTTATAGTGACATGTAACCTAATTTGTCACTATGAAATATATTTATCACTCTTTGATGACCTACTTTTAAAAATTAGTTTCTTTTTGGGTCAACTAATCACGATGCAGTACAGAATACCAGGTATCTCAGTTAACTTGAAACTTTTACTTTTGTCTTTTTGATATCAGAAATCTCCAGACTCAGTAATTTTGATGTTACTTCCCTTTTTGGTGAATATAGTAATTCATCACTTATTTATATTTATAGTTTTAAAAGTTAGTTAGAAGATTGGTTTTTCAGACTCAAAAAAGTTTGGAGGTGTAATAATAGGCATATCATTGTTTTCACTTAAGGATTTAACATCTAATTTTAAAAGACTACAAAAACAAAAAGGAAAAAAGTATAAAGAAACAGACTTCTGAGTACATGGGCATTAACTAGATTTATTAGTATACAGGAAGTTGTTAGGTTTAAATGCCATATAATTCTTGGTGGGTGGTTACAGTAAAATATTTTCATTTTTCAAGAATTTAGTTATTTTGAAATTGGAGCTTGATTATATCAAGAAATCTACTCATCACGATCCTATCATTTAAAAAGTCTGCACGGTTTATTGCAATTTTTCACTTTAAAAACTTTCACAAACCTGATTATTTTTTAGTCTGCACAGCATCATGCCTGTTAGTTAGCCAAAACATTGATATATATGTAGATTTTTATATGTGCTGTAGATTCGTTGAGGAAAGAGGGGAAGGATCTGCTTTCTCCTTTGTCTTTTGTAATATTCATTAAGAGTTATGAGAGTAAGATTGGTCATATATATTTAGTGATATTTCTCTAATGTAAAGGTGTTTGTAACACTAAACTGAACATTAAATACTATACAATACTATACAAATACAAACACTAAATACTATATAAATGTGAGCTTTCCAGTGGGGAGAAATATATATGTATATTTATTTGATATGTAATGATTTTCAAATGCATAGATATAAAACATTTATTTCCTATGGATTTGTGTTTCTTGCATATCATTGCATAGAAGTAGATATAGCAACAGATTGAAAGTTTTACAGCCTTCCAGGGGAATCTTCTTTCCCGGGTGTCCTCCCTTGATTACAGGGACAGGGGGCGCCTCAGAGCCATACTCTCACATAAAAGCTTACTTTTAAACTCTAATACTTACTAGTCTCCCCATTTCATCTCCTCAGTATGAGATAGGATGTTCTCGGTGGATATTCCTCTGGTTTATCTGCCTGCGCTTGATTTAGTTGATAGTGTCTTGGGCACAGTGGGCATTTAATAAATCTGTTGATATGAGTGGGTGTAGCCTGGCGTTGTCTCTCTTTGGTACTCATCACTCTTAACATTGTGACAGTTTCAGACCAATTCCTTGCTACCCACAGATGAACACAGACTCATGGGGATACTACCCAGCGAACCTCATTGTGTCAGAAACACAAAGGCAGGATACATTGTGCCACTGGTCCAGCCTAGAGGAAAATGTGCGTGGTTACATGACAGGTCTTGAAGAGGGGAATTTTCTGATTCACATGACCCTTTATAAGAGGACTGGGTGTGACTGCTCCCTGTTAGGGTGCCTAAAGATGCTGAAAGAGGGGGATTCTCTGGTTCACATGGATGCTGTACAGATTTCCTCAATGTGAAATCTCTTGGATGGCCAGGGTGGAACACATCATGGTTCTCCTAGGCTGTCTGATGACTTCCGATAGTGGCTGTGGCCAGCCTCTGATGAGAATAGTCTCTACCAGCTGAAAGTTGAGGTTCATCTCTCTTTGCTATGAACCTATGGCCTCAAGTAGTTATGCTTTCTCCATACCAAAAATTGTCTCTAATCAAATGTGACTTTGTGGTGGTTTGTAGCCTTTGTTATGTTTGTTTCCTGCTGCATACATACACAAACTCATTAAGGCGCTTTCCTTTTGTCTATGCTGCTGACTTTTGAGATAAGTAATCTTGTGATTAGGATAACTAGAATACTTCTAGCCCCCTACCTTCACCCCCAGCACCCTTGTTTTCTGAAATGAAATAGTAAAAAAGAAAATTAAAAACCTTAACTTATTTTCTGTAAAACAGTATGTACAGCATGGTATGATGTAAAGAATCACAAAACCAGATTTTAAATTTTGCATTAAGACGCTAGCTGTACGACACTGGCAAAGTCACTTAATTTATTAACTTCCCTGGTCTTCTGTTTAATGAGGGTCATGGAGCCAAGGCCTCGAAGACATCTTCCACCTTTCAATCTATGATCCTATCCCGCCGATTGGAAGTTTTGGCTTTGTAGGCCAATAGGAGCTACAAAGTCAGAAGCAACTTGTGTGAAGATGCTAATGAAAAAGCACTACTCTTGAAATCAGAAGAACTGAGTTTCTAGTCTTCCTTCTACCAAGAGATACTTGGCATTGGGCAAGCTATGAGCCTTCTTCAGATCCAGGTTGTTTTCATATATAAATTAAATTTTAAAGCACCAGCTGGCTCCATAATTATATAATTCTACAAGTGAAAGATACATACTTGACAAGCTAATGCAACTGGAATATAGGGACTTCTTTGTGATTTTAAAAAAATATTTCATCAATTAAACATGTCGGATAGGTTCTCAGTGGAGAATTTATTAGAAAAGTTGGACAAGAATTAGATGGGAAAGCTTTTAGGGCTTATCATCTATATAGAGGTAGTACCTACACCCAAATATGAAATTTCAAAGTACCAAAGGAAAATGTTTGGCTTTCATATAGGAAGCTTTCTGACAATTATTCAGCACCAGACCTTCAGGTCATCTTGTCCTAAAAATGAAGTCACAGCCTTGAGGTGTGGTAGGAATTTAGGTCACTGGCTCCTTTTCTTAACTCTCAGAGCTCAACCCTCCTTTTGGGAAACCAGCGTCCGACTCCACCTGCATGTTTAACTTAATTATCAGTATACCTCTGTACCTAAGAGCCCATCAACCCAAAACACACCAGAGAAGGCTATATCTGATTTGTTGGGTTTTTTTTTATCATCACATTGCATACACAGAATTTATAACAACTACCCCTCCTCTTTTTGTGTGTGCTTTAGAAAGATGGCATAAAGAAAAGTGCTGGCAACTTAAATTCAGTTTCTTTTCTGTAAGGCAGTGTAATAAGTTTATCTTACAGTTGTGTATTCACTCATTGTTAATCGTAAGACAGAAATCTAGCATCATTTATACCAAACATTTTTCTCTGATAATGAAGTTATCTCCTAAGTGTATAAATGTACATGTACATGAATGTATGTATATGTATATTCACACATACAAGTATACATACCTATACATACACATATGTACATACATATACATACACATACATGCATGCATGCATACACTCATTCATACACTTAAGAGATCAATTGGAGGAGGGACTTTACAGCAATTTTGTTCTGAATACATGCCATTTTGAAGTCAGCAAACAAGTAGAGCAGAATCTCTTTCTCATTCATTTGTGCGATGATAGAGACTTGGCTTACTGTGAAATACACTTTGGGAAAAACTACCTATTTCTTTCTAATAACCTTATCAAAGTTGACGTTGATGCATGAGAACTGGGCATAGATTAATATTTAGAAATGTTCTTTGTGTCTGAGGTCTTTTATTTTTTTTGCACTTGGTATCTTTTCCTCCTCTAGGTTACCTCGAGAATTGATACCCTCAAAATTGTGTAACCTTAAACTTGGACTTCCTGTGAATGTACTTGGTCTAGCCCATCTGTTTTTCTTGTCTTTATTTTCTTCGTTGCAATTTATACTTCTCTCGGCATATCCAGCACCATGATTTTAGAGTCCAAATGAGTTGACTCCAGTGTTCTTGATGGTGCACTGAGATTGTAATGACCTTCAAAAAAAACAAACTAAAACTAAACTTTTTTTGAGAAGCTCTATTCCTGTGATTTTTAGGTTTGGAAAGGTGGTTGCATCCTCAGATTTCATGAAGAACCCAATGATAACTGAAAGTATGTAGGCCATAAGGCCATATTTTTCAGAAAATGTTATTCTCTTAGAAGTGAATTTTACTGATTTGTCACAAAATTTCAGTCAGAACTGAAAAATTCCCTCTTCTATAGTCCTATCTCAGCGATGGGGTTTATCTTACTAAAACAAAGGCTCTTCAACTAAATAGGGTTAAGAAAACTTTTTTGTGTCTAGTAGTGCCACTAGGGGCCAACTTTTCTACCCTCTGCTCCTTTGGCAGATTTTTCGTCATTGACAGGGAGCACTGAGGAAGGGATGACATAGATGTTCCATATAATGTGTAGGCATGAGTCTAGAATATAGTCAAGTCTAATGATGCATATGGGAAAAGTTGAGTGAATGAGGGGTATCAGCTGTCCAGAGTCCAGGGGTGGGGATTTATTCTGTGAAATTTGGATTCGGTCAAAGGGCCACATTTGAGAACCTAGAGGACCACATGTGGCCTCAAGGCCGCAGGTTCCCCACCCCTGGTCCAGACCATGTCATTCAGTTTGTAATGTATCCTGTAGAGCTTCCTCTTGTAATATATGTCTTGGACAAGCATCTGCAGCCTACAGTGAGTAGAGCCCAAATTGTAACAGGACAACAGGCCAGTTGCATTTGAGAATTTGCAAAATTCTATTAATGAACCCAAGCTTCTGATTGAAACAAAGGCCTATATTTTTAATGTTAGCAGTCTACTGGTATGTTATTTGGTGGGGAGGCATTAAACACTCTAAAAGTCTCTAAAAGATTGAAGTTGAAGATAGATCATATGGAAATATGGAAACATGGAGTAATGGAAAGGTGCAAGTAGGCAAGTATTCCAAACAAGGGAGTTTCCAGAAGCAGTTTAAAAGGTATCTTCAAAGAAGTGTATAGTCAGACATAAAAAATTGGGGGAGTTGTGAAGGTGGAGGACTGTTAGCATACTAAGTGCACAGGCCCTAGTCAGTGGACAGTGTGAGCGTATGCTATTGTCTTAATATTGTTCACATGTCAACATGGTATTGTGAGTGACCTTTTTAGAATAATTCAATTTAGTGCACTGGTGTCAAACTCAATTAGAAATGGGAGCCACAAAACCATATATAAGGATCCCCTATGGGCCACATGTTAACTTAGGAAACTATATATTAACATTATCTTTGTTTTATTGCATTTTTATTTGTTTTGTTAAATATGTCCCAGTTACATTTTAATCTGATTCAAGCTACACTTGAGAGTACCCACAAGCCGTGAGCTCCTTGACATCTTTGATTTAGAATATATTCAACCCATCATTATAGGTGACTGGCACAAGCTTCCACAGAGTATTGCTTAGGGCATGACAGCTGGTTGTTAGAGACATAATTCTAAGGATTACTTTGTAGAGGTCTGATGGTGAAGTAGCATCTGAAGCTAAGCAAGTTAAGTTTGCATTTTCTCATACACGTGCATTGTCCGAAGATAGATCTTGTTGCTTTCCTTTGGAAAGTATTCAGAGTTGGTGATTCAGTATCTCTTATCTGCCTTAAATTCATAGAGATGCAAAAATATAAGGAGAAGGAAATGTTTACTCTCAAAAGTAGTCTCAACTGGTATAAAACCTTTTCTTCTATTGTCTTGCTTTGGGAAGGGGGTGGGATTTCTTTAGAAAGAGAAAGTTAAAGACTTAAATTATTAAAGTCAGCTAAGAATGGACCCAGGAATTGTACTGACCTCATGAAATCTGTTTCCTATGAGAGACCCAGTAGTTTGTTACGGTTGTCCTCCGGGGCCCCTTGCCACTGCGTTCTGCAGACATTTCAAGGAAGTCTAATTTGGTTTACTGAGCTCCACCAATCTTTGTTAACTGTAAACGTAGACATAATTATGTAGCAATGGTGCCAAATTTTAGCGGAAACTCTGGACATAGTCCCACAAAGAAAGGGAAACCAGTAATATATTCCTAAGTGATAAATCTGATATTGCTGCAACTAAATTAAAAGTGTTTACTAAATCTTCAGGTACTGTACAAATGTGAGCTGTTGGGATTATTATGTACATAAAGCACTTTGTAGTAATAAAACATTATAAAATGTAAGCTGTTGTTGGCACAAAGATGGAATAATTGGGACTATTATTCCAATTGGTGACATGAATGAGATGGAACGCTAGAAAAATAATGAGAAGAAATACCTGCATAATTTAGGAAAATCAACAGTGCTGTTCATACGGAAGCATTATGTCTTTAGACCAGGTGTTTATTTTTTTATTGAACTGTGATCTCATTGGGGTAGGGAACTCCCAGGAAGAAACTTTCTCTGCTAATACAGATGAGCATTTGTTTTAGAGTAGGTAAATAGAAATAAGCCATGCATCAGGAAATTTGTCAAGTGAGAAATTCACCTCCCTTAGTAATAAAGGGTTTCCCAGCACTCTCTTTGTAATTTTTAAAACCCTGTTGATATGTGAACTACTACTATCATCATTATTATTATTGTTTAGTTTTGTTTTGTTTTGTTTTTTGCCATAGAGAAACAAACCAGTGTTTCCAAAATTTACTTACATTTTCTGAGGAAAAATCTTCTTTTAGTTATGTATCATATGCTCTTGAGAGAACATATGGCATATAGCTGGCAAACTATTCATTGGTCTTGAGTTTGAGTCTAATATCTACCAACCATTTTCTAAGCCTCTCTTTACTTATATATAAAAGAGGAATAATTATACTTTCACTGCTTGTAGTAATTGTTAGGTAAAAACATCATTAATTATTATCAAAGGGATTATTTGAAGTTTTTTAGCCGAATGTCAAAGGTAATATATTTTAAAGTAAATTTGTACTAATCTATTTTGTTCTTACGTCACTTACATTTGCCTCCTTCTCCCTCCCGGGAAGATGTATCTCACAACAATGAATAGAAAAGGAGAAAGTTAAGCAATTGTGCCAAACTGTCTAATACTTTGAGATAAGAACATTATATCTAGTGTTCTACACCTATGGCTCTCCACCTCTGTAAAGGAGTTGGGGAAGTGTATTGTTAATGTGTTTTTGTTTAATTTGAAGATCTTCCCAACGATTAATAGGCCCATGTGAACTGCTTAAATCACATGGAAGGCTAAATAGCATGAAACCTGTGGCAGGAGGAGCTTGCTGAACAATGGAAGAGGAAGGGTGGAGCAGGAAGGGTGGAACAGGATGGAGGAAGTTGGTCAGAGCAATTAGAGCTGAGAGAGAGAGAGAGAGAGAGAGAGAGAGAGAGAGAGAGAGAGAGAGAGAAAGCAGACAGCTAGCTGTGAGTGTTCATTTGTGGGAAGGCCCTAGCAGGGGGGAGGCTTGGGGATGGTGGTGCTCCCTGCGTTGTTATTGTGCATAGACTTCTTTGTTGCTCTGATGGATTTGGCTTTCTGGTGTTAGGATTCAGCATTCTGATGTTTGAATAAATATTTTGGTTCTGTCTTCTATATGGAGAGTCTGTTAATATTTTGCGATTCGGAACTACACCAGCATATTCATAGCATAAGCACTATCATGGCTATCATGGCACTACAGGAAGGTGACTTCTAATATTTCTTTGGGGCCACATATGGTCATTATAATTATGCGGCATTCAGTTTCTTTTGCTTTATTGTTGCTTTTTCCTTTACATTGTTGTGGTCATGCATATTGTTTCTTAGGTCTCTATCTACTTTTTCCCCTTAAAAAATATTTTATTTTTTCCCCCAATTACACATCAAAAAAAAATTTTAGCATTCATTTTTACAAGATTTTGAGTTCCAAATTTCTCTCTTCTTCCCTTTCTCCCCTCCCCTTTTCTGAAAATGGTAGGCAGTTTAATATATTTTATACATGTGCTCTCATGTAAAACATATTTCCATATTCGTCGAAGTTGTGAAAGAAGTAGATCAAAAGAAAAAAAACCACGAGAAACAATAAAGTAAGTGAAAAAAATATGCTTCAGTCTGCATTCAGAGTCCATCAGTTCTTTATCTGTATGTGGATAGCATTTTCCTTCATGAGCCCTTTGTACTTGTCTTGGATCATTGTGTTGCTGAGAAGAACCAAGTCATTTATAGTTAATCATCCCACTATGTTGCTGATACTGCGTACGATGTTTTCCTGGTTCTACTCATTTCAGTTTGCATCAATATCTACAAGTTTTCCAGGTTTTTCTGAAATTTGCCTGTTCATTATATCTTATTGCCCAATAGTATTCCATTATATTTGTATATCACAGCTTGTTCAGCCATTCCCCAACCAATGGGCATCCCCTCAATTTCCAATATTTTGCTACCATGAATAAGGCTGCTATGAATATTTTTGCACATGTAGGTCCTTTTCCCCTTCTTATGATCTCTTTGGGATACAGACCTAGTAGTGGTATTGCTGGATCAAGGATATGCAAAGTTTGGCTGCCTTTTGGGCACAGCTTCAAATTGCTGTCCATAGTGGTTGGATCAGTTCACAGCTCCACTAACAGTGCATTCGTGTTCCAATTTTCCCACATCCTCTCCAATATTTATCATTTTCCTTTTTTGTTATGTTAGCCAATCTGATTGGTGTAAGGTGATATTTCAGTTGTTTTAATTTGCATTTCTCTACTCAAAAGTGATTTAGAGCACTTCTTCATATGCTTATAAATAGCTTTGATTTCTTCATCTGAAAACTGCCTGTTCATATCTTTTGACTGTTTGTCTATTGGGGAATGACATGTATTCTCATAAATTTGATTCAGTTCTCTGTATATTTGAGAAATGAGACCTTTATCAGAGACACTTGCTGTAAAGATTGTTTTCCAGCTTTCTGTTTTCCCTCTAATCTTGGTTGCATTGGTTTTGTTTGTACAAAAACTTTTTCATTTAATATGATCAAAATTATCTGTTCTACATTTCATAATGCTCTCTATCTCTTGTTTGGTCATGAATTCTTCTCCTCTCTATAGATCTGACAGGTAGACTATTCCTTGCTCTCCTAAATTGGATTGTTTCATTGTCTATGGTACCTTTTAGTAAGATGTAGTTTCCTTCCTTATCTTGTATAATTCGGTCTGTTTTTGCTTTTACTTTGTCTAAGGTCAGTATTGTTGCCCCTGCTTTTTTTTTTTTTACTTCATCTGAAACATAATAGATTCAGACCCTTACCTTTATTCTGTGTGTGTCTCTCTACTTCAGGAGTGTTTCTTGTAAACAACATATTGTAGGATTCTGGTTTTTAATCCACTCTGCTATCTACTTCTGTTTTATGGAAGATTTCATCCCATTCACATTCACATTTTCGATTACTCACTTCATATTACCCTCCATCCTGTTCTTCCTCTTGTTTGTCCTCTTTCTCCTTTTACCCTTTCCTGCCTTACCAGTATTTTGTTTCTGTCTACTACCTCCCCAAATCTGCCCTCTTTTCTGTCAGTCCCTACCACCCTTTACTTAATCTCCTCCTCTCCTTCCCTGTTGGGTACAATAAATTTCTATATTCAACTGATTGTGTATAATATTCCTACTTTGAGCCAATACTGATGAGAGTAAGGCTCAAGCAATGCCCATCACCCACCCTCCCATGTTCCCCTCCACCATAATAGGTCTTTCTCACCTCTTCATGTGAGATAATTTACTCCATTCTGCCTCTCCTTTCTTTTTGCAATTGTACTCCTCTTTTCTCTGTTTACTTCACTTTGCTTGATTTCATATAAATCTCATGCTTCTCTGTATTTCTGTATTATTTTTTGCACCACAATAACATTCTATTACATCCATCCATTTCCTGTTTAGCTATTTCCCAGTCAATGAACATCTGCTTTGTTCCTAATTTTTTGCTACTATAAAAAGTTCAGCTATAAATATTTTACTATTGATAGAGTGCTGGGCTTGGAGTCAGGAGGACCTGAGTTCAAATCCAGCCTCAGATACTTACCAGCTGTGTGACACAGCCAAGTCACTCAATCCCATTTGCCCCAGTTTCCTCATCTATAAAAATGAGCTGGAAAAGGAAATGGCCATTCTAATATCCTTCCCAAGAAAATCCCATGGATGACAGGGTCTACAGGGTCATGAAGAGTTCAACGTGACCGAACAATTGAACAACAAAATGGACTTTTTTTTTTTAGGTCAAACATAAAGCAATTATTTAGTATGTCAAAAACATTATTATTACATCACAGTTAGATAATATAAGACAAATGAAAGAATAATTAATTGATACAATGTACCTATAAACCTGGGTCTCACTTTCCCATTACCAAGCAGCTTCTATGAGGGCAAGTAAGCAGATACTTTCAAAAAGCTGGCAAAGAGCAGGAAAGGAGAAAACCACGTGCTCAGGGACAACTCAGAACTTTAACCCGTAGAACTCAACGTTCTTGATCCATTCAGCAACAATCCGTATCACAGAATGCTATTTCTGTTAGTTTCCACTGTCACACTACTGTCTTCTTTTCTCTAACTCACTCCAGCAGTCATTGCAAACACATACTAACACTGCACCTGCATACCAGCCCACACTCTGATATCTGCTCTCACTGTACTTTATAACTCTCAATACTTTCAAGGTCAACATCCATCCCTGGTTCTCTAATGCTGCCTGTTGCATCCAATATTGCTATCGGGAGAAAGTCCTAATGAAAAAGGGCTTTTCTGTAGTTATCGATGTCCTTGGCAGTGGAAGATTATGGGTCAAAGATTATGGATGTTTGAGTCACTTTCTTTGCATAATTCTCAGTTGCTTTTCAGAATAGCCAGGCCAGTTCACAGCTCCAACAGCTCTGGTGCCTGCTCTTCCTGTGACCTCTTTATGAAAGGAAGAAGTTTGTCTTTTCACTGTGATATTGATGGTCCTTATATTTTTCTATCTTTGCCGATGTTCTGGGTGTGAAGTGAAACCTTCAGAGCTGTTTTTGATTTGTATTCCACTTCTTATTAGAGATTTAGAACATTCTTAGAAACTAGGTAGCTAGATGGTTTGGTAGATGGAGTACAGGACAAAGGTCCAGGAAGACTTGAGTACAAATCCTGTTCTAGACACAATAGCTATGTAGCCCTGGGAATGTCACTTTACCTCTTAGTCTCAGCCTCCTCATCTTTACAACGGACATCATAATATCACTAATTCGACAGGATTGATGTGAGAATCAAATAAGATCTATAAAGCTCTTTGCAAGACATAAAGTACTATATAAATACTAGTTATTATTATTAATCGCTTTTCTTTCATGTAGTTGTTAGTGGTTTGTAATTCTTTTGAGAATGATTTGTTTGTATCTTTTGACCACTTCCCTTTCAGGGAATGGACTTCCGATTATATATATTCCTTTTAGTTTACTATGTATCTTGACAATGAGACCTTTAGTGATTAAAGGCAGTTGTTTTTCCACAGTTGACTTCTTCCCTTTCTTATCTTTGTTCCATCAGCTTTGTTCGTGTGAAAACTTTAAAATTTCTTATACTCTAAATAATTAGTTTTATCTTTTATAATTGCCTCTGGATAATTAATATTTTCAGGTTTATCGAACATCGTGTTAGTTCATTTACTTCTGAGTCTTCCTCATTCGGACTGTTCCATTGATCAACTATTCTGTTTTTTTTAACCAATACCAAATGGTTTTGACAATTACTTCTTTATAATTTAGTTTGAGATCTAGGAGTGCAATTTCCCCTCAATTTTGATCCTTTTTTCATTATTTCTTTTGATAATCTTTATCTTTTGTTCTTTCAAATGAATTTTTGTTTCTATTTTATCTAGTACCAGTATTCCCTTGGTTGGTTGGTATACCACTTAATCTGTAAATTAATTTTAGCAGTAATGGCACAGTCTAGCCATAACCATTGAATATTTATTCTTTATTCCTTTAAAATATATTTTTCCATGGGATGTTTAAAGATATGTATTATGCTTTGGTAGACTCCTAAATGTTTTTTAATTTTGTAGCTAATTTAAGTAGGACTTCACTTTCCATGATCTCTCCTAGATTTTGTTATTGCTATCATAGAAATATTTCTTTGTGAGTATATATATTTCGTTACCTGCTACTTAACTGAAGGTACTGTCCAGAAGACTGTAGATGATTTTCTGATTCTCTGGGATTTTCTAAGTATATCATCATGTTAAAAGCAAATAGGTATACTCTTATTTCTTCTTTTTCTGTCTTTGTATTTTTTAATTTCTTTCTCTTGTATTAGCATTTCTTTTTGGGGGGGGCAGGGCAATTGGGGTTAAGTGACTTGCCCAAGGTCACATAGCTAGTACATGTATCAAGTGCCTGAGGCTGGATTTGAACTCAGGTCCTCCTGACTCCAGGGCCAGTGCTCTACTCACTGCCAAATAACAGTAAGGATAACAGGCATCTCTGTCTTACTCCTGTATTTATTGGAGAAGCTTCCAGTGTCTCCTTTTTGCATATAATGATAGCTTTTTTAAATTATATTTAAAAATATCCATCTGTACTCATTCTTTGTAGGTTTTTTAAATAACATAAATGAGCATTATTCTTTCTCAGCATCTATTGATCTATTTTCCAGTATCTATTGATTAAACATATATTTATATATTAACTAGTTATTTTTTTATTTGGTTTTGGCTAGACCATGTGATGTCCTAGGTTTAGAGAATTTCTCTATGAGCAAACTCCCTGGAACAATGCAGATGAACAACAGTTCTGCGGTTTGAAGTTTTAGAACATTAGCTGCCTGTAGTACATGATAGATTCTTGCTCAAGGTAACACAGCCAATATTTTTCAGAGTTAGTTCAAATTAATATGTCCTGATTATTTTTCTGTGACTGTGTAAATACATGATAAAATTATGTATGTGTATATTTCTTGTCCTCTCCATCTCTTGCCTGACCCTTCGCTCTCCAAATAAATCTCTAAGAGAGAATTGCTTAGTATTATCTATTTATATTACATGCTGGAAGTGCATGAAGGTTAATGTGTTCCTTTTTTGAAGACTTTTTTAAACCTAGGTTATGAACCAAATGTCACGCCTTTAAGAGAAATGTTTTAATGTTTTTTTAAGAACCTTTAAAATTTTTATCCAAAATAGGATGACAAATCATTCATTTGGGTTTTTGCCACTAGGAAAACAAATTACTTTCCTTTTTTAGTCTCTTGAGTTCTTTTGAACTTGCATTTGACTTAAGTCACATAATGGAATTTAAATATTCTTTTAACTCTACATTTTTGAATATTTCCAAATTTGTCATATCCCACATACATTAAAAAGTGCTTGGTTTTTTTCTCCTGCTTGCTGTAAAGAATAGAAGAATTGCCAGGACTAACAAACAATGGAGCATACAATATGTTTTTGCAGTGCTTAAAAGTATTCTGGGTTCATTCTAAATTTAATTTGATTTTACAATAAGATCACAATTTTTCACATAAGCACCAAACATCTGGTTCATATTTTGTTTGTAAATGATATGGCTGAAGTATATTACAGAAGTCTGTTGTGCAATTAAGAAGAGACACTTTGAAATTTCGCAAAATGAGTTGTATTTAAATGGAGCTTGGGATTTATCCCAGGGAAGAAAGTATTCTCTTTAAGAGCAGTAGGAACTTCTAAAAATTAAATAAATAAATGGTCAAAATGTAAAACTTCTATGTATTCACCCCTTTCAAAAGCATGAAAAATGGAAAATTTCACAAGTGAAAGTTAAAGTCGACCTAAGGCAGTTTTAGATTGTGGAGCCTTCAAATTTTATTCATGGGATGTTTTTAGAAACATTTTGTGGTTTGTTCACTCCAGTTAATTCCAGGCAATCCTTCTGCATTTCTATCAGATGGACATTTTGATACTTCAAAACTTCATTTGGCACAAAATACATTTAGAGCAGCAAGGAAGGAAAATGAGAGATTTTTGGTTAGTTCTTATAATCTGTAAATTTCATTTTAAAGCATTTTGTGAATGGTAAATCAGACAGAATAAATATAGCTGTTGGACCTAGACAATGCTATTGAAGCTTAATATGCTTACTAAATATTTAAAACTGATAAACCACTAATTGCATATCACCCACTTTGTTAAAGTATTTCAAGGTCAAAGGTTTTCTTTTGCAGGGGGAAATCCAAATGAAGGACAAGAGCTTAATAATTTACTCCTTGGCCTCCGAGCAGCTTTGTGTGGTCCTGTTTCAGTCACATAATCATTCTTTACCCCATTCTTCTTCTGTAAGACTTGATTGTTGGACTTTGGTGGAAAGAGCACTGTCTGTGGAGTTAGGGGACATGGTTTAAGTCCCCGCTCTGTTGCCTGCTATTCTCATGACCTCTTTATAAAAGGAAGAGGTTCGGCGTAGATGGCTTCTGAGGTTTTTTTTCCACCTTCATATCTGTGGTCCTGGAAGAGCTATCAATTTCTGATATTTTTTCCATCCTAATAGTCTACATTTCTGTCGTGCTAGGATCTTAAATCTATAGTTTGAAGGAACTCACAGAACATCAAATCCAACTCCCATATTTAAAGAAGAGAAAATCAGGCCCCAGAGGCATTAAATGATTTACCTCTGATCCTACAAGTGGTAGTAAATACCTGAACTCAAAACCTTGTAGTATTGTTACTAATCCAAATAGCAGCAACAATTTGTTTTTTTATTAGGCTTTACATTAGAACTTGGAAGCCTTAAGCATCACCTCCAAGAACCCAGGGTAACTCTTACACATGATACACAATTTAGTAACAATTTTTTAAAGGTGTGATATTTAATGAAAATCATATTAGCACAAAAATAGCTAATATACACTCTGCTTTTCTTTCAAAGATAAGCATCCTGATTCCCAAACATGAAAGAATAGATGCTTTTCAATATAAACTATTGTTAAGTATCAAATGTAAAAATGTATCCCAATGTCAAATGTAAAAACCCTAATTTACTAAACAAATATTAACCACTTGAACATTTCCACATTCAAATAATATCAGAAAAGAAAACTGCTTATGAAATTGTGAATTATGAATAGTTATGAGTAGTTTTAAGGACACATCAAATTTGATATTTAAACATAACAAAATTGTGACCAAACACAAATAATTGATTAGTAAATATTAATATTAACATATAAAGTTTTGACCAGATTGCCCTGCATATTTGTGTCCCTTCTGTTGTCTTTTGTGTCATCTTTTCAATTTTTCATTGTTTACTTTTTTCTTTTGTTGTTTCATGTCACTATCACTGCCCACCGATTCCCTTCCTGACCCAACAGGAGCTCTCCCTGAACAAATCAACGCTTTGACAGTGCCTGAAAACGTATGGCTCATTTAGTACCTGGCTTCCTCCTCTCAGCCAAGTAGTGAGAAGTGTGCTTCATTATTGGAGCCATGATTGGTCACTTCATTCATCTCCTTTACGTTGTAGGGTAGCCAGGTGATATAGTAGATAGAATGTTGGACCTGGAGTCAGGAGGATGCATCTTCTGGAATTCAGGTATGGCCTAGACATTTACTAGCTGTGTGACCCTGGCCAAGTCACTTAACTTTGCCTCCGTTTCCTCATCTATATAAAATGAGCTGGAGAAGGAAATGGCAAACTGCTTCAGTATCTTTGCCAAGAAAACCCCAAACAGGGTCACAGAGTCAGACATGACTGAAAGCAACTGAATACATACATTGTAGTCATAGTATAAATGATCCTCTTGTCTCTGCTTACTTTACTCTGCCCTCACTTTTTCCTTCTTTTCTCTGAATCCATCATATTCACTCTGTCTTATGGTCCAGTTATATTGCATTCATCTACCATAATTAGTTCAAAGAATTCTCAGTTGATGGCCCAAAGTCAAAAACTTATAAACTTTATGGAGGTGATCGCAGACATCTTTGGTATCTTGAGATCATCTTTTCTAGGCAAGTTGCCACTAGTTATTAATAAGAATACTTACCATTTTAAGTATTTAAGGTTTATACAAACAGCTTCCCATATATTATCGCATTCAATTCATAAAATCACTTGAGTCAGAGTCAACAGTTTTGTAGTGAAGAAGACTCCAAGGGGCAGAATTAAGGATTTTTTTATTTAGGTGCCAAGCATCTGTTCCATACTCTATTGCTTGGTCATTTTTAAATTGAAATATGATCAGAAGACATTATATAATACAGTTGTGTATGTAATGATAAAATGTAATAGTATATTTGTGTCCAAGGGTAAGAGAGATGGGGCGTAAATGTTTGGCTTTCTGTGCCTACATTTCCTTTAGAGAGAAAGAGAGAAGACGAAAAACAAAACCCAGTGTCACTCTACATATTTTCTGGCACATCCCTTGGAAACTGCATCTGTAAACCATGGAACCATTAATGTTGCACCAATGTAATGCGTTGATCACCCTGTTTAGCTTGGCACTGCCTTGAAACCACTCGTTTTCTGAACCAGACGCTTGCCAGTTCCTCATGTTTGATTCATTCATACTTCAACCAAATAAAATACTGTCCCGAAAGAACCATTTGATGTTCGATTCTTAGGGTATTATTTGACAGAGGTATATTTGACTTCAGCTTGGCAATGCAGTATCAAATTGTTTACAGGTTGTGATTTTTAAAAGGCTGTAGAAATTATTAGTGTAGGTGTTATTTATCTAAAGTAGATGTATTGTAACTACCTTGCCAAGCATGTTTTTTTAAGGTATAGGCTATTTTTTTTCTTTTCTTCTTCATCCAACTGCTACTGTACAGATTTGGCAGACATTCGTGTTATTGTTTCACCCTGGATTTGTTTTATTTTGTTAATTTAATAAAATTGCTAATTAATTAAGCATTTTGGAAGGTAGGGAGGACTGTACTAAATGTAGTTTTCAAGGGGTTTTCAAGGGGTTAAACTAGTTGACATCACATTTTCTGTCCTTAAACTCAAAGATTGGGGCAGGATGTAAACTGCTTGGCTGGCATAAAGCTTGAATGATTTGGACGGTGTCAGCACTATTGTCGGTTAAAGAATAATACAGTCAAGTTTCAGCCTCGGCAAAGCAGGCCTCCCCTTGTCCATTGGTTACATAGGTCTGGAAGAATCTGAAATTTTGCAAGAACAATAGTATAATTCTGCTTTTAAGAGGAGGGGTTACATTTCTGTATGCTTTACAATAGAAGAAGGCTGAGGAAATTTGTTGAGAGGGGCTGCCAGGTGTCTGTTTTCCTCATACAAGTGGATGGACCACCCTTCACACCTCAGCCATTCCAAGGACTGATTAGCCTGCAGCCGGTCAGACCTGATACATGGTGGTAACTTCCAATGAATAGAAATAATGCTTCTGAAGATCACTGTGCTATGGTGTTATAAGACTCCAAATCTTCTTTCATCCTTTGGAAGTGGAGGTGCATAGTTATCTGTAGATAAAAGTAAATAAGTCCTGGCATGAGAACAAAAGGGTTTAGAGCTAGAAAGGACCGTGATGGTCATCTGATATAATCCTTCTATTTTTACATATCTACAAGCACTTTTCATATGCTATCTCATTTAGTCCCCACAGTAATCCTGTGCATTAGGAGTGATTATCCTCATTTTAAAGGTGAAGAAACTAAAGTAAATGTTTAAGTGCCTCAGCTTATGGTTACACAGCTAGCAAGTGTCTGAGGCAGGATTTGAACCTAGATCTTCCTAACTACAGACACTGGACCACCCAGCTTTTTGACTGATGTGATTTCATAAGTTATTATATAACCAGGGAGCTCTTTAAGGATAAATTGTAGGGCAGGGCTGGTCTGTATTGGAGGAGGTAGCTTCTCCATTGTCAGTTCCCTGTTCCAGTGAAACCATAGATTGGTCCTCAAAGAAGAAATTGGAGGGGTTAGCAAATTTTAGACATAACAGTATTATCTGTGGTAGGTACACTGGAATTTACTTGAATTTCAGTCAAAATCAATAGGAAAGTCATTAATACATTTCTCCTCCTATAGAGTATAAACTCATAGAATTCACAGACTCTTTTGACTTTGTGTCACCTTATAACACTTTATAAGTGTTTGTTGATTGATTGCAAGTTCCTAGAGTTTCTACAGGCAGCTGGTCTACAGGTAGAGTTTATACAGGTACCAGGTCACCGCTGCCCACTTTTTTTATCACTCCCATCTCTTGGAATCTCTGATTTCCTTCAAGATTTCAGCTTAAGCTTGTCCTTCATAAAACCTCTCCTGGTTTCATCCCCCTGCCCTCGCTTACCAAACCCTGTTCCAGGGCTCCTTTTCCAATGTAATTTTGAGTATCTTCTCTATATACTTTTATGTCCACATGTTGTATTTGCCCATTAAATAGAAGCTTTTGGAGGGCAGAGACTGTCAAGCCTTTCTTTGTATACCCAGTTTTTAGTACATAAGTATTTAGTAAGTGCTTGTTAATGGATTGGTTCTCCCTCTCTGGAACACTAAAGATTAGCTCTTAGACTATGTGGCATAACTCTCTGTAGTAGAACTCAGAGAGACAGTGCATTAAATACATCAAAGTAACATGGATTTTTCTTTCTTTAACATAACCATGGAATTTTAGAATTGCAGAGTACCTTAGAGATGATCACATCCAAACTCTTCTGGTGTAAACCCCAAATTGATAGATGAAGAAAGTCATACCCTGAAATGTCAGAAGACTTTTCCCAGATTAAAAATAATCCAGCGTTCCAGGCTTTAGGGCCTAAAATGAAACAAGTAGAGGTTCAAGGTTAAACATGCAGTCTTATTAACAAAAATTCAGCCTGCTCTTTAAGGTGTTGAGGGCTGGGCAGGGGTTGGTAGTGTGAGAATAAGCATTATATAGTGCCTACTGTGTGCCAGGCACTGTGCTAAAGCACTTTTTTTTAAACAAATTTTATCCCATTTGATTCTTACAACAACCTAGCAAGGTAGGTTCTATTGTTAATCCTATTTTATAGTTGAGGAAAACTGAGGCAGAGATTAAGTAACTTGTCCAGGGTCATACAACTAGTAAGTGTCTGGTGCTGGATCTGAACTCAGATCTTTCTTTATCAGTCAAAAAAAGACGATGATGTTCTTGAGAGGCATATAAACAATTGGGGAGTAGGCCACTTCGGTCTTTGTTCAAAATCATTGAACAGAGCAGTACACTGCATAGAACCTTTTAGACCTGTGTAAAACATGCTTTAAAATTTGAAGACTGTCTCTTCTGGGGAAGGAACTTAACTAATGTGCCTCAATTGGGGCTGGACTTTTCAGCATTCATGCCTAGTCAGAAAGTGATAATGACTCTTTCATTGGAATGATGTATGTCATTTATTCTTTCTTCTGAATCTTATCTTGTAGCAAGATACATATTCTCATATGTATATGCACATACGCTTCTGCAATTAACTTGTCTTTCTTTGTGTCTGTGTCTGTGTCTGTGTCTGTCTGTGTGTGTTTAAGAGAAAGACTACATTGTGGCTATATTGGGATTTTCCCACACAGATGAAATCAAAGTTCCAGACCAAAACACATAATCTATATAGTAAAGAAAGAATGGCTATTAGACTTATTTCTGTTAAAAGAAAATTGAAAAAGAAAATATTATCCACTAAATTGATTGATTACTGGAAATTCTGTAATCTATCATCTGTCCATAACTCGGGAATTACTGTGTATGTGATTTTATATATGTGGGGTGGGGGGAGAGCCAAGAAATAATCAAGCATGGTGATGGCTTATCATAATAAAAAGAGCAGGAGATTTGGGAAGTAGAAGACCTGGATTTGAATCCTGCCTCAAAAATGTATTAGCTTTGTCACTCTGGTTATATGATCTAGCTCCGCCTTAGTGTTCTCATCATTAATATGGGCACAATAAATACCACCTGCCTTGTAGGGTTGTTGTGAGGAACGAATTAAATTAAGAATCAAAATGCTAAATTTTACTACTTATTGCTTTAGCCACATAAAAATATTGGCAATTTTTTTTGTCAATAAAGCCATGACAGTTAATGGAAAATACTGTCTATGGAAAACAAACCTTCACCTTACATAGTATTTCTTCCTTGTGTATACATTTTAAATTAGTTTAGTTACAAATATCAGATTTCAATCAAATACTTAGCATGTAGTCAATAGATTTTTTTTTCCCCATTTCCTCTTCCTGGTTCTTTCATTAGGTCTTTCCCCCACTAATTTTTTTTTAATTTTCAATTGATTTCTCAATTGATAATTAATATTTAAAAAGAAGAAAACAGTTTGTCATGACTCAACTCTGGAGAAATGGGTGAGGCTCCTTGTTTCAGCATCTCAGTCAGCAGGCCAGGAAGTTGTTCTCCAAGGCAAGGGAGAGTTTTGTGTGGTTTGGCTTCTATGGGCGGGGAGAGGAAAGAATAAATGAAGGGTCCTTGGGAAGGAGCAGAGTTGGGGAATTCCCAAGGCTACGCCCAGGTCCTTTATGTTGAATTTAGTCAACGGTAGGGGAAGGAGAACCAGATAGGATATGCTAGCCAAGTTAATCAAAACCAGCTGAGTTGACAGATAGGGTCAGGGAAACACAGGAATGACGGTGAGAGGGAGTCTGACATGGCAGCCCTGAAAAAACACATACACATACACACGCACGCACACACACACACACACACACACACACACACACACACACACACACACACACAACCACACCCATTGATTTTTGGGAATCATTGGGTTTTTAAATCTCTCACATGCATGGCTAAGAGGCCTAGGCTGGCATCTTACAGTCTCTTTAAACCCACAGAAAAAGATATTGCTGTTAAAACCTGGAGTAATACTTTGATGGTACCAGATAGTTCAGTGACTTCTCTTTAACACATTGATATGACAAACATAAAATCTCACAGGCAAATAGGTATTTGGAAAATTAATGTAAGAATTGTTGAGGTAATTGGTGTCAAAGAGATAATATTGCTCATGTCAGCCAATTCTTCCTTGGCAGTTAAATGTATTATTTGGTCATTTTACATTATTACTTGCACTTTACACGAACTTCATAAAATATTTTCTTTATAACACGACTATGAGGTATTCCAAGTATTATTATCCCTGCTTTGCCAATGAGGAAATTGAAGTGGCATACGGATAGGCATTGAATAAAGGTGCAGAGTCATGAATAGGAAAATGTGACAGATGGTGTTGAGTGATTTGGGGTAACTGGAGTAAAGGGCAGGGAAATGTTTATGATGAGATCAGATAAAAAGGGTGTAGGTAGAAGTGGGCTGGCAAAGAGCCTTGAAACCCAGAATGAGGAGGCTAAACTTTCCACAGAGGAGTAAGTGGGGTCATTGGAAAGTTTTGACTCAAGTAGTGACAAGGTCAGAGTTCTTTGCCAAGGAAGATAATTTTGGCTATAGCTAGAGGGGATAGAGGGTGGAAATGGGGTGTTGATTGGCAAAGAAAGTCTTGTGGTTCCTGCCTTGGTAGTGGAAGTACCAAAAAACAAAGGGTTTAAACAATGAGGCTATTCATTTTTGTCATGTGGGAAGTCCATCCTACCTTTTGATATAATTTCATTTAAAAAAGTGGAGAATTCTGAATATACAATTCTGTTTCTTCTAGTAAAAGTGAAACTGGATTGTTGGGTGCCAGTATTACATATTAATGACTTGTTGATGGTAATGATGGGTTAACTTCACAAGTCCGAGCCAAAAGTCTACCAGGAAAGGCATTTCTTTGGTTTTTGTTTTTAGAATGCTCAGTTAGCTTTAATTTATAATTTTAGCAAAGTGGTCAGAAGGAAAATGGAAAAAATATTTCCATTTTCTAGTTTGATAATACTACTCTTGACATACCTTGGGATGCCATATGATTGCCTCCAACAGCTCAGATTTGGTTATAGCTTTAGAAATGATACTGTGTCTCACACATCTAAAAGCTTTTTTTTTTCAAAACCCAGGTGAGATATTCTCACCTTTATAAAATATATATACATACGTATATGTATGTACATATATTTTTAACTATATCTCTGGTTTCATTGTAATAGTAAATTCCTTCTGCTGATGCTACTCCGCATGGATTTCTTTGTAATTTTTTCTTATGTCATCCATTGAGAGGTCAGTTGACTTGTCCTGGGTGACAGTGCTAGTATGGGTAAGAAGCGGGATTTGAACCAATGTTTCTTTGATGCTACGTCCAGGTCTCTGTCCATTAAACATGTTGTGTGCCCTGCCCTACTTCATATATATGTGTATGTATATGTATGTGTGTATATATGTACTTGTATGATGTGTCATTGTCATACTCGTGAATTAATTATAAGTAGTCAGGGTGTCAATCACAACTTGTTACATTCTTTGTTCCTATGATTACAATGGAAAACTAACATGACATGTATTGAAAGGAGAGTTAGTTTTCACTTCAGAAAGTCAGCTGAATGTGAAGTTTCAAATTCAGTTTTGAGTCCTGATACTTGTTAATCATATAATCTTGATATCACTTAACCTTTAATGGCCAGAGCTGACAAATGTGATCTCTTCTCTTTCCCCTCTTCTTCCTCTTCCCTCCAACTTAAGACGGGCAGGGTCTTGGATCAGTTTCCTTACAGATAGGCAGGTTAGGCTTATATATGAGTTATCCGTCTTCACAGAATTCCCTTTCTCCCTTCTTCAGGTCAGTATCAAACATAGTCACAGTGGAAGAGGCATATAGATAGAAGAGGAAGGTAGAGGTCTAGATAAGAGACCCATAGACATCCCAGATGTATTTCCCATTTCTCCTTTCCCGATTCCTCCCTACTGAGCCTATCTTCTGGCAAAATCCATAGAAACGCCCACATAAAGGAAGACTCCCTGAGATACTGACATAATGAATGCCGCTGTGTTCTTCCCTAGAACCCAGAGGTTTACTTGGGCCAGTTATTTGTTTCTGTACTAAATCACTTCTGCTCACAAGCTACAGGGTTGTAGCACCAGTAGTTAAATCCCTAGCCAACTCTTAAACAATGTATTGGGGGGTGGGGCCAAAAAAGCAGTATATCATCATGTATTTGCCAGCTCTTGGTGGCTTCGCTGGGCTTGACCTAGTTACAATTCTGATATAACCTTTCAGAGCCTCAGTTTCCAGATCTGTCTATCTATCTATCTGTCTTACCTGCTACACAGGAGAATTATAAGGAATATTATAATATAAAATATATATATAATATAAGGAATTATAAGGAATCCATAAGAAAATGCATGTGAGAGCTCTTGATAAATTATAAAACATTCAAAGGCATTGTGATGCCAATAAACTTCTCACTGGAGTTGCCCGAGAGATTGACCACTTGCTACCTGTGTGCACCTGGGCAAATTACTTAAGATCTCCGCTTCTCTATTTCTTCCTCTGGTAAAATATAGAGTTAGACTAGATGACCACTGGGCTCACTTACATCTCTTAATCTGTGACCCTTTGTTCCTCCTCCACTATATACAACTGTGAAGGATTACTGTGATTTAGATCTGGCATTGTTTCTCTTGTTTCTGGCTTTGATATGTGTTTTAGTCACCTTGGTACAGTGGAGATAGACTTACAGGGTTAACTTTGCCAGGTGCTGTCAAAGGGAAGATGGATCTGTGAACTGAACAACAAAGGGTTGGGTGGGTGGGCGAGAACTGCTACAGGTTTCTCATCAGTGTCCCATGAGAGGCTATTAAATTATGTTTAAAATGTATTTGCAAGATGCTTTATTTAAAAGCTTGAATTTAAATACTTCTGATATAAGATGCAGGCAGCTAAGTGGCCCTTAAGATAGAGCACTGGGCCTGGGGTCAGAAAGACTCATCTTCCTGAGTTTAAATCCAGCCTCAGACACTAGCTCTGTGACCCTGGGCAAGTCACTTACCCTATCTGCCTCAGTTTCCTCATCTATAAAATGAGCTGGAGAAGGAAAATGGCAAACCACTCCAGTATGTCTGCCAGGAAAACCCCAAAGAGGGTCAGGAATAGTTGAACACGACCGAAATGACTGGTCAACAATATAAGAAGCAGGAGGCTCAAATTAAAAAACTGTCCATGACACTAAAGCCCACATTGTACAATCCAAGGTCTATATTAGTCTCCTCCCCATCCTTATATTGGTACTATATCTGATTATTTGTTCAGATTCTAGGATTCCTTTTCCTTTCACTGTTTGATAATCACCTGTTAGAAAAGTGGAACTTCACAGTAAGTAAAACAAGAGAAAGCAGATGGTAGAGAAACAAAAGTGACATGTGAAAAATTGTTTATGAAGAGGCCTGGAGAATGAATAATATCTATTTTAAGTGGCGAGAAGTAAAACATCATTGATAGCCCTTTTCTCCTTTCACCTTTTGATTGCATCTCACAGCATTTGTCTTCTTGTTCTTAGCTCCTCTGCTCGCCAGCCTCACCTCCAAGAGGCAGTGTCTTGGTGAATTAAAGCTCTCTTCCTCCTTCCCTATGAAAATATTAGCAATTTCTGTTTCATAACTTGTGGATCTATTCAGCTCTAAGGAAGCCTTTCAGGGATGAGCAACAGTACTTTTAATCTGTAGGATACAAAGTCCATGACTGCCTCCGAGATTGGGATTCTGTAGTGATTTTATTTCATTATGAACCTACACCAGCATTATTTAATGCAACCAAGTTTTGAATGCTAGTAGAGAACACACTTAAGGTCATGGTCTAAAAGGACTTTGATGTCCTGCATAAGGCTGATTTTCCCATAATATGCATGAAAAGCTTGTGCAGTATAGCTCTTAGGAAATGAATATTTGTTCGTGTAGGTTACAATAGGAGACATAACCTGTGAGTGATGGGAGATGTCGGGCAGAATATGGATTTGGAGGAAAAAGGGGGAGAACCGGCATGAAAAAATTAGCCATGGAAATCCATGAATGCAAAGCTGAGAATATTCCTGGAAATGTGGCAGCTATATTTTACCAGAAATGACAGGCATCTTTTTTTTTCATATCCTGCTAGTAAAGTGTTTCTGATTTTTTTTTAACAAACTAAGTAATTTCCCCACAGATTTCATGCCCCTTTTCTCCAGCTTAGAAGATTCCACATGTTTCTTCTCTCTTCCCAGTCCCTAGTCTTTGGTGTTGGGGAGTGGGGGAGTAACATATGAAAAGTATCATCCTCTGGATTTTTCTTTAGTTGTCCATAAAGGAGTACATTTTGTTAGTTGAGGCCACTAAACTGACATTCTCTTTGGCCAAATAAAATTGATTCTTCGTGTTTTTAAATTTTCATGTTTGGAGACATATGACTTGGGTTCAAATGTTGACTTCCACAGTGTATTGGACTTTGGGCAGGTCACCACTCTCCCCTGGAATCTCAGTGTCCTCATCTTTAAAATGAGGGAATTGGACTACATGACCTCCGAGCTACAATTTGGCTCTAAATCATTGATTGTATTGGCAATTTTTTAACAAAAAGTATATTCCTTATTTCAAAGCTACCTTTGATGATTTTATTGTTAATGACAAATAATTGTTGAGCACCCAGATGGGATCTTCCCCCCTGCCACCTCCCCAATACAGGAAGTATAGACATTGTATTATCACCTTGACAAGTGAGAGAAGACAAAAAGCCATAAACATTTTAAGGAAATGGCGGGAATAGGCTGGTTGTATTGACAGTTTATGGGACTCTGGCGAATTTCAAGGAATAAAAGGGTGCGGGAGAAAAGGAATCTCTTCTTGGTGTGAAGACACTAAACAAAAACTCTGAAGTAGAAGAGGGAGCCACCACCAAGTCAAAGGTGTATTATTTTATTTGAAGCAGAGGAAGATGAAAGCATGCAGGTAGCATAGGATCTGCTGATAAAGGATATTAAATCTTAGGGTCTTTGGTATGGAAAGAATGGAGTCAAGTCACCGATAGTGATGTTATTTAAGCAGAGAATTGGGAGAGATTGAAAAAAGGAGATGCAAGAGGTGAGAGGTTGAGTAAGGAACTGAGTAAGTTGTTGTCACTAGTGTCTTGATGCTTGGAATGGGTTAAAGTTGCATCCACATACTGAGTACTGACTTTTTTTTAATAGAAAATCAGTCATTTGGATTGGTGGTTGTCTGAGTGTACAAATGAAGGATAGGGAGGAATGGAAGGAGATATTTAGGATGGAGATGAATAGATGGCAATGGGAAAGCTAGGATGGTTTAAAAAAAGAAAAGCTGGAGAACAACAGGTCCCTTCTCTGAACTTTCCCAGTGATCATTTTTTCTTATTGCTTTGGTAGTCCCCATTAGGTAGTGAGTTCTCTGCAGAAATTATAATAATTTTTTCCACATCATTTCTCCAAGTTTTCATGTTGATTTTAGTTGACTGCAACATTGTTTCTCTTTCCCATAATAAAGATTAGCATTAGGGAAATGGCCAAAATGCCAATTTCTAAATCTTGTCTATAATAATAGCTCATATTGCTTTTAAGGTGTGTTAATCCTCTGTAGATCTTCTAAGGGATAAAGGTGTGGTATTAAGTGTATTTATGTTCTTATAAAACATGCGCAAAGTTGGATTTTGTTTTTTGTTTCCTACTCCAAATGCAAATAGATTATGAAAATTAAATGATTGCCTGATTATCATTTGTTTGTCATTAGTTTTTACCTTGGTTCAATTTTGATTCAGTTTTGCCAGGTAGGGCCTTTTCCCTATGATCCTGTTTTAATTTTTGGTGCACAAAGGATAATAAGCGACCTTATCTGAGTAAATTAGTACTTAATTAATCTGAATTAATATCCATGTTTCATTTAATTTGAAACTTACGATATACAAGTCAAAACAGAGATTGAGTTTATTTTTGTGGTTATCAACTAGTTTCCCACCCCACTCCCTTACTAATTCTAATGTCACAGGATATTTCTTTAAAAATGAATTAGAGTCAGTATTTTCCCTCTTGTGTATAGCCAGTTAAACCTTGGCAGTGTCATGTCATAGGACCCGCCTTTTCCTTGTGATTTGCAGGCCTGAGCTTTTTCATAGCTTTATTAGTATCAGAGGGGGTTTATCATAAGGAAAGAATAGGGAATTTTTCCGTAAAAATAAAAATGCTACTCAGTGATTTCGCCCTTTAGTTCTTAATCAAGGTTCCAGATGTTTGTATGTATTTATTTATTTAGATATTTATAGTGTTCTGTGACAGGCAATATGCCTCCCTGGGTGCATTCCAGAAATTTTAAAAACATACATGGTAAAGCCACAGAGATCAAAGACCTTTTGCGCTTATGAGTTCTTTTCAGCCCTTCATCCCTAAAGTGCTGCATATTAAAAATCCAAGAAGAAATACAATGAAATCAACCTAGCAACCAATGGGGGTGGGAGGGAGGAGAGGGCTTCTGTCAATGTTGCAAGGAATCTAGTGCATAGTGATTCAAGAAGCCAAATGGGTCATCTTAAGTGAAACATTTCAGAAATGGAGACATACACCTTAGTCCACTGAAGTGGACACAGCTGGAATTTTTCTGAAAGAATGAAAAAAGTATTAAGTTCTGACTGTGTGCAAAGCACTCTGCTAATCTGGGGATACAAAGAGAAAACAAGCACTCTTGGATTTTACTCAGTTGACTGCAATTGAAAAAAGTTTGTAGAGGGTAGTTCTCCATCTCAGAATCTTCAGGAGAAGTTGTCTTTGAAAGACTTAAATTATGATTAATACAGTGAAAAATAATCTTAATTCTTAATAATCTTAAGACTGAGACATACCTCCTGAGAGGCGATAAACTCAAGATTCACAGTGAGACCTACATTTTTGGACGTGACCAGTGTGGGAATTTGTTATGACGATTTTCTCTTTCTTTTCCAGGTGGAATGTGGGATAGAAAGAAAATAAATTCTTGTTAACAAAGAACATAAAATTGAAAAAAAATTTAGTTAAGACTCCTCAGTTCTTCATTTATAAATCAAGGACGTTAAATTAGATTATCTGTAAGGTTCCTTACAGCTCCAGATAAATAATCCTTTATTTCTCAAATGTTTCTCTGTTATGTTTAATTGAAAACTTGATTTTTATTCTTGTTAAGATACCAACAAAATTGCATTTACTTTATGTATTTTTTGAAAGAGATAAGATAGCTATATCAGGTATTAGCTTTTGTAGCCATTCTCACATATCAAGAAATAACTGCAGATACAACTGTTATCTGCGTCATCTGAGAAAGTGCCTCCAGTCTTGAATATCCCTCCTAGGATTGATCAAAGGCAGAACAGCTCTAGAGCATTTATTTTCTTTGGAATCCCTTTGCCTTCTTGCATTTGTTAACATCCTTTTCTGAGAATCTTTAATGATAAATGAAAGACCTATTTCTTAAGTTAGATTGTTTTCTATCAGCGTCTGTCTAAGGAATCCTCTTATCAGTTATGCTCTTCTCCTGGGGATCTTCCCACACTTGAACTTTGCCATAATTCCATCTCCAGGTTTGTGAATAAGGAGCTCTCAGTGTAAGTGGTCTTTAGTGACACTCTGTCTCCCATCCCTGGGCTCTTTGCGTTGTCTGTCTCCATCCTTGCACTGTTGTGTCTTTTCAACTCTGCCTTGTAGAAACCCTCTGTTCCTTCAAGATGTAGCTCAGGTTGAATTCTCTTAGTGAAACCTTTTTTAAAGTCACCTCAACTACTAGCACCCTCTTTCTCAAGCTGCCTTGTATTTGGTATGTAAACTTATATTTCTCTTCTATGCAGTTGTACATACATGTATGAAAGTATATGTTTGTGTATGCTCATGGATAGAGGAGCATTCTATTTCCTCTCACTAGGACTTAGGAGTGGAGTCAGAAATGAGCCGCCATCGCTGTATTCTGGAATTATGTGCTCTTGTCAAGTGACTTACCTGCCATGCCCTTTGTGCTATACCTACAAGAAGCTGTGTGTGTGTGTGTGTGTGAGAGAGAGAGAGAGAGAGAGAGAGAGAGAGAGAGAGAGAGAGAGAAAGAGAGAGAGAGAGAGAAACTAAACTTTCAGTATAATGGATCTTGGAACTGGCATGTAGTGATGGATAGAATGAGAATATGGGCAAATAATAGCCACAACATTTGATTCCTTTATTTTCTTGAAGCAATAAATCATGCTAGATAGAAAATAGGTCTTGTCAGCCAATTAGAATGAGAGAACTATGGAAATACAGTCATACTGCATCTGGAGTGGTTAGGCAACACTTTGCTGAAAACAACCAGCCAATCCTGCAAGTGAAGTAGAGGGTTCTTTGTTGCTAGTCTCCTCTTGTCGCCTTTCCTTGGCATGCTTTCTCTTTAATCCTACACTTGAAAATTAGATCAAATGCAAACTGTGTTCAGACTGACTTACAGTTTCTTAACTCCTTTCCTGTTTTCCTTTTGACAGCCTTGGCATAAGAAGTCTTTTTCAAGTAGTAAATTAATTTGGGTAGTAAGCACCCCACCTGAATTTTGTTACATGCTGGCAGTTTAGATAAATGGATATTATAATCTCAGCCCATTTCTACCCAACACTGTGCTGATTTGCAAGACTGAAAAAGTGATAATATTCTGTCAGTTTCGGGCATAGGAGGAAAAATGGGGGCAGATTTTCTTATTTGTATTTATAGGATGCCTGTGGGGAAGCTAGAAATGCTGTATGGCAGTTTACATGGCTAAATACACATAAAGAAAGATAAGAAACCCGTAGACATTTCTTTGTAGAGGCATGGAAGAAAAGACAGAATAGATCAGTAATTGTCAACTGTGTTGGAGATACACTTTCAGACGTAACCAAAGAATTTCTTTCCCTTAAACTCACCATTTCCTTGAAGAATGCAGTCTATTTTTAATGACTATATTGATTTGATGATTGTGTTATGATGCATTTTATTTGCTGCTGTAATGTTTGCTTCCTGTCAGCACTTAATGTGGATAAATCTACTTTTTGGCACTGCTTTGATATACTGTAAAACTGCTTATATTTGCAGTAAAATTTGTTTTGCTACGGTATGTTTGTGCACAGACTCAGTGGGAATTTTTTTTCTACCCAATCGTTACATGTTCAGTTTAGTAGAAAAATAGACATATGCAGTGCTGTTATCAATTTATACTATTAGCAGAGTGGCATGGAGAAGACATAGTTTTGGGTCTGAAAAATGATAACTAGTACAACATTCATACTTTTAGTCAGCTCTTTAGTTCTTTCTTATTTTTTTACCAAAACATATGCTTCTGTGAAATTTCTAATCCATAGTTTATATGTTTCAGAACCAAAAAAAAATGTAGCTAATCACAAAAGGTTATTTCTTGCAGGCTTTTATGTGTACACTCTTCATGTTAAATAGAAGTATGTTTTTAATGTCATTCTAACATTTATTTGCTATGTAGCCTTGAGGAGGTCACATTCTTTGGTACTCAGTTCTCTGCTCCACAAAATGAAAGGGCTAAATTCATTCTCTGCTAGCCCTCATATTCTGCAATTATTTATTATTACATATTTGGACATATTTCTCCTTTTTCTAATAACATAATTTATATAAAGAAAGCAGTTAAGAAAAATTAACCAACTTATTGAATAAACACATCTGACAGTAAATGCAATATTCCCTACCTGTATAACAGCTTTATTTTAGAGAAAAGGCAGTTAGATCCCAGAATATTTGAAGTGACTTGTTCAAATTCAGTTTTGTTGCAGTTGTTCAATCATTTAATCATGTCTGACCCTTTGTGACCATGACGGGTTTTCTTGGCGAAGATACTGGAGTGGTTCGCCATTTCCCCCTCCATTGGATTAAGGCAAACAGAGTTTAAGCGTCTTGCCCAGGGCCACACAGCTAGTGTCTAAGGCTGGATTTGAACTCAGGTTCCTGATTCCAGGCCCAGAACTCTATCCAGTGGAGCCACCTAGCTGCTTCAAATTCACATAGATGAGCTTAAATAGAGCTGAATTTTGAATTCAGATCCTTGGAGGGCAAATCCTATGCTTTTTCCACTGTATCATATTCTCAATTTGATTTACCCACCTCCTTTAAAACAGACCTGCAGACAGGCTGTAAACCAGGTGAGGGTAACCAACAGGTCTCTACCATATTGGTGACTTGGGGGGATGCCTCCATGTGAAGACCTTCCCCCAGAAGAATGGGTAGATGAGAACAGTTTGTTCCAATGGCCAAGAAGGAGGCTGAAGCAGGTGCTGTGGAACACTTAGAGTTTGTCAGACCTCAGAGATGCCAAGGTCATCTGCTGCATCCCAGGACATTGCCAGTTGTCCTGACTTTTGTCTTGCTGCTGGACTTTGATGACTGTGTG
>CM053626.1:113323276-113342653 GCA_028646595.1 Phalanger gymnotis | reverse complement strand
CCACCACCGTCGCTGAAGTTGTCTCCTGGCTCACCCCTCCTCGCAGCCGAGCTTCCGGCGTTCTCAAGCTCCGCCTCAATGACCAGAGACCATTGGTTCCCGAGCTGGCCCCTCCTAAGTCACCAATCCACACCCACACAGGTTTCACACCTGACAGGGCCCTGGGACTGGGGCTTAGCACTTAACAGCTGAAAGTACTTCCACTCAAAAGAAACAAAAGCCATGCTAATGAGACAATTTTGCTTAACAACACATAGACACATATTAAGCCTTGTCTATGTGTAAGCCAGGAATTCTGCCAAGTAAAGAGAGTAAGGAAAGAAGTTGGGATGACTCTGGCAGTAAGGAAGAGGCAAGGCAACAGTGACTTCCTAATTGTTATCATATATCCCTTCCTTATTACTACATATTAAAATATGGAGGTCTCCATCAGTGTGTGCCCTCTGGCAAGTTGGCTGTCTTACCTTGTGCAATGTCAGAAGAATAACTCTGCCATACAAAATAGCCATGTCACTTAGGCACATTACTTAACCTCTCTCTGTCATCTGTTAAATGAATGAGTTGGGCAAGATAATCTTTCATGTCTCTTCCAATCTTAAAAGACTATAAATCTATTAGTAGCTTGTTTCCCAGGGTTATTTGTGAAATCAGAATCATAGCATTGGAAGGAGTCTTAGAAATCATCTGATTCAACTCTTGCCCTAAACTTAAATGTTCTCTGTACTATCTCCTGCCTCTCATGGTCCAGCCTCAACCTGGCCACCTTAAGTAACTGGGAATTGACTAACACATGGGAGAATCTATACAGTTTTCAGAAAGATCAGTTTGTTAGAAATTCTGCCTTTATATTGCACCAACTTAAGCCTTCCTCCAACAATTCTCTCTCCCCTACTGTCTTTCTTCCTTTTCCCTCCATTGTGTTCTGTTTAAAGCAGAAGAGGCCTTGAGATACAGTGGAAAGATGACTGATTCTGGTATCAGATAACCTGCCTGTTGCTCAATAGCTGTGTAACTTTGGACAAATCACTTACCTCTCTGGCTTTTGCAGTAAAATGTCTCTGATCCCTTTTAGCTCTCCTCTCATTCTGAATGGGATCCTTCTGTTTTAAGCCCTTCTACAGGCATCTACCTTACAATGGTGTCAATCTGTCTAACAAAGTATTTCCAAAAATGAGAGTACTTACTTTTTTCATGGGTATAAATAATTGGTGCCTCAGAGCTACACCCTCCCTCACACAAAGAGGCCAACAAGCCTAGTCTGGGATTGATTCTCACTGCATCAATTTTACCTCCTAATCTAAGAGAATGAGACCAACTCCCCATTTTCCTCCAGGTGCCCAGAGATGCAAGCAGGATCCCAATCTAGAAATCAAATGCTGAACCCTTGACCCAGACCCTAATGGACAGGCTACTCAGGAACTAAAAATTGACTTGTACAAATGAACCTTAGGAAGAAGGTTCCCAACCCTAGACATATAGTAGTTCTTTTTTCCTACATTTCTGAAAATGATCCCCTTGCCCCCCAAACATGCACACAGATACCTACCGTTTTTATCATTGGTAATTGCCCTCTGGTAGTGGAGACACTGTCTCTATCTGGATCACCAACGTCAAATCTTTGTCATTTACCGTAGCCCTAAGCCTAAATGACTCAATTCAGATTATGGAGTCCCAGCAAATGAGAACCTTTTTCTACTACATGGCCTCCACTACTTGTTTTCTCTTATCTTATATGTTTTCTCTCTTTCTTCCAACTCTCTCTACTCCTTCCTCTCCTTTCTGAAAGGTATCATTTTCATTAAGTATATTTTCTTGGCAACCACAGATATATATCTGCATATTATGGTAGATGGTAACATCATTAATAAGGAATTTTCCCACAAACTTACCACCTCTGCTCTTCGGTCAACAAAGTCTGAAGCAAACAAACTTGATTCTAAAGAAAGAGGTTGGGGGAAAAACAACTCTGTTCACAGCTTTGACCACTTAAATTTATTTTAGAATCTTTTGCAAACTTTATTCTCAGAGTTCATCTGAGCACAGACCCTTAATTTCTCTCTGTCTCTCTCTCTGTCTCTCTCTCCGTCTCTTTCTGTCTCTCTGTCTCTCTCCACACACACACACACACACACACACACACACACCCCTTAACATCACTTGAAGTAATTTAGTAGTCTAGTGAAAGTTCTCCTACAGAATGTGGGCATTTCAGGTTTATGTCCAAAGGCAGATTCTAGACCCAGAGGAGTTTTAGATGTGCACCGGGAGCAGTAAGGCATCTCCGCCCCCCAACCTCTTTGGAGCATTTCAAAGACAGAAGGGACCTGATGTATCCTTTCATGCCTAAAGACAATGAGACCCAGGAAGCTTCCAGTGACTTGCCCCAGATTGCCCAGATGGTTGTGTGTGATTAATGGCAGATAGAGGACAAAAGAAGTCAGGTTCCCAGTCTCTCCACCAGCACTCAGTCATTGCTGAGTTGGAATGGGGTGCAGAAGGCTTCTCCAGGTATCCTTTCAAAGTTGCCACAACAAAACTGTTGCCAGGGGGAGAGAAAGAGTCTGCCAGCAGCTACTGCGATCTGAGAAGCTTTTCTGTAGCATGGTGACTGCTGTGGCCTATTGACTGTTCATCCAATTTGGGCTAAACAGGCCTCGTATCAGCTTATATAAAGGAGGCTACACCTCCTTTAAAAAGCCTTTCATTATGAGGTTAGTTGCCCCAGAATGGTAGGGACGGGTTCCCGTCTCGTGCTTCTTTTAAAGCCAGAAAGAGCTGTTAACCGTTGTGAAACATACAGGTCTAGAAAACTGGACAGACGTGTTACTTTCAGATGTTCAGTGAATGAGTAAATTTATCTTTCTTGTCTGTATAGCTTAGTTTTAAATTCCAAAGTTAGAAAGAACAGATACTTAGGAAAAAGTGTCATAGTCTGGCATCACTGAAGCATTTATGAGATCCTATTTTCTTGGGTTCTGCTTGAATGGAAAATCAGTGATAAGTAGTAACCCTAAATTATTAAGCAATTCCTGTTGCCGGCATTTCTATTTTCCTTCCTCCCACCTTAGTTGATTTAAGAATAAGTTTTGCTTGTGTCGGTGAAAAATTAATAAATAGGGGCTGGTAAAATAACATCACGGAAGTGACAGCATGCTACATTTCCCCAAATGTGGGGCACGTTGACTTGGAAATACCATAATCAACTCTTAGAGAAATCCTGTAACTGTATGTATAGAGGATTTGTTTAATAACATTCCCATTTAATACTTGGCCAAAAGCCCTGGCTTTAGCAGTCTTTAAAAAATTACCTATAACCATCTAAAAAAATTTATCAGAGTAGATTTCTCTTTCTTTTTGAATTACTGACAAAACTCTTATTCCTTCCCTTCTTACTGCCCCTCCCCCTTCCTCCATTTAGTATTTAACAGTCACCTATTTTCTTTTTCATTATAATTGCTGTTGAACAAATACCTCATACCCCATTTAGAATCACAACTATATATCTGCTTTTTTCATCTGTACAGTTGGCATTAGATTATTGCATATGAATGCATAATATATTAAATGCATATGCATTTAAAGTATTGTTTTGATTTGTTTCTGAATTATTTCTCTTAAGGGACTCTATCTAGGGAAATAAACAATTTCTCTCATATCCTGTCCTTGTAGGAAGAATTTTAAATCGCTTCTCCAAAGACATTGGCCATCTGGATGACTTACTGCCACTGACATTTCTGGACTTCATACAGGTAATATGGATTCCTAAACAGAGACCAAATGAGTTGCTAATTCTGTAAATCCTGTTCATTAAGAGAAAAACATCTTACAGTATGTAGTTTTAGCTTAATAAAAGACCTTGTTTGTAAGAGAAAGGTGTGGCTGTAATTCCAAGGGTAAGTTAACGTGAGTAATAACTGGCCTGTAGGCGTGGCTACACTATCGTGTCAAGGTTTCAATTCATAACAGCTACATGCTTGGTAAGTTGCTCCTGATTTGCCTCTGGGGTATCTGGCATGGGTTTTGCTTTACTGTGAACACATTTCATAATACAGAAACAATCAACTCGCACGGAAAGATAGCCTAGATTAACTAAATTATGCATTGTATTACCACAAAGACCAAATATTTACTGCACCATTTTTGGATGAAAACAGGTGTGGTTCCTTACAAAGAAAAGATTAGTAATAATAAGATGAAAATAATACTGTGTTAACAGGAACAATAGAAAGTAGTTATTGCAGGTACCAAGCCTTGAATGGCCAAGTTTATTTGATCCAGTAATTGAGTACAGGATGAAAGCTGCATCAGGAAATGTCTTTTTTGTTTTTCTAGGCAGTACTTTTCACACATTAATAACTGAAATATCTTTAAGAAAACAAACAAACCCACAGAGAATTTCTCCTCTCTAAAACTTTTTGTTTTATCTGTGAATTTGAGGCTTCAAAAATAATCTGTGGCTGATCCATCCAGTGGGTACTGATGTTTCCATGATCGCCTTTCTGTATTGTTTTATGCCGCCTTTTCAGCGATTCCAATCACTGTATTTTTGTTTGCATTTCCAAGTATTTTTAATGGAAATGAAATACCTCCATTAACAGTGTCAAAGATTTTAGTCTGATTTAATTTAGTTAGCATCTATAAATGTTTGATGTATATGAGGCTTTTCTCTTCTTCCTAAATGCTAACGGAGAGTGTTGTATCTAGTAACTAATGTCAAGACAAAGAAGTGGTGCTTGGGCCCTGAAGTAAGGTTATCATTGCTCCGTGTAATATTCTGATTGATTAGTCTTTTTTGTTACATTCAAAAGTTTTTCCATAATATAATTTCTCCGGGGGATATTAGAAGAATAATAGAATTATTGTTCAAAAAAGTATAAATCACTTGAATTTTTTGGAGATAAGATCGTCTGTGATTACATTGATGTAGGGAATTCCCAGACTGGAAACAACCTGAGTCAATTTAGCTTAGCAACTCAACTGTAAATAATAATCTTAAAATTTTGCTTTGGGTACCCAGAGGTCAGATGTCTTCTTGTCCACGGCCTCCTATTTATCATGTGCCAAGGGGTTGATGATGGACTCAGTTCTTCTGACACCATAACTAGCCCTTTATTCATTAATTCACTCTGCTTCTTTTGGGGGAAATTAGTTGAATCTAAATTGTTTACCTGAAACCCATAGACCTAGAATTTCTGTTTGTCCTGTAAGAACATAGCGATAGATATCTGACTTGAAAGAGTTACCGAGTCGAGTCCTTTCGTCTCTTTACCAAAACTAAACAAATCCGGACTCTGCAGACTTTTAGGAGAACACAAGTCTCTAATTGCTTTCTTCTGCAAGTGTTTCTTATTGGATGTGGCTACTTATTTTGCTCCTTAGAAGTAGAATTCTGCCTCATATCAGACCCTTGGAAGCAGCTATACTTTTCCGCCTAACACAGGTGAAAATACAGTTTTCATCTGTATTCATGATTCATTTGAATAAAAACAAAAGGATTAGAGAGACGTTCTCTGTGTTTGCAACTTTAAAATGGGGCAGCTGTTTAAAATAGGGCCATAATTGGCATATTTAAACATTAGGCCTCCCCCACATAATCTCCCTCATAAAATATTCCAAAAAGAGTGAGGAAATAATGTACCTATTTTTACTTTGGGCTATTAAATGAACTACAAAGAGCCAGGTCTTCTTCACTCATCTGTCAACTTAATCTTGGTTAAACTTATCATTGGTGAATATCACCAATGTCGATTTCTTGATCTCCTATTTAATAGCAAGGGCCTATCACAGGCATTGTCTTTGAGAAAGCAGTTTTGTACTAAGGATAACTCAGTTATCAGCTATGATAAAGATCTTTTGTCACCTGTTTTGTTCGCAGGTGTCTTTAATAAGGCTTCCCATAATCCCTTCAGGAAGAAATATTTTCTCCTTTTTAAAACAGTATTAGCTAAATATAAAAGCTCTGATCCCTCCCATTGTTATAGATTCTTTGAGGGACATTTCCCAACATTCATTGTTTAAATGGTTGTCAGGAGGAATCAAGTGAAACTTAATAAACAATGCAGCAACTGGTTCATCTTACTCTGTGTGCAGAAGCTTTTCTTCAGAGGATTTGCATTCAATAAGTGGTCCTTTTACCATTATCCTGGGTTCTAGAAGCAATCATTTTGAAGTGTTCTGCTCTGTTCCTATATTAGCAAGTGAATATTTTGTACCCATAAAATTATTCGCAAATAAAAGTCCACTTGATTCAAATTGTTAATTGACCTAAGAAGAAATCTGACATGGTCAGAAAGGCCCCAAAGCAGCAAATGGCATTCTACAGACCTTAGTCAAATCAAGTAATCCTTCAGAAATCAAGATTGAGAATAAAAAAACCAATTTTCAAAGTCAAGTATATTGTGTTTGATTCACATTTTCCCTCCTTCAACAAAATATCTCAAACCTGTTAGTCATGTCAAAAATGTCCTGGAGGGGTAGCTAGGGGGTGCAGTGAGTAGAGAACCTGCCCTGAAATCAAGAGGACCAGAATTGAAATCCAGCCTCACAGTTATTGGCTGTGCGGCCTTGGGCAAGTCACTTAACCCCAATTGCCCTGTCTTCCCCCCTTCCAAAAAAAATGTACTGGAAATTAGAATTATATTAACTGACATCCATGGAGTTCTGCCTTATTCGGTGCCGTTGACTAAGTTGCATGTCAGCATGGAAAGCAAGGCCAAAATGACAACCCTACCTTTCAACACATGGGGTTGCTCCTCCTGTTTTTAGCCTTTGGTTTTGTTAAAGGCAAGTTGGGCTCAAGTTAGCTCAATCCTGGGGGTTATGAAATGATAGTGTCTAGGAGTAAAGAATGGTGGCAAGAACCTGGCTCTGGAGTAAGAGTAACTGGATTTGACTCATGCCCGTGACACCTTTATGACCTTGGACAAATCGCTTACCTTCCCTGATTCTCAGATTCCTCATCTATATAATAAGGTACTAGACTACCTAGCTTCTAAGATTCCTCCCTGCTCAAAATCTGTGATCCGATCCAATAACTAAAAGAAATAAGCAAGTTTTTGTTATTTATTATTATACTTTCACAATCACATGGGAAGCAGAAGTGGATATGTTATTCATTTATCTTGTCTGTCCCCTTAGAATGCCTTCAGGCATTCAATGGATGATAATATCCATTCTGATGTGGGAAGTAGAGATTTTCATAGCTAGCTCTTAATAACACCTTCTATTTAAATCTGGAGGCCCTTTGTTGTTCTATTCTAATCAGATTCTTTAAGGAGGTGTGAATCTATAGCTGCTTTTGTCCAGATAAGCACACCAAAGGTGGAGCCCTCCAAACTGATGAATGAAACAATGAGGAGTAGAAGTAGGGGTATGAATTTCCTTGATAATTTCCCTGAATGTGTGGTTGCCCTTCAGGGATTCGAATGTTACTAATTTATTTTAAAGCCGCACTATTACCTTATATGGAATTTCTGGGGGTTCACAAGGGCAAAATAGAAAATGACACTCTTAATTCTAAACTGACTTTATAAACTGGGATTATTTACTCTTGCAAAAAGGATTAAGTTTATCCATTTGGCACAAAATTTAGAATAAAACTGTGCTATAATTTTTTTTGCTGATTATAAATAATGGATAGTATTCTGTTCTTGATATGCCTCAGTATCTCAAGGATTCCTTGCTTCCTTGGTGTGCTTAATGCCTTTACCAGTACAAAACTCTGGCAAACCAATTTAATCCTCCCATTCCTCAGTTTCCCTGCTTGTAAAATGAGGTTGGACTAGATTGTTTCTTATCTGAAGATCATAGATCTATAGCTAGAAGGGCCTATGAAGTGAGGCCCCATTTTGTAGATATCTAAACTAAGGCCAGGGAAGTTGTGACTTGACCAAGGTTGAATTCTTCCCAAGTATCAGAGGTCAGATTTGAACTCAGCCTTCAGCTGATGTCTTTTTTTTTATTTAACAAACGTTTTGGCTTGTGATCCCCAACAGCATATTAGTAGATGATTTCATGAGTTGTTCTGGCTGAGATAGTTCATCACCTGGTGAACAACCTTTTAGTAACAAGTCTTTCTAAACATAGGTAGTCTGGTCTTTGGACGTCAGGCTTTGTCACAGGGCCCATCTTCAAAGGCTTGCTAGTTTCATGAGTCCTGCCAATGCCTGCATTCCATCAGAGCCTCAGAGAAGCCAGCGCACCAGGATAGGATTGTAGGAGAATTCGTGTTTTATAGGAACTGAAAATTCCCTTTATCATGAATTACTGACCTTGAACTAAATGGCAAATAAAACTATTACAAATATGTAATTTTGTACAATGAGCTAAGACAATTCCAGAAGCCTCAGGATGGAAAATGCTATCCATATCCAGAGAAAGAACTATGGAGTCTGATTGCAGATCAAAGCATACTATTTTCACTTTTTTTTTGTTTGTTGTTTTTTTACTTGTGGTTTTTCCCTTTTGTTCTGATTCGTCTTTCACAACATGACTAATGTGGAAATGTTTAATATGCTAATTGTACAAGTATAGCCTGTATCAGATTGCTTGACTTTTTGAGGAGGGGTGAGGGAAGGAGAAAAAAAAATAGAACTCGAAATCTTATAAAAGTGAATGTTAAAAACTAAAATAATTTTTTTTTAAAAAAAAAAGTAATTTTAAGCCCAGCACAGATTTTGATTACTTCATTCTAATGAGTTGGTGACAGAGTGTTTTTTGGTTTGGTCTGGTATTTACAAATTCTTAACAAATTTTGAATGAAAAGATTTTAGATCTCACGTCAAAATCCAAAGGATATTTGTTTCTAAGCTGTTCCCATCATCACCGTCATTATCATCATCACCCAAAAGGGTTTATTTTTCTCCCACTTGAGCATGAGACTATGCCCAAAGCTGAACAAAGGAAGTCAGAGAGACAGTTTCCTCTTTCTGTTTTATGAAGTGGTTAGGCAACAAGTATTTATTAAGCACCACTGTGCTAAGTTCTGGAGCATCAGAAAATTGCTATGCTAATTATATTTTCCCCTTCAAAAGGTTAAATATCATATGTATGCACATATATATAATATATAAAATGTGGCCCAAAAATGTTCAGGATGAGAAGCAGCTTAATTTCCTTTTCGTACCTTTTAGTACTCCTTTATCCTAAGGGCACTTGAAATCTCCAGTCACTACTTATCAGACTATAGGTTCTGTCAATATACCTCAGCCCCCCAAAAGTGACTAAATTATTTTGGGAAACACTGCTATAGAAGATGGGTGGCTAAAACACCAAGACCAAATGGATATGGTGTATTTCTGTAAGAAATCAGAAAAAAAAGGTCTCCTTGTTCCTCTGCTCAATGACTCTGAGATAATGAGTCTGTTGCTAATGGCAAAGCACAGATTAATTCATACAGAATTTCCTGACTAGGTGTGGCATATCTAAAATCTAATATTTGACCTAAAGATGAAGATTTTTCCCTCTTTTCCATAGTTAAGTTTGATTATCTACGCTAAGCTGGAATTTATAGTTTTTAAAAACTAGAAAGCTTACTTGCTCTCTTCCACTAAAGAGAGAAAGGGAAAATGAGCTGTTCTGTTATGACTTTGAAATACTAAGTGTGTCTGTGCCCAAAGAGGATGTACACACACACACACACACACACACACACACACACACACACAGTATAAAAAGTACTAGATTTGATTACAGACGACCTGAATCTAAATCCTACTACCCATAAAACCCTGGGCAGACCTCAGTTTTCTAATTTAAAAAAAAAATGAGAAGGTTGCATTAGCCTATCTCTAAGAGCCATTCTGCCTCTAAATATTACGATGCTATGATCTAGTATACAGATAATCACAAAGTTGACAGCGTAATTTACAGGCCAAAGAAAAAGTCACAGAAGGATATGTGTTTCTTGGCTTTTGTTGAACACCTCAGGCTTGCTTTACACTTATCAGAGAAGTTAGCCAATGACTGGCAGTACGCATCCACATTTCATGTTATTGTTCAAACATGCATTTTGTTATTCTTTCCTTAAATTAACACAGTTTGGGAAATTAACAGTATTTTTTGTAAATCAGGTGATCAGTCAGTCTAGGAAATAGCTATTCATAGATAAAAAAAAATGTTTATGAGTAGAGTTATTACCATGACAGGAAAGTTAATAAAGCAATTAGATATGGTAGGTCTACCGTTCACTTTAACGAAAAAATGAGGTAATGAATTAGGAACCAGTTGAATCTTGAAACAGGAATTTGGTCCTAGGAACAGGCCATCTTTAAGTATAGGAAAAGCAGAAAGAGGTTGCATAGTTTATAAACTTCACATTAATATCAAATATCTGAAATATTTAATAATCAATAATTAAATCAATAAATTTCTTTTTTTGAAACAATTTATTTTCGCAGGGGGAAGGCAGGGCAGTTGGAGTTAAGTGACTTGCCCAAGGTCACACAGCTAGTAAGTGTGTCAAGTGTCTGAGGCCAGATTTGAACTCAGGTCCTCCTGAGTCCAGGGCCAGTGCTGCCCCAATCAATAAATTTCTTAAGTACTCACTATTTACTGTTTGTCAGATAGGATACAAAAAGAGGCAAAAGATAGTCCCATCCTTCAAGGAGCTTAGAGTAGTATAAATCCTCATAAGAACCATTTCATCTTTATTTCTTTCTAACTAGGTAGCAGTAAAATGATGTATGTGTATGTATGTGTTTTTCCATCTGAGAGCTTGGAGCACAAGCCTTATACCCTTTGATAGATGTGATGATACCTACGTCTGTCCCACTTCGTGTTCAGTAGATGTTATTGACTGAAGTAAAGAGACAAAACCATTTTTTGTGGGTTGTTTTAGAAGGTTGGATCAGTTTAGGCCTGTGATTTCATCTGTGGTAAGGAAGCTATGAAAATTAGCAACTGGTTGGTGATTTGTATACAGTCTTAGAGAATTGCTTAGAGTGCCATGAGGTTAAGTACCTGACCTGGGGTTAGAGGCAAGAATTGAACACACATCTCTCTGAATCTAGGAAGACTTGTACTACCTCACACTTCACTCTAAAAACTGATCAGAACTCTAACAATATCTGTTATCTAACCACAGCAGTACCCTGGTGGCTGCACAGTTAATCTCTACTCATCTCTTACTGACTTTTTCATAGCCCCTGAAGCAGTTGTTCCAAATTATGCCCTTTCCACTCAGATCTCCAACTCTACCCTGTTCCCCCCTCATTTTCTACCAATCACTTTGCCTCCTATTTTATTGAGACAGTTTAGAGCATCAAACCTCATTCTGGTACTCTTCCGATCCTTCAGAACTGGAGGGATGCTTCGCCTTTTTCCTTGGGTAAAGTCAGCTCCTCCACGTGGTTCCTCATTCTGATCCCCTACCATTTATTTCCTCTGTATTCTCACTCCATCTATTATCTCTTCTCATATATCATACTCATTTTACAGATGAGTGAGACACAGATTAATTGACTGACCTGGGGTCTCATGGCCAGTGTGTATGAGACAGGACTTGGACTCATTTCTGCCCATTCTCTACCCACTCTACCATGTTTTTTACTGCCCCACTTAATGCTCTCACTCTTGAACCACTGGTAACGTGGCGTCTGTCTTCAGATTTCTTCATTCCTTCTTAGTAACTTACTTGTTCAAGGCCACTAATGATCTAGCTGCCAGATTCCATGGCCTCTTAAAAAAAACATCGTATTCATCTTCTTGTACAAAGTGACTAACTTGGAAATTTTTTACATGATTGCATATGTGTAATTGACATCTGATTGCTTACTGTCTCGGGGAGGGAAGGATAGAATTTGGAACTCAAAACTTTAAAAAAAACAAATGTTAAAAATTATTTTAGGATATAATTGAGGTGAATTATATATATACCCACACATATGCATATATATATATACATATATGTGTGGGCATACATATATACATACATACATATAAATTCTCATCTTCACTATAGCATCTGACACTAGGAACACTTACAGTGTCTGATACCTTCTCTCCCCCTTGGAACTGTGTGATATCGAACTTCCACTCATTCTTCTCCCAGCTTTTCTGTTGATCATCTTTCTGCCCTCTAATTAGGATTTTCCTCTAGGTCTTCTCTCTATATACATCCTCCTTTCGTGATGTATGTCAACTACTCCCTGGCTTCAATTATTATTGCTATGCAAATCGCCACGCCCAACTTTGCCCCAGAGCTCTCCCCCTGAATTTCTAATTTCTTAGTGGATAGTTCTGTCCCATATGTCTAAACTGAATCCATTGTGTCCAGATTTGGGAGGAGCCTTTTTAGGAAGGCCATTCTTGAGTATATCTAGAAGAAAGTGACCAGGATGGTGGTAAGACTTGAAACCGTACTCTTTTGGTTTAACTGGAAGAATTAGTGGAGATAATAACTTTGTGAAGGACTGTTGTTAGGATGAGAAATTTGATTTATCCTTCGTAAACCTAGAGAGTAGAGCTTGAACTATAGATTAGAAGATAGCTTTTCACTCAATAGTGTTAGGAAGAAAATTGTCAGGAAGTTCTTCTGTATGTAACAATTTGAGTTGCTTATTATTGACATGAGCTACCTTGTGGGATATTGTCTTGTGCCTGGAAGTATTCAAAGAGAGAATGGGTCAGATAAAAGAATAATTGTAAAGCTCTTACTATAGTGTCTGGCACATAATAAGCACTATATAAATGCTTGTTAGCAGTTGTCATCATTATTGTTAATTACCATTATTCCAGTATACTGTAGGGGATGTATACTTATGGGGTAGACAGTTTGACTTCATGACCTAAGGTTCCTTCTCCCCCTGAGGTTTTATCATTCTGTGAACATAGAGGCCTGATAATTGGTACTACTCCTACTTTTATGCCTACTCTTACTGAATTTCCTACTGCAATAATAATGTGTACCTATATACTTTTTAAGCCTGTTCCTCTTTTTTGTTACATAAATTATCACAGAATTTATTTAACATTTTGAAATTCAAAGAGGTTAACGCTGTCTTTCTTTCCCCAGTTCCCCAAAATGTATCTCATTGTCATTTCTTTTTTTTAATCTCTTACTTTTTTTTTCTCCCTTAAGCATTGTGGAGTATAGATTAACCTATATATGAACCACATATATCAGCTAGAACTTTTGTTCTTTTGTTAAGTGTGAATGTGTCTACCTATTTCAATGCCAAAATACATTTTGTTCCCTGAACTAAAGATTTTATTTTAATTCTGAGCAGAATCAATAAGGGACACATCAAGATACATGATTATAAAGTAATCAGATTTTGCTTCCTAGGCAAATTAACAGTGATACTCTTTAAATCTAGTGCATTATAGGCATATTCTCACACTAAAAATAAAGCATCATTTTAATAAACATGGATTTGTTTTGACATGTGAATTTTGAGCATGTAACTTTCCCTCAAATCTCATAATCTGAAGAATTAACCAGTTTGGGTAGTAGTGAGCAGATTTAGGGTATTTTTTCACTCCACTGGTGGTTTTTTGAGATTGGAAGCATAAGGTGAGGCATTGGTCTTATGTGGAAACCAAAAGCAAAGGTATTCTTGAGCTTCATTAAGAGATGCATGATGTCCAAGGCTATTTGTGTTGATGACATCACAGTCCTTGCAACAACACAGATTTGCAACCTTTTTTACTCAATCCTTTGTATCTAATCAATTCTACTTTGACAAGATTCCTCACATCTGACCCTTTCTTTCCATTCAAATGGCTGTGGCTTTCATTCAGAAACTCATTAACTTTATCATGGACTATTGCAATAGCCTCCTAATTGGTCTCCCCGCCTCTAGTCTCTGCCCACTCTAATCTATTTTCCACAAAGCCGGCAAAGTGATACTCCTAATGCATCAGACTGTACACATCACTCCCTTGCATCACTTAGTTTGTTTTTCTTAAGTATAAATCTCAGTAGACCTAGGTACCAAAGGAAACCGTATCTAAGTAAATGTCACAGAATTATAAAATCTGTGGCAGAATAGACCTTGAAGATTTCTGTGCATATATTTTTGAGCTATTGATTTTATAGCTTTGTAAAATAATACTTAGAGGGAGCATAGTGTACTTTATACTCGACTATAAAAAATTTGGATATAAGGGAGGCAGAGCTATGCAAAATCATCAGCTTCGCCTCTCCATTTCTCCCCTCCCCCCCCAAACTCCACCCACCCCCAGCTATATACTATGTGTAAATTATAGAATAAACAACAAATTTCTTGAATTTGTGTTTAAAATTGGATGCTCAACTTTACATTAGAATTTTATGAAATACATCTGCTAATACTCCATGCATTCTTTATAGATTTCACGCCAAGCAAATTCTTAAAAGATAGAGAGGTACAACAACATAAAATCCGTAGAGTCACTCTGGCATAGTGGATAGAGAGCTGGCCTTGGAATCTAGGAAGACTTGAGTTCATTTCTTGTCTGAAGCAGAATAACCTTATGACCCCGGGCGTGTCACTAACCTCTCAGTTTTCCACATAGTTCTCTAAGACTAGGAGTTATGGAAGCAGTTCTGACTTTAAGAATTCTTTATACTAATGAAATCACAGGGCCAGACTCTCATTTCTATGTACAATAATTGAAATTTCCCCTAAATTTTATAAAAACTGCCTTTGTGACAAATGCCCTAAGAATTTGTGACCACATTTTTTTCTAGACTTTTCCCCTTTATTTTACAAAGAGAGTTACCTTCATTATATCATATCATATCATATCATATCATATCATATCATATCATATCATATTCTCCTGGTTTTATCCCATTTTACAAAGAAATGCAGGTTCCCAGAGATACAAAATTATTTTCTTGCCTATTGTCACATAATTATCAGAGGTAGAATTTGAAGCCAGATTTCTATTGAAACTAAAACCAGAACTCCTCCTACTATATCACACTCCTTTCTTTGAATAAATGTTTATTAAATAATTTAATTGTTTTATAGTATGACTTAAATGGGTTTTTTTAAAGATTGAGGCTTTTTTTTTAACAAGTTGCCATAGTCATAAAAAAAATACCAGCAATTCCCAATGCTTTGGTCCCTAAAATTACATTTTACATTTCTCAACCACTTTCTAAGCTAGCCAAATTTGACTATGAATGACAATTAGTAGCAGCTTGAAATGAACGTGTACGCTCTGATTTAGCACATAATCGTCTAGTCAGTGAGTTAAGCAAATCTCTTCCAAAGTAGTTACTTTTAATTTAGCACTATAAAAAAATCACTCTTTTCTTCTACATCACTTGGATTTTCCTAAAATGTAAAACATGTGATGTATTTTAGAAACAGACATATTAAATCCTTTTTGGAGAACTGAGAAAACATCTGTAGAGGCAATAGAGTATTTTGATTGCAAAATGAAATCTTATTTAAGTTGCAAGTAGAGAATGCTGAATTGAAGTAAGAAGAAAGGACTCACTTCTAACATGACTAGCTAAATAACTGTGGGGCAGTTCAGCTCAGACTTAGTTCTCTAAGACTTATCTACTGTTGATATCAAAATTAAGATAAAATGGGGCAGCCAGGTGGTGCAGTGATTAGAGCACCGGCCTTGGAGTCAGGAGGACCTGAGTTCAAATTTGGCCTCAGACACTTGATACTTACTAGCTACGTCACCCTGGGCAAGTCACTTAACCCCAATTGCCCTGCTTTCCCTCCTCCAAAAAAAATAAAATAAACAAAAAAAAGAAAGAAATTAAGGTAAACTGAAGGGCAAAGTTCCAGGCAAGCTCAAGGTAAGGCTTGTTGTTCTTCAGTTATTCAGTCATGTCTGACTCTTTTGGACCCCAAATGGGGTTTTCTTGGCAAAGATGCTAGAGTGTTTTGCTATTTCCTTCTCCAGTGGATCAGGCAAACAGAGGTTAAGTGACTTGTCCAGGGTCATTCATCCAGCCAGGTAGTATCTGAGGCTGCATTTGAACTCACATCTTCCTGACACCAGGCCCAGTACTCTATCCACTGAACCACCTAGCTGCCTTCTAGCCTTGATAAGGCTAGAAGTTGCCGAAAGAGGGGTCTTTAGCTCCTCAGCTAGCCAAAAGACCCCAAAGGAGGGCAGACAGATCATTTTGACAGACAGACAGAAGAATATCCAAAAACTAGAATGGGGCTAGCATAGATGGGGAAAACAGTATGATTAGTTACAAAGTCAGAAGCCTTAGAGATATGGGGGACAATAAGATCAACTGGAAATTTGGAATGCAGGACTAGCACAACTCCTCCTTCCATCTTGTTGCAATGGAAAGCTCATTGGTGGTGCCCACCTGCGTGGCTAGTTAGCGTCACATCAATAACAGACCAGACTTTCCTGAAAGACAGTCTGTGTTGCAGAGATAACATCCACCCGCATCCTTCAATAGCAGATTACCTTGCCACAAGAACAGAAGAGTTATTAGCAAGAAAACTGAACTTCTAAAATTAACTCATAGACAATAAGTGATATATTATTATATATTAAGATAGTCATACAAAATGCCAGTAGTGATACAAAATGAAAACAGTTACAGGATAGAATCAATTTTATTTTCTCCATTCTTCCTACTAATTTATAAATGGCTGCTATCAGCGTAGGTGGAAGAAATTCCTATTAAACTGAAATCAGTGATCCTTGATGTATGATCTATGTCTATGAACTTATGAAATTCATTTTCTTATATTATTTTTAGAAGTAAATAATTTTGACTCTTAGCTTTAGTGTTAGAAAGGACCTCAGAAGTCATATAGAGTTCAATGATATAGAACTCAAAAGGAAATGGACCCCTGTGCATATTGACTTTAAAAATCACAAATTAACATTATTTATCTGAAGGGTAGTTAGGTGGTACAGTGGATATTGTGCCAGGCCTGGAGTCAGGAAGAATCATCTTCCTAAGTTCAAATCTGGCCTCAGAAACTTACTAGCTGTGTGACCTTAGCCAAGTCACTTAATATTGTTTGCCTCAGTTTTCTCATCTACAAAATGAGCTGGAGAAGGAAGTGGCAAAACAGTCCAGTATTTTTGCCAAAAAACCTGAAATGGGGGTCATGAAGAGTTGGACACGACTGAACAACAACAACAAACATCGCATTTTTATTTTGTTAAACGTTTCCCAGTTACATTTTAATCTGGTCGTAATGTAAGGATTTTTGCAGGGGCCACGAGTTTGACACCTCTGATCTAGTTGAATCGTAGTAGTCAGCCTGGTTGAGAGGTTCTGATATTGAGTTGACAGACTTGGACTAGCAGGTTTGTTGAATAAAAATGTCTGTTTTGGGGCAGAGCCAAGATGGTGGAGAAAAGAAAGCAATTTGCCTGAGCTCTCCCCAGCACCTTTGAATAATGCCATAAAACAGTTCATGGGGCAGCAAAACCCAGAGTAATTTTACAACCAAAGAGAACATAGAAGGTCAACAGAAAAGGTCTGTCACACCTGGGTGATAGTGGAGCACAGGCCATGCTAGCACAGACCCGACAAACCAGGAGCAGGCCTTGGGAGCCACTGAATCATCAGTAGCTGCTTCTGGAGCTCTCAGCCCACAGACAATAAGAGGGTCAGAAGGAGACTATGGGAGTCTCTTTGCTAGCACCGAGGCAGGACTCTTGCTTTGCTCATACTTGGATTTGGGTCATAGTCCTGGGTAGCAGTCCCAGGGTGAGGAAGAGCACCAGCCCATGAGAGCTGCAGTGGAGCGGGGACCTTTGTCTCAGTTCCATGGCAGGAAAGAGTGCTTGTCGCTCACATACCAGAGTACAGGCCAGGAGACTAGTAAACTCACTTCTCCTTACATCATACCACCTTGGAAGAACTAAAAACTTATAGGTCCCTAGAAGTATCTCTGAAAACAGCTGCACAAAACCCCTGAAGCTTAGGACAATGCACCCTCCACCACTGACGCAGAACGCTACTTTAACAAAGAGTTAAAAGTCAAGTAATATGGTGGGAAAATGAGCAAACAACAGAAAAAAAATCTGACCATAGAAAGTTACTGTGGTGACAAGGAAGATCAAAACACACATTTAGAAGAAAACAAAGTCAAAGCTCCTACATCCAAAGTCTCCAAGAAAAAGATGAATTGGTCTTAGGCCATGGAAGAGCTCAAAAAAGATTTTGAAAATCAAGTAAGAGAGGTAAAAGAAAAACTGGGAAGAGAAATGAGAGTGATGCAAGAAAATCGTGAAAAACAAGTCAACAGTTTGGTAAAGGATAGACAAAAAATATTGAACAAAATAACACCTTAAAAAACAGACTAGGCCAAATGGTAAAAGAGATGCAAAAACCAACGAAGAGAAGAATGCATTAAAAATTGGACAAATGGAAAAAGAGACACAAAAATTCAGTGAGAAAAAAAAAATTCCTTAAAAAGTAGAATTGGCCAAATTTGATAAGTAGGCAAAAATGCTCACTGAAGAAAATAATTCTTTAAAAATTAAAATTGAGCAAATGGAAGCTAATGACTTTATGAGAAATCAAGAAAAATAAAACAAAATCAAAAGAATGAAAAAATAGAAGATGGTGTGAAAAACTCATTGGAAAAACAGCTGATCTGGAAAATAGATCCAGGAGAGATAATTTAAAAATTACTGGGTTGTCTGAAAGCCATGATCTAAAAATGAGCTTAGACATCATCTTTCAAGAAATTATCAAGGAAAATTGCCCTGATATTCTAGAACCAGAGGGTAAAATAGAAATTGAAAGAATGCACCAGTCACCTCCTGAAAGAGACCCCAAAATGATAATTGCCAGGAATATTATAGCCAAATTCCAGAGTTCCCAGGTCAAGCAAAAAATACTGCAAGTAGCCAGAAAGGAACAATTCAATTATCATAGAGTCATAGTCAAGATAATACAAGATATCACAATTTCTACACAAAAGTATCAGAGGGCTTAGAATATGATATCCCAGAGGTCAAAGGAAGTAGAATTAAAACCAAGAATCACCTACCCAGCAACATTAATTATAATCCTTCAAGAGAAAAAATAGACAGTCAATGAAATAGAGGACTTTCAAGCATTTTTGATGAAAAGACCAGAGGTGAATAGAAAATTTGACTTTCAAATACAAGACTTGAAGCATAAAAAAAGTAAACAGGAAAGGGAAATCATAAGGGACTAAATAAGGTTAAATTGTTTACATTCCTACATGGGAAGATGATACCTGTTAACTCATAAGAACTTTCTCATTATTAGGGCAGCTAGAATGAGTATATGTAGCCAGAGGGCACAAGTATGAGTTGAATATGAAGGGATGATATCTAAAATAATAAAATTGAGGGGTGAGAGAGGAATGTACTGGGACAAAGGGAAAGGGAAAAGTAGAGTGGGGTAAATTATCTCACATGAAAGGGGCAAGAAAAAACTTACAATGCAGGTGAAGAGGGAGAGAA
>CM053626.1:113209235-113322776 GCA_028646595.1 Phalanger gymnotis | reverse complement strand
ATATTAAAAATAAATTAAAATTTAAAAAATTATTTAATGAAATAAAATTTAAAAAAAAGAAAAGAAAAGAAAAATGACCAATGTTGGAGGGGATGTGGGAAAAATGAGACATTAATGCACTATTGGTGGAGTTGTGAACTGATTCAGCCATTCTGTAGAACAATTTGGAACTATGCCTAAAGGGCTATAAAACCATGTAAAACCCTTTGACCTAGAGGTACCACTACTAGGTCTGGATCCCCAAAGAGATAAAAAACAAAAAGGAAAAGGACCTATATGTACAAAAATATTTATAGCAGATCTTTTCTCATGGCAAATAATTGGAAATTGAGGGGATGCCCATTAATTGGGGAATGACTAAACAAATTGTGGTACGTGATTATGATGGAATACTATTGTGCTATAAGAAATGATGAGCAAGATGCTCTCAGAAAAACCTGGAAAGACTTACATGAGCTGATGCAAAGTGAAATGTACAGCGTATAAAGTAACAGCTATATTTTGAGATGATCAACTGTGAGTGACTTAGCTATCCTCTGCGATACAGTGATCCAAGACAACTCTGAAAAACTTATGATGAAAAATTCTATCCCCAGAGAAAGAACTGATGCTATCTAAATACAGATTGAAGCATATTTTTTAACTTTCTTTGTTTTTCTTCAGGGTTTTTTTTGGTCTGTGTTTTCTTTAATAACATGACTAATATGGAAATGTTTTACATGACTACATATATATAACCTATATGGAATTCCTTGTCTTCTCAAGGAGGGGGGAAGAGGAGGAAGGAAAGGTGAGAATTTAGGACTCAGTGTTTTAAAAATGAGTGTTAAAAATTGTTTTTACATGTAACTGGGGAAAAATAAAATACCAAATAAAATTTTTTAAATGTCGTGTCACCTCATAAGATGAGTGACCATTAAGTAGAGGAAAAGAATTAATGTAAAATTTCTTATGAAATTAGTGAGATTTTTAAAGAGCAAATGGGTGTTAATACTTTAAAGAGCAAGAGTTTTAATTTGGCATAAAATGTTTATTCACAAATGTAAAGAATGATCAAGTCATGTGCATGATGTATTAAAAGGGTGAAGACGTCAGAGATTTGGTTTATTCCAATATTCGATTCACTGTAAGGATAAGTGAAGAATTAAAGTTAGATAAAGACATATCCCGAAGGAAAATTTTAATACAAGACTACAAGGAATATTTCTGTGAAGATTGTACCATGTTTTTATAGTGATAGAAAAAATCAGAAAACTTTATTCATTTTTATCATTTTTTTTAAAACCTAATAAATAGTTTTGGAGGAAAATATTAACCAATGATGACTCATGATGCTTCTTTCAAGACCTTGAACAATTTTACTCATTCACTTGCGTAACATACCTAGAAGGGAGATTTCCCATCAAAAAGAGTATTTCAAAAAATATTATGGTACCACTGATGGTAATTATAAAAAAAAAGCTTCCAAAATGCTATCATCAGTGAATCTTTGGAATAAATTTGTAGACTACCCTATAAATTCTTTTGAAGGTGTCAATGTAAAATTTCTAATATTTGTACTGGATCATAATACCTTTTTTTTTTTTTTACTATGTAGGTGTCCCTTGTCTGGCTTTGGGTGGGGAGGACTTCCCTTTTCTCTCTCTGCTTGGGACTATCCTTTTCAATTCAGCTGCTTAGGTTTCATTTCCATCCCTCTTCAGCACATGTCCTGCTCAGGATCCTCCTTGCCTCTGTCAGACCATATTAAGAGTTTTGTGTTCAGTTTCAGGTAGCATATTTTAGGAAGGAAATTGTGAAGGTAGAGTGTTTCTAGCGGAGAGGCAGGGTGGTGAATGGCCTTGGGTGCCATGTGAGGATCTGAAAGAACTAAAGATGTTTAACTTGGAAAGAGAAGGGGAGAAACACATAGAATCATATATAGAGCTGGAAGGGATCTGAATGGTTATCTAATCCAACCTCCGTCTGTTTTACAGAGAAATCTCAGATTAAGTGGCCCATGATCATATAAGTGGTCATTGGCAGCCAGCAAATTCGGCCATTTGGTTTTCATTTAGTTTCGAAATATTGTTAGTGAACCTACTCAAGAGGCCAGGTGTGGCAGCCATTTGTCATGGTTTTATTGTCTTAATTGTCAGAGAATTCCCAATGCTAGCATCATCACTTTCATTGCTTTAGGGTTGTACATGTAACTTCACTCCAAGGATAGCTTGGTGTGTTATTGATTGAGGCTTTAATTTCCTTGCCAATTGCTTTACCAGAACAGGACGCTGCCTGTCAGTAGCAGCTTTCACTTGAGTATATTGGTATTATTGCTTGCGTATAGGAAAATTCCAGTATAAGTTTGTCGCAAAATCAGTCAGTGAATTTGTGCATCATTTTGCATAAATGCTACAAGCTCACAATCATTCATTACCATGTAAGTAATATCTGCTAAATGGATATACTAATTAGATTGAAGACTGTCAGTCAATAAACATTTATTAAATACCTACTATATGCCAGGCATTGTGCTAAACAGTGGGGACACAAAACCAGGCAAAAGACAATCTCTGCCCTCATGTTGCTCACAATCTAATGGGAGAGATAAGAAGTGATCAAATATATACAAGCTATATACAAGAAATACTGAAAATAATTGAGAAAGAAATTGAGATGAAAAAAGCATCAGAAGAGGAAAGGCTATCTGCAGAAGATAGGATTTCAGTTGGTATTTTTTTTTCATATCAAGAAAATATCCGATGGTTTTGGATTCATCTCAATTTAAGAATTGACTTTTTGAACTATTCCTATCATCTGCATAGTTGGCCCAGTTTTACTGAAAAACTTTAGTGCATCTGGACTTGAGAACACAGCAAAAAAACTGATCCAGGCTTAAAATGCATTTTTGGTTCTCTAGGATACTTCGCAGTTTGTATTTTAGTAGTTTAATGTTTGGCATGCTTCTCTTCACATGGTTCCAAATGGCAGTGTGTTATCCATAATAAACAAAAGTATGTAATGATTTTTAAAAATCAAGGCAATTCTTAAACAGCAGATAGACTACAATAACAAAATTATTTGTCATTGAAGGCATTACCAATGGAAATGATCAGGTCTCTAATAATAATTGCATTAGTTTAGTATCCCCTAGACAACAAATGTGCTATCCTTAGTCATTCTATAAGACTTCCCCATTTAGAATGATAATATCTAATTATTTCTAGCATTTATTTCTCCTACTTGGCCTTTACCCTGTGTTAGCCTTGCTCTTATAGGAGACTGTTAGATTCATGAGATACATTAGTTTAATGCTGGCATCTGAAGCATTTTGCTCACAAGCACCAACGTAGTGGGGGAGTGGGGGGAGGAGAGACAGAGACAGAGACAAGACAGAGAGAGGGGGAGAGAGAGAGAGAGAAAGAGAGAGAGAGAGAGAGAGAGAGGAAGAGAGAGAGGAGGGAGGGAGAGAAAGGGGGGGGGAAGAGAGAGAAAGATTTTTTTTTAATTTTATAGAAAGATGGATGAATCTTCCTTCCAATAAAGAAAATAAATAAAAATGAAGGCATGGTGCATATGTTGCATTTAGGAATATTAAGATTTGTCTTATTCTTGGGGAATGCTGAGGACTTGTGAACTCTCCTGCAGCTGTCCTCAGAGAAGGGCAGCCTTATTATGGAAAACTGAATTGCAAAACTTTCCTCCCCCAGACCCCTCAACAACAACAAAAAATCAATGGCTTGACTGAGCTTAAATAACTGACTTTTCATCTCCTTTCATCCCACACAAAGGCCTAATCCTGAGACTACTTGAGCCACCAATGTAGGCAGTGGCTGAGACCACCACTGAATGTGTCAGTCCCTCCTCACCACACACAAAACACATTGACTGCAGCTTTTATGAAGTGAAAATGCCTCAGAAAAAGAAACTGTGAAGGAGGTGTCCTTAGTCATTTCTTTAAAAAAAAAAAAGTTGCTGCATCTGGATATTGAGAACAAAAAAGGCCTAAGACTTAGGGATAATAGGTTGGGTCACTTGCTTTTATAGGTGCAAAAGGGTGGAACTGGCCTTTGCTTGTCCCAGTACCACTGACCCTTGCATTTTATTGTGTGGAGAAGTCAGGGAAAGTGTGTAGAAAGAATCCCAGCATCCTTTAGCTTAACAATGACTTTGTCATTCTGAGATGTCTGTGGTTTGTTGACTCCCCCACCCACCTAAACAAAAGAGACTTTTATGTACAAAAGAGCTTGCTAATCAGGTAGCCTACGACTAATTTTAAACATGTGATCTTTAGTAGCTTAAAAAAAAACAGTTAACTTCAATTGTAGCATTTTTGTTGTGCTTTAGAAAAATAAAACAGAGCGCCGGGATCTGAGCAGCTGCAGAAATGTTATGAAAACTAGGTCTTCACTACCATTGTTCATTCAGCCTATCAGGCTAAGATGGATTTTCTCAATATTAGAAAGCAGTGAGTTGTCATGGCTTGTTGTAATTGTTGATAAGTATCTAATTTTTGGACTTGAAAGACCAAGTTGATTCTGACTTATGTTGCCCCCTAGGCATGATTTCTGGTTTTGTGTAAAACTGGCAGGTTGAGGTATTACGTGATAGTTAAGTGCCCTTAGGAAAAGAGACAGGATAAAAAGCAGCATAGTGGTAAGCAGGGACCCTCTTGTGCATTCCTCTCTGTGAACCGACCAGGGTTCCACTTTGTCTATTTGCATACATTTGTGGTCACAATGAAGTTTATAGTTTGAGAGGACATGACCAATTGAAAAATTAAGGATTTCATTTTTATTAATGCTACTAGAAATCTGCACATCATTAAACTCCAAGTTATAGTGCTAATGGATAGAGGCCTTTGAAGAAACAATTGAGGAAATTCAACTGTTCTCCTATTCACTTGCCAGTTTCTGGGCATCTTTATGAAAGAATCCAAAAACGGTTAACTGTATTTATAGAGAGATATATATACCCATCTTAAAGACCATTATCCACCAAATAATTTTTACATTCATTCTGTCATAGCTAATTAGAGTTACCCAGATAATTTGAACAGGCTTACACTTTTAATGTCACTATTTCTAAAGAAAAATGTATTGTCTCTAATAAAAAAGAGCCACATAGTGAAAATATTAGAGTCAAAATGTTGGGAGTCAAAATGTGGGACATTCGCGTTCCATTTCTGCCGTTACTGGCCATGTGGTGTTGCACCTTATGAGTTTTCATTTCTACATCTCTAAAATAAGTCTAATGATAGAATCATAGATGTGTTGCTCAGAGGGAACCTAGAGGCCAACTAGTTCAGCCCATTCATTTTTCAGGCAAGGAAACTGAGATGGAAGGAGGTTAAGTGATTTGCCCGGGATGACACAAGCAGTAAGTTTCACTCATTCCATTGTGCTTTATGGCCATCCTTGTCCCGCTAGTTCAGCCCCATTGTGACACAGAGATAGTATCAGACCTCAGAACCAGGCCTCTATAGCGCTGTCTCCTCAATACTTGTATGACCTAACTATGGGGCTGACGTCTGAGGAGCAACTCACCGAGTTGATAACTGAGATCCTGGATGTAAAGCCCTTTATTATAACCATATTATTCTTATAATTTTATAAAAACAATTGACTTACAGGTATTCAAATTTGATTTAAGGAGCCTTAAGCTCATGTGTATGTGCATTTGACTATGCTTTGTGTCCCATTTGGTTGCTTTTGAGGGGATTTAAATAGGTAGTACAGCTTCTTCCCCATCAAAATAGGGGGCAGCATTGTATAGAGAAACAAGCACTAGATGCTTGGATGATTGGAATTCTCAGGTCCTCAGTTGGAGTCCCAGAGTCTTATTGTTAGTTGGATGACCTTGGTGAGGTTACAGCGCCTCTCAGAGACTCAGTATGCTCAACAGTAAAAAAGTTGCCCTCTCTACCATACTAGGCTGGTATGGGTAGATAGGGTGAACTAACATAATGCATGCAAATCAAATTACAAAACTTGAAGCAGTATGTAAGTATCAGCTATTACAATATTATAGGTATAGGCAAGCCACAGCCCACATGTTCTCGGTTCATCATTCATCATTTCTTCCAGCATAGTTAGCATTCCATTAAAATTATGTACCACAATTTGTTTGGTTATTTCCCAATTCATAGGCATTGACTTTATGACCAATTCTTTACCCTCACAAAAAAAAATACTGGTATAAATATTTTGGTGTATATGAGGACTTTCTTCTTAACATTGACTTTCTTGGCATATAAGGCTAATATAGAGGGATCTCTGGGTCAAGGTTTTTAGTCACCTTATTTGCATAATTCCAAGTAGCTTTTCAAAATGGTTGTACTATTTCTTGGCTCCATAAACAGTGTGCTAACATACCTATTTTGCCACAACCCCTTTAATGATGTCTATGCCTTATCTTTGCCGGTTTTATAGGAGGTGAGGTAAAACCTCCAAGGTGTTTTGATTTATATTTCTTTGATTATTTATGATTCGGAACATTTTTTCATGTGGTTGCTAATAGCTTCAAATTGGTTTTTTTGAGCAGTGTTTGTTAAGGTAATTTTATACACAGTCAACAAATACTTACTGCCTACCACTTACTGTTAAGGGGGCAATAAAGAATGATATCTGAAATGCCTGACTTTTTAAAGTTTACATTCTAGTAGGGGATTTAAGACATTTAAAACCCTGATAGCGTCTAGGCTTTGAGAGAAGTTGATGTCTTTGTTGAATTCTTGCTGTGGCCCAAAAGTTTGTACCGGTTAATGTCTATGAAAAAGGCTACAGACTAAGGACTGAACCAGGTGAATACAAAAACCAAAAGTCCAAACACTAGAAGAAAAAAGCAGTACAAAATATACCCCAATTTGCCTTCTCTTGTGCCTGTAAAAACAACGTTTTAAAAGTCTCCTTACTGCTCTCTTTAACCCTGGAACCATGGGCTTACTCAGTGATTAGAAGAGAACAGAAGAAGAACTTGATGTGAAAAAGATGGGAGGACAATTTAGGACACAAGGGGGAAGGAAAGGGAATGAGCATTTACAAAGAGCCTACTATGCCTACTGCGCTGAATGCTTTACAAATATTATCTCACTTGATCACAAGGGTCCAGGTATAGAACAGAATTGTATAGATCCTATTTAAAATTTAATTCAGTTTTTTAAAACAAATAATTAGCACTCCATAGAGTTCTGGTTTCACATAGTTTTCGATATGGATGAGGCTCAAAAGAAATAGCAGTGATAAAGGAGAAGGGGCCCAAGGTGAGACCTGTAAAGCTCACAGGTGTGGAAAAGATGGAGCTGACCTCCAGACTCCCCAGAATGTACCAGGTGCTCAGTAGGCACATACCTTGCACTAGCTGACTTACCGCTGATACCAAAGGGGGAAAGTCCTTATGTACCTATATTGAAAAGCCTGTATAGACCTCCATAGTCTCTGTTGACTCTGCAAAGCCTTTTGTTTGCTTTGGTTTTATTTGTCTTACTGTGTTTTAATGCACTTGAAGAAGAATACAGCCTCATAAAATCTGTTGCCTATGTCCCTTGACCCTCACTCCTCCCCAGTTCTTCCTTCCCAGTTCTGCCAGGCTGGAGATCTTCTGCGCAGTGCTTGGGCTGGCATTCAAGGCTATAATGTCTTACACGATGCTCCTCCTCGTACTGTATATCCTAGCAAAACTTATTTTTACATTTGTCCAACTTTCCCAGCCCTATACTTTCCCCCACACTGCTATCTTTACCTAGAATTCCCTTGTTTCTTCCCTTTCCTCCAGCTTGTTCAGTTCCTATCTATCCTTTGAAATTGATCTGAAATGTCACATCTTTATAGAACGCTTAATAGTGGTAACAATAAATTACAAAAAGTGCTTTAAGGTTTACAAAGTACTCTTTTTTTTATCTGAACCTCACAAGTCCAAGTCTATGAGCTCTTAACTAAATTTTACAGTTGCTAAAGTTGAGACTGACAGAAGTTGAATAAATATCCAAGGTAGGATTAGAATTCAGATGTTTCTAGGTCCAGTGTTTTGTCTGCTAGACCTGAAAGTACTTTTCCCTGATTGACCCCCCACCCAGTAGATAATAGAAGCAGCTGGTGATCCGTGGAGTTGAGTGATAGGCCAGGAATCAGGAAGACCTGAGTTCAAATTTGGCCTCAGACAACTTAATAGCTTTAAATCACTTAGCTATTGTCTGCCTCAGTTTCTTCAACTGTAAAATTTAAAAAAAAAACCAACAACTGTAAAATATAATAATAACACCTACCTCACAGGGTTGTTGTGAATGTCAAATGAGATAATATTTGTAAAAAAAATGCTAAGCACAGTCCGTGGCACAGAGTAGGTGCTTTATAAATACTTATGCCCTCCCTTTTTACCCTCACACTTCACATAGTACTTTGTAACCTTCCTGTCACACCCCACATTGAGTATTATTTAGTACTACAAATAGTTTATGCCACATTCCCTATTCAATTATAAAGCTTGAATGCATGGACCATATTTTGTCTTTTGTTTCTCTGCCAGTGCCTACAAGGGAGCCTGGGAATGTGCTTACACACAGTAGTGACTTAATAAATATTTATGGAATTGAATTGAACCGAACTGAACTGAATTGAGTTCAAGCAATGTGAAAGCTGGAAGGTCAACATTCTCATTTTCCTGATGAGGACACTTCGATCTATAGACCCCCAGTGACTTAGCTGAGCCCACCCAGCAATTTCATGACAAAATAAGGTCTTGAACCCAGATATCCTAGATGCAAGTCTGATGCTTTTGATTATAACATTTTGTTGTTTCAGGCGATCTATGTTTTAATCACTTCCAGAATTCCCAAATATCTTTAATGCAACTGCAATATGAACCAGCTATAATATTCTACCCAGTATTCATTTATTTAAGAGATAATTTCATATTATCTCATATTTTTTCCATAATTATTATGCATAAGAATCTAACAAACACCTACATTAGTAAACAACTTGCTGATTAAAAGCTGTGCACCAAGTTTTGTTTTTGTTTTTGTTTTAATCCCTGAATCGTAAGTAAAATCTTGCCTTGTTTTCTTGCCCAAGATGTGAAATCCTACTTTGTTTATGAGCACATAAGTCACATCTACAGCATAATCAATAGTTTTAGGCAATCTGGAAGATTTATACTTATCACAACTTAGAACAGAATTGTTAAGAGTCTGACTGACAGCAGAATTAAAAGATTTCTAGCTCCTATGAAGTATTAAAAATCTTAATGACCATGATTTTATTTTATTAAATAAAGCAGACAGTTTTCAGCACAAAACTGCCCCCTGATTGAGTGAATTCAGCGCTCAAATATCTTTTTCACCTCTCTACTATATACAATCAAAGGCTGGGGGAGGAAGGGTAACAGGATAATCTGCAAGCATGGATGTTATGTTTGCATGGAAGAATATATTTTGCTTCTAACTACAAATAAGTAATGGATTTCAGAGCCTAGAATCAGAAGAATTAACAGAATCATAGAATTTCAGACTTGGAAGGGATACTAATCCAGTAGGTTCTTAATCTGAGGTCCATGAACTTCTTTTATAATTATTTTGATAGCTGTATTTCCTATCCATTTTATTTTAAGTGTAAAATATTTAAAAATTTTAGAAATATTTAAATTTTAAAATATTATTCTGCAGAGTCTGTAAGTTTCACCAGACTGCCTAAGGGATCTATGATACAAAAAAAAAAAAAAGAAGAAGATTAAGAACTTTTATCGGAGCAGCTAGGTAGCTCAGTGAGTAGAGCACTGGCCCTGGAATCAAGAGAACCTGAATTCAAATCCAGCCTCAGACACTTGACACACTAGCTGTGTGACCTTGGGCAAGTCACTTAACCCCAATTGCCCTGCCTCCAAAAAAGACAAGCAAACAAGAGCCTTTATCTAGTCTAACCTTTGCTTCCCTTTCCCTAATAATAATAATAGCGTTATAGAACTTAAAGGTTTGCAGATCATTGTACATAAATTTAGCTCATTTTATATTCACAACAACTCTTAGGTGCTATGATTATTTACCCCTTTGAAGATGAAGAAATTAAGGTTTAAGTGACTTACTCAGCATCACACAGCTAACACGTGTCTGAGGCAAAGTTGAACCCAGATCTTCTTGATTCTGAGTCCAGAACTCCCTTCTACAATTGAGCTTCTTCGAACCCCTACAACACACCTGACAGTTTTTGGTTCTAATGCTCCGGTGAGGTAGCTCCCATTTATCTCTTAAGGCAGAGACAATTCCACCTTTGACAGCTTTAATTATTGGAAGGATTTTCCTGACCTTGAGCTTAAATTTGCCATTTTGCACGTTCTCTCCATTGCTTGTAGTTCTGCCTTCTGTGGCCAGTCAGAACCAATTTCATTCCTCTTCTACATGACAGCCCTTCCTGTGCTTGAAGACAAATATCATGTCTCCTCTGAGCCTTCTCGAGGCCCACACCACCAGTTTCTACAACTGATCCATAAATGGTATGGATTATAGGACTAATGCCATTCTGGTTGCTTTCCTGAACATTCTCCAGCTTAGAAATGTTATTCTTAAACTAGGGCTTGTTAACTTTTTCAGTATCTTGGACCTCCATTGCGATCTTGTAAAGCTTATAGACATCTTCTCAGAATCATGTTTTTTAAATACATAAAATCACAAAGGAATACAATGATGTTGAAATGCGATTATGAATTTTTTTAAAAAGTTTATGAGGGGCAGCTGGGTGGCCCAGTAGATATATAGCAGTGGCTCTGGAGTCAGGAGGACCTGAGTTCAAATGTGACCTCAGACACTTAGTGGCTGTGTGACCCTGGGAAGGTCACTTAACCATGAATTGTCTTCAAAAAAAACCAGTTTAAGAATACAGGGTAAGAATTCTTGTAGAGCTTAGACACAGTTTTTTCAAATGTTGTCTAACCACACCAGGCTCTCTGATAAGCACTGGAAATGCTAAGAAAGACAGTCCTTGCACTAAAATAGCCCAAATACTAGTGGGAGGAGACTACCTAAATAGGAGCTAAAAACGGTTAGAGGGTAAGGTTCTGGAGCACACTGGAAACAAAAGGTCGAGAAGTAATCTGGGAAAGTCATGAGCCAAACTGGGTTGCAAATGAGCATGGCTAGCATGGATTTTTCCTCATATGGAGGTTTGGGACCTAATTCACCAATCAGAGCAGGAGACTTTAGAAGAGACAGTATTATCAGAATGAGGAAATCAGTGCAGAGACAGAGAAGTAGTCTAGGGAGATATGAGCTAAACAGCATTTGGAATGAGCATAGCCCATGTTGATACTTCTTCAGATGGAAGTTTATGGATGAGCTCACCAGTCAGAGGAAGAGATTGTGGAGGGAGAGGTGTTGCTTATATTTTTGCTATCACTTCCTTATTTGTTGAACCTATGATTCTCATCACAGTTCAAGATCACATGTATTTTTTGGCCGTCTTTTCTCTTGGTTTGCTCATTGAGTCATCAGAATCTTTTCCGATCTAATCACTTTCTTCCAGAGTTATCCATCCTTTCTAACTTTATGTCATTGAAATGTGATAAGAATACTGACCGTGCATGGCATTTGTAGTAAAACTTGGGATATTTTATTTACACTTAAACTTCTTTGAGAGAGGATGAGAACAATAAGTTTGCCCTGATAACTTGACGTCTGTGTGAAATACAGCCATGGCTTTTTTGGCAAGCTTACTAAATCACCAGCAAATTTCATCAATACTTCAGTGAATGTATGATTTCATCATTATCGGTCTTACCTTTAGATTACAGCCTTTTCATAGCTTCTCATCCTATGTGATTCTTATCTACATCTTCCCCTAGATTTTCCAAAAATCCTTTAGATCTTTTAACATTTCTTGAGTACCAATTCCATAGCTCTCTGCTATACCTGAATTTCCCTGTAGAACTGGGAAAATTCTGATCACCCATTTTTATGCTGTCTTTTACACTGTAAATTTAGTGCAAGTCATCATCAGCAATGTGCTTCAGTCTATTTCTGCCCCCCTAAAATCTCTCCATTACCTTTTAGGGCACCTCAATTTTGATTCTTTAGAGATTGTGCTTTTTCATTATTAACAACCAACATAGTCTCACCAGAATATTGACATTAAAGAGATAAGCTGCTGTGTCAAAGCAATTTATGATGATTAGAAAACAATTAGGGAGTAAGGACATGGAGGTAAACTATGGATTTATAATCTTTTTTTGTATCATGGACCCATTTGGCTATCTGGTGAAACCTATCGACTTCTTCTCAGGACAATGTTTTAGATAAACAAAAGATACAAATAATTAAAAAAGGAAAATAGTTGAAATGATTTATCAGTATGTTTCTTATATATATATACACATATATGTATAATATTTTATTTTTCCCCAATTACATATTAAAGCAATTTTTAACATTTGAGTGTTTTTTAAGTTTTGAGTTCCAAATTCTATCCTTCCATCCCTTCCTCCCCTCCCCCTTCCCTGAGGCAGTAAGCAAGCAAATACAGGTTATACTTGTGCAAACACGTAAAACATTTCCATGTTAATCATTTTGTACAGGAAGACTCGAATAAAAGAAAAAGAATGAAAGAAAGAAAGGGAAAAATAACATGCTTCAGTCTATATTCAAACTATATCAGTTCTTTCTCTGGAGGTGAATAGTGTATTTGAGATTGTCTTAGATCTTTGTATTGCCAAGAATAAGTCATTTGCCATTCTTTATCACACAATATTGCTATTACTTTGTACAACTGTTCTCCTGGTTCTGCTCACTTCACTTTGTATTAGTTCATGTAAGTCTTTCCAGGTTTTTTCTGAAATCATCCTGCTTATTATTTCTTATAGCATAATAATATTTCATCACGATCATATAACACAGCTTGTTTAGCCATTCTCCAATTGATGGGCATCTCTTCGATTTCCAATTCTTAGCCACTGCAAAAAGAACTGCTATAAATATTTTTGTACAAATAGGTTCTTTTCCCTTTTAAAACAAGTTCACAGGCCCCAGGTTAAGAATCTTTGACCTAACCTTTTGTCCTAGTTTGACAATAGCAAAGAAGTAATGGTGATGACAGCTTGGCCTTCATAGGACTGGACATTAGATTTCAAATATCGAGTTAAGTATAATGGCACAACGGCTCAAGAGTATAAACTCCGAGGGGAAGAACTGTTTACTGTTGTAGGAAATCTGAAAATGCTTCCCTTCTTTCCCTTTACTGTGTGTTTTTTTAACCAAATATACCATTGGTACACATATAGACCATTAGCATAAAATTTCATGACAATAACAAAGGAGAGAAATAAAGGAAGACAAACAATTGAAAGCATGTTTGTTGTACATGCTTGAGTCATGCCAATATAATAAAAAGGACAATAATATTTCAATTCACCAATTCACCACTGAAACTATCAAGGAGCTTATAGAACAAGATAAAATAATAACATCCATTTGGCATAACGAAGGGTCTAGAATAAAAACGTAAAACCAGAACAGTCACTTATACTTATCTGGTATAAGCAAGACCCAGAAGAAACTGAACAGAGTAGTGTTTAATGAAACCAACAACACAAGCCATTTGGTGAAACATTCCTATTTGGCTGGACAGTTTGGCAGAAAATAAGCTTATACCACAATCTTATGCCATATACCACAATAAGTTCTAAATCAGCACACAACTTAAATTTGTAGTGGTTTACACAATAACTCATTTGTTTCTTACAGCAGCCTTGTGAGAGAGAGAGTTGCTGTTATTTTTCCCTAGCTAGTAATTCTCTAAGTCAGGATTCAAACTCAAATCTTCTTAACTCTGAGTCCCAATCTCCATCTATTGTATCGCCTGACTGCCTAGATAAAAAATTTCATTCTAAAAAATAAACATAGGAGATCAGATTGTGGTACCCTTCAAAACTAGACTGAGAAGTATTGATAAAGAGGAAAGAAATAATCATAAAAGATAAGGTAGTTTTAATTGCTTGGAATTTGAAAAAAAACCATTTGCCCAAAGAAAGTCAGTACAGCTAGAACAAGAAGAGAAATAACCTTTGCTCTAAATATCTAAAATGTAAGTTTGATACCCAGTATTGTAGAGTATTTGCATAAATAAATGGTATGTCACCATGTGTACCTAAGACAAAAATAAAGTGAAGAGCTGATTATGTCTTAGTTGGACATTGGCATCATTCCAGCCCAAAAGCTTACTTTCCATCCTTTACCCTTATTCTTGCTAATAAGCAAATGTAATTATTGAGGGCTTTTGTTGTTGTTACATATCTGTTTGCTTGCTTGTTTTTGAAGTATTCTGTTTGCTTTTGTGAATAAGTAGACCTGGATTATAGTGTATCACCTTTCTTCCGTGGTCCAGTAGAGAGAGAGAATAGAATTTCTCATTAACTATTTTAAAAACAGTTGTCTCACTGTACTACTCTATTGCTCATATGGCAGAGTTTTCGTTGTTATTTATTTTCCTGTGTGCTTATAATGATAGATTGACAAGCTAAAATTCTAGGTATTAAAGAGTCAAGGATCCACAAAAGAAAATATGTTTCGGTTCTCACAAAGTTGCTCATTGGTGGCTTCCCTAAAGTAGAATGGCAGAAAGAGACAGATGAAACCTCAGAAATTTTATATCCCAACACGTAAGAACCAACAGAGGTCATCTAGCCTCCAGTTTGAAGATTTCTGTTGTGTGAGAACCTACCATGTCCCAAGGCATCCCATTCAAGTTTTATTGTTAGAAATGTTTATATAAAGCTGAAATTTTTCTCTCTATAACTTGTACTCGTTGGTTCTGTTCTATGGGGTAAACCTCCCCCTGAAACAAAACCTAATCAATCTTCCTTATGAAGACCTTTCAAATACTTCGAATAAATATTTTTGTCAACTTTAATGTCTGCTCCCCAGTCTACTCTTCTTTAGACTAAGAATCCCAAATTCTTTCAATAGATCCCCTTATGTTATGGTTTCCTGCTTGCCCTCTGCTGGATGTGCTCCAGATTACCAGACTGTAGCTGCTGTACATAAGGGATTTTATTTTGTTTTGATTAGGTTAGTAGTTTTAACAGCGAGGTCTCTGCTTATCTGTACTCTATTCAGTTTGGTTTATAAAAGCAAGTACTTTGCCTTTCTGAAGAGTAATCTCACAAGTCTTTGACTACTTCTAGACAGTAAATCTCTTGGAAAACATTAGAGGTAAGGCCTTTGATCTCGGAGTAACTATTCCCATCTATAGCATGTTTTATGAAATGTTTTTCTTTCTCACTTTTCTCATAACAATGCTGAGAAGTAGCCTGTAGAAGTCTTATCATACCCATTTTACAGATGAAAGGTCTAGATCAAACCACTTAAGTGGCATGAGATGGGATTCAAACCCTCATATTCTGAATCTGCAGACTCTTAGACCCACCTCTTACAGTACTTGATTTTCTTCAAAATGCAGCTCAACTGCTTCCATCTTAATTCTTCCTTCAGAAGAATGCGGCTACCCATTTGTCTATGCTCCATATCACCTATGTTTTTTTGTAGATATTGTGAATATAGTTATGTAGGTGTAAATGTAACCTCCCCACTCCTCTCCATTGCAAACTTTTGAAGGCAGTTCCTGTTTCTCTTCTGTCTCTGTGCACCAGGCACACAGTTAATTACATTGTTAATAAATAATAAATGCTGACTGGTTGGTCCTTTTTTCCAGTGACCATGCTTGCACCATGTAGGCTAATAGTGACTCTTAGGAACATGTCTGAATCATCTGGGTCGTGTGGATCTATTGTCATTTTAATAGTCTTTGCAGCATCTAATGAGCATAACTTGGATTCTGGCCTAAGGGATTTTCCATTGTTAGACAAGTAACCTGGAAATTAAGGGCTCTTGAGAGTCAGTGGGGAGCTTGATTATATAACTTGAGAGAGGAGAAGATGAGATTTGTTTCAAGAAAGCAGTCTTTGGGTGGTTGGGCAGATAATTTTATCAAAATCCCTTGTCTTTTACAGTTCTGTTTTGTTTTGTTCCTTCAGAGTATATATAAGTAGCTAGCGGTGAATATGTTATTTGCCTCACTTCATCTATCCTCTACCTTTAAATTCTAGAATAAAGTCCTGCATAATTTTGTTTACTTCTTTCCTGGGGGTATCTTGCTCAGATCTGGACCCTTGAAAAGGATCTAATTTTGACCTAATATTTTTTTCTCCTAGGTATCAAAAAAGGGCAATTTCCTACTTATATACTACTTTGCCTGAGGCTTTGGCTAGGTATTATAATATAACCTCCCGGGTACTCCTTTTCATCCAAAGGGGTCAGAAGTTCTATTGTTTTGCCCATTTAGGACACGCATTAAGAATGGTCTTACAGTGAGTAGAGCACCGGCGGTGGAGTCAGGAGAACCTGAGTTCAAATGTGGCCTCAGACACTTGACACACTTACTAGCTGTGTGACCTTTGGCAAGTCACTTAACCCCAATTGCCCTGCCTTCCCCCCTCCAAAAAAACAAACAAACAAAAAAGAATGGTCTTAAATTAAGCCTAGAAAGGAGTTACTAGACCTGAATTCTAATTCTCCCACTCACTTTGAGCAAGTCACTTAATTTCTTGGTGCCTTACTTTCTCATCTGCATAAATGTAGACTGAAATCCATGCCCTCTTATTTAGAAGAATTGTCGTAAGGAATAAATGAGATAATGGATCAGTACAGCCTGTAGGTACCCATCCACATACTTATTGACCCAGTAAGTCTTTTGTCTCATTTTGTTTGTTTGTTTGGTTGGTTTGATTTTTAAAGACAGCAGATTCAGTACTGCCATCTATCACCATAGGATATTAGGGAATAGAAGTCCAGTAAACTGGTACTTAGCTATTCAGTGTGTAGCAAAATTTCACCTTTATGATTCAGAATCTGCCAGGCCACCCCTCTATGTCCATTACTCCTAATCCACATTGGTTGTTGGTTGATGGACTTATTTCTGGCCCTCACCCTTCTACACAATGCCATGATTAATGTTCGTTGGATTAAATCTAGTTGAAATAGATTGAGAACCCCAGCTCTGAGTCCCACATCTGTCCTCTGTCCTCTTTGGGACAAAAAAAAAAACTGAACCAAAAAAACTACACTGGTAGTTTCCAACTTTCTCTTTGAATATGATGGCCCATTTTTTAACTTTCAGATTAACTTGAGAAAATACATGATGAAAACCTGCTGGGAATTCAGTGATAGTTATACAAGTGTGCCTTGGAGATATTATGGGTATAAAGCAAATATTGCGATAAAGTGAGTCACACAAATTTTCTGGTTTCCCATTGCATATAAAAGTTATGTTTACACTATACTATAGTCTATTAAGTGTGCAGTAGTATCATGTCTAAACAAACAATATATGTACCTTAACTTAAAAAAAACTGCTAAAAATGCCAATCATCATCAGAGCCTTCAGCAAGTTCCAATCTTTTTGTTGGTGGAGGGTCTTGCCTCAATGTTGATGATCAGGGTGATGGGTGCTGAAGGTAGGAGTGGGTGTGGCAATTTCTTAAAATAAGACATCACTGAAATTTATCACGTTGATTAACTGTTCCTTTTATGAAAGATTTCTCATTGCATGTAACATGCGATGCTGTTTGATAGCATTTTACCCATATTAGAGCTTCTTTCAAAATTAGAGTCAGTCCTCTCATATCATGCCATGACTTTATCAACTAAGTTTATGTAATAGTTTTCAATATTATTGTGTCTTAGGGAATAGGGAAGCCTGAGGAAAGGGGGAGAGACCAGGGAATGACTGGTAGATAAAGTAGTCAGAACACACAAAACATTTAGTAATTAAGTGTACCAGCTTTATATGGGCATGGTTTGTGCTGCCTCAAAACAGTTATGATAATAGCATCAAAGATCACTGAAAAAGTTTGAAATATTGTGAGAATAACCAAAATGTGACATGGAAACACGACGTAAGCAGATACTTTTGGAAAAATGGCACCCATAGACTTGGTTGACACGGTGTTGCCACAAACCTTCAGTTTGTTAAAAAAAAAATAAATAACACACACACACAATATCTACAAAGCACAATAAAAAGATCTATGCCTGTACTTTACTGAAAGTAAATCAATTTATATGTTCATTTTTATCTTATTCATCATAAGAATATACTCAAGAATTCGAGAGATAATAATTGCTTATTATACTGGTTCATATTGTGTGACTCTTTGGTTCTAAATAAGGATCAAAATTACAGTGCTTAGTGTGTGTATGGATTCATGGGACCCTTAAAATAACCTACAGCTCCCTTCAATCTTGTATTCTACAATATTCAATATTGTATTCTACAATAATAATGGCAATTATTATTATTATTGTTAATAGCTAACATTTAGCACCTAGCTATGTGTGACACACTGTGCTAAGCACCTTCCAAACGTTATTTCACAATGATAAGGCACCACTACCCTATACTTCTTGCCTTTAATTTGTTTGTTATTCAGTCATGCCTGACTCTTCGTGACCTCATTTGGGGTTTTCTTGGCAAAGATACTAGAGTGGTTTGCCATTTCCTTCTCCAGCTCATTTTATAGATGAGGAAATTGAAACAAACAGGATTAAGTGACTTGCCCACGGTCACATGCCTAGTAAATGTCTGAGGCCTGATTTGAACTCAGGAGTGACAAATCTTCCAGACTCCAGGCCTGGCACTCTGTCCCACTCTGTGCCACCTAGCTGTCCAAACTTTGTGAAACTTTAATTTGTACTATTTATTATATTCCATAATAAACAAGGGTTCACATACAAGATTCACATACGAGGGTTTTCTACTCCTTCTACTCCATCTACTGTCTTTCTGGCAAAGGGATTTTAGCAATCCATAGGATGTTAATTGATGACAATAATTATGGTCCTAAATGATAAAATGACCTCCAAAATGCTCTTTGTTTCCTTCCAAAGAATTCTTAATAAACGATCACATTTGTTGTTCTTGTTTCAGACATTTCTGCAAGTAATCAGCGTGATAGCTGTGGCTATAGCCGTGATCCCGTGGATTGCTATCCCTTTAATCCCACTTCTTGTTATTTTCGTTTTTTTTCGACGATACTTCTTAGAAACATCACGAGATGTGAAACGTCTGGAATCTACAAGTGAGTAAGGAGAATCTCAATTCAGATGACCTAATAGAATTGATTTGAGTCTAATCTGTCATTTAAGTGACTTATAGCATTCTGCTTATTTTAACTTGTAAAATTGGTCTTCCCACATGTGCCTTAAAGCAATATTAGTTCATATCCAGGGTCAGAGATAGACAAGGATACTGGTAAGAGAGTTAAGGAATTTCAATGAGCCTGGGATGAGTGAAGAAGTGATGAAGAATATATTCTAAAAAAATAAGCATTTTATTGTGGGTGGGATAAAATTTGGTCAGAACTCTAGGAAGATCCGTGAGGAGAAAGAAAAGAAAGAGTTGGGCATATAAACTGTGGTTCACGGGCTAGTCTTATGTCCTAGGCAACTCTTAAGGACTAGAAATCACGGAAGAATTACTGTGTAGGCATTAGCAGAAGTTTCCACAGTAGGAGTTCCTTACATGGATGTCATTTTTAAAAATCCACCTATTATACTGTTCTAGTTCATGATAATCAAGCACTTATTGACAAATAGGGTAGAGAATACTAACATTAGCCACCACTTGTTTACGGCAAAAAGTTATCTACTTCCCCTAGATGGTACTGGTCACACTTGATGAACTGGCAAGGCCCAACAGCAAGTTACTCATATATCATATCAAAATTATTTGTAGAGCAACCTTCTTAAGAGTATTGCACTGTTTTTTTCATTTTCTGGTTAAAATGCAAAGTGGATTTTCCTAATTTAATATATTTCCTTGTTTGGAAAAAGAAAAAACAGGATGTACTAGGTTTTTTTTTTAGTCATATGTCATTAAAAGTTCAGAAAAGTTCTCCTCCATGTCTAGTTGCAATTATTATGTAGCAATTGCTAAGCATTATAGAGAGGCTAGACAGTAAGGAAGTTATTAGCAGTTCTGAGTTTTACCTGGATCAGCATTTAAACATCATATCACTCTTCATTGGTTTTTCGTCACATTTTAAATGGACCTTGAAAGAATATCACCATAAGAAAGAGAACAGCAGAGAGGGTAGATTTATAATTTTTATAGTTAGTATAGTAAACTCTCCATTTTTAAATGACTGGAACTGTGCCATAATATGTATTACCCCATAACTGGGACAATCATAAAGGAAGAAAATAAGGGAATAATCTATAAATAATACATAAATAATAACACATAAATAAAATAAGGGAACACTTCTATAAGTCTTTGGCTCATACAGCCTTTTAGCAAATGTTAGCTTAATGCCATTTATATTGTACTAATGGAGAAGCATAATTTTCTTTTTTGTGATTTTCTATGTTAGTTAGTCTTCAACCACTACTTATGCAATATTCAAGAATTAGACCCTGAAAGTGATTTAAATACTTTCTTCCCTTTTCCTTTATGACTTATCATTTGATAAAATCCATACAATTCTGAATTTCCTTGCAGAGACCGCAAAAGATTTATGTAGATATTCCTTCCCACAAGGCAAATCGGAACACACCTATGTCTTCCCAAGTTTGTCACAAAGTGACTGTCCAGAGAGTTGGGGCTCTTTCTGGATTGCTTTTCACATTGCATTGATGTGGGTGGAGTCTAGAGATTATCCTTAGATGGAGACCGTCAGTCTGTCCTTGAAAATTTATTCTTCTTATAAACTACTCAGTATTTTCCTAGACTTGTAGATATACAAGTATAAGGCTAATTAAAACCAGCATTCTGTACTTCTCTCCAAAATATCAGTGATTTCTTGTTCTAGGATAGGACAGTGATGACTGTGAGATTTTGCTCTTGAAAAATAGAGATCACAACCTGATCTGCTTTGACAAACTCTAGTTATAGTCCCATCAATGAGAGACAATGAAAATTTGTACCTAAATTATACCAGTTTAGTAGCATACTAGAGACCGATGTGCTGAAGGAATGACAGTTGTTCGACAGTATTTGGAAAACAAATCTTTCTTAGAATAGATGAAAGATACAATCTGCCAAGTAACATGACATCGACTCCCAAGCCAAAATGAATTTCTATAGAAAGGTAGGGTTTTTCATGTTTATGGGACCCTGCAATTAAGCCTGCATTCCAATACTGAAAATGTGCTAGGAACGTCATGTGCTATGATGAAGACCAAATGACGGCCCCAAATTTCCAGCTATGCAGTCATAAAAGCATTCCCAGGTCTCCTGGAGTTAAAGTCGGGATTCCTGAAAACCATCTCTGCCGAGCAGGTCATGTGAGAACAGAGGCCAGGACAATTCCTGGATACCCCTTTCAAAGTGACCTATAAAGAGACTATTCAAGCATAGTATACATAAAGGGGGAGTTCCTCAAATGCACTCGAGTGATGAAAAATTACTCCAACTAGCAAAAGCACCATTCCAGATGGATTTTAATTTGCCATTGAAGGTCATTTGAACAGATGTTAGACCAAGACTTTTAATTCCAGATGTTCCAAGTAAAAACTGTTTTGCCCAAAGGTTGAGGAATAGACTAGCAAAATAAACCCTGAAAATAGAGCCAGCTGCCTCTTCGTCTTCATTTGCACCCAGAACTATTCTTTGACAGGTTTGATATGCAAATAAAAGTGTCACTTGTTTTAGAAATTGCTTTTAGGTTTTTATCGTCACCACGTTACTTTAGGCAAGTCACTCAGCCCCCTGATCCTCAGTTTCTTCTCCTGTAAAATGAGGGATTGCACAAAGTCATTGCTCAGAAACCTTCCAGTTCTCTGGATTCTCTGACTGGTGGGGCTGCACAAAAGAACATGGCATTGTTGTGCCTTAGTGAACTGTTTCTCTTTCTGCTTTGCAGCTCGGAGCCCAGTATTTTCCCACTTGTCATCGTCTCTTCAAGGGCTTTGGACCATCCGGGCATACAGAGCCGAGCAGAGGTTCCAGGAATTATTTGACGCTCATCAGGATCTTCATTCAGGTCTGTACATCTTTGGGAACATTCTTGCAAAAGATGAATGATTTGCCACCTGTTCAGGTTGTGACCTCCCCGCCCTGGTGGCCTTCACTCTTTCCTAATTTGAGAGCTGACATATTTCCTTTTGTCCTTTTCTTCCTGCTGCTGGCTTTCTTCTCTCTTTTCTGTGCCTTCCCTCCCTCCCTTTCTCTGCCATCCCTCTTCACCTTGATACACCTTCCTTTCCCTTCTCCTTCACTGTTTTTAATACTATTGTCCATCGTCAAAGTTTTCTTCTTTCCTTCCAATTTCTACCACTCCTTTCCTATTTCTTGGGGTATTAAGAACAGTTTACATCTGTACATTTTTCCCCCTATGAACTGTGTCAGCTGTTTTCATAGTCACGACAAGCTGTCTTCATATGTAATACGTTTCCCTGTAGGAGGCAGCTTCTGAAAAACTAAAGAAGATATATTTAGTCTCTTAGAGAATATTATCTTATTTGATCTCTATGACAAACTTATTATGTTAGGAATTAAGTGTTACAATCTCACTCTTAACTTACAAAGAAACTGAAGCTCAGTGAGATGATTTTCCTAAATTAGTAAGTGGAACATCCAGGAGCGTCCAGAATCTTCTAGTTCTTGACACTCGCAGCTCTTTTCTGTTGTGCCATACTGTGTCTTGAATACTTGTAGGTTAAATGTATACTGGACATTGTTTTTGCAGTCAGTCAATAAACATTTATTAAGTGCTTACTAAGTACTTACTATTTATTAAGTACAGGCATCACTAAACCACTTTTGCGTTAGGCTCCAGGTCCCGTAGGGGCCTCAAAATGGTGTAAAGTATAACTAAGCCTTTTTTAAAAAACAATCAGTCTCTAAAGATAACAATTTAGCTCCTAAATCTTTTATACACTTCATATGTCACATAGATTAATCTCTATGTCACTGACTTTCAGTCCTTGACAAAATTTTAAAATATCTGCCAGCCTAGACTTAGTAATCACTATCCCAAAAGAAAACATTAGGATATAGAAATAAAAATAATTTGTATGTAAACATTCAAACTCCATTATTTATTTTATTTAAAAAAGGTACATAGATGGTGACATGAAATGACCTTATTGGACCTTCAAGTACCCAGTGTATACAGGGTAGTAACAGTGGTTCTAACTGCTTTAGGGCAAACAAAGAACATGAAGGCAGGTTCCTCATCCCTGAGAATTTACATTCAGAACGGGAAGAAGTTTCAAGGCAACTTCTTCCAAAGTGTTGTAATTCATGATGGACACTTTGGGGGAAAAAATTAAGATTAACTTTTGAGATGAACCAAATCTTGGTTTGGATTTTGCATAGTTTTGTAACCATGAGCAAGTCACTTAAGTGACTCTGCCCATCTCCAAAATGCGGATAATAATATTGCTTGGTGGTGTTGTGAGACTTAAATAAAGCAATGTATGTAAAGCATACCTTAAAGTTCTGTATAAATTTGAGTTATTACTATTATTATTTCTCCAACCCACTCATTTTGTAGGTGAAGAGGCATGAACTGACTTGCCAAAAGTCATGTAGCCAGTGAATGGCAAAGGCTGTTCCAGAATAAAGTGGAAAGAATACTTGATTCTCAAGTCCAGTATTGTTTCTACTCTTTTTAGCTTATTCAGAAAGCTCAGGTTTTTATTATACAATTGTGACTTCTGTTAATGACCTTTAGGTTGAATCTTGCACTGCATCCATTATACAAGGCCTTTGCACCATTTCACATAATTCATGCCATATATATTGTCTTGTGTTACTTAGCATTTCACAATCATCTGAGGTCCCTCACATTCGCTAGGCTTGTCTGTGTATCTAATATTGAATGACTTGTCCCATTATGTGCTAAAGTCCTAGAGAACCTATGATGTATCTTTTGTAGCCTAATCAAATATTCTCGTACTTTATCTACATCTAATTCTTGCTTATTTGTTCATTATTCCCATTATGATTTATACATTTAGAGGCTTGGTTCTTATTTTTGACTACATCTCGATGGTTTGCTCTGCGTCTGGACGCCATCTGTGCCATCTTTGTCATAGTCACTTCCTTTGGTTCCCTGATTCTAGCCCGAAGTAAGTACAGATGGAATGAACTATTTATGGTATGATTACAATCTATGGTTGTGTTTACAGTTACTCAGTGAAACTCCTGCCTCCATATTGAAATTCAAGTCCTGAACTGTTTGGTTTTTCACGGATTGCTACTAAAACACTGAAAAAGTGTTGTGTTAAATGTGAGGCATGGATGTGGTTCCGTTAGATGAACTACTTTGTGGTCTGCCTTTTCCTTTTATCATTCTTTGATTTGATGAAAGCAACCAAACACAAACTGAGTGCATTGGCAGATGGAGCGTTTGTAGAAGTGTCTGTTTGGGGATGGAGGAAGAAGAGTCAAGCCAGTACTGTATTCAGCTTTTAGACCATATCGCTCTGTTGCTTAAATAGCTTCCCTATTGTGGGCTTCCTATTGCCTCTATGGTCAAATGCAACTCTTCTTTTTGGCATGTAATGCCTTTCATAATTTGGCTCCAGCCTGTCTTTTAAGACTTAGTACATGTTATCTCCCTCATGCATTTTACATGAATGCCAAATTAGCTTTCTTATCCTTCCCTTTACACCATATTCAATCTCGTGCCTCTCTGCCCCTTTGGTACAGAATGCCCTCCATAACTGGATTGTCTTCCCACTTAACTACTAGAGGCCTTTCCTGCTTTCCCCCTATTGTTATTGTCCGCAGGGGCTCTCTTCACCCCCACATAACCCTCAGTGTTTATTTTGTATTTGTATCATGCTGTATCTACCCAGTAGAAAATAAGTTCTTTGAGGACAGGAACTATCTCATTGTCTGTGTATCACCAGTATCTACTACAGTTCTCAGCCCAGAGTAGGCATTTGATAAATTCTTGTTGAATTTAAGTTCAAGCTGCAAGATTATTTTTAAAAGTAATTCCATTTTATTTATTTTAACATTTTTTTTAAATTTTGAGTTCCAAATTATCTCCCTCCAGCTTCTCCCCCACCCATTGAGAAGAGAAGCAGTATGATTCTATGACTACTTTAAAAAACCGGGAATATGATAGTCATAAATAATTTTTACTGATATATTTGTGATTGAAAAAAAGGCTTCTATTTGGAATCTTTCACTTGTATATGAGATAGTAACTGGGCTTTGGTTTGATAATCTTGAATTGATTTTATTTCCTTTCCTCCTCCTCCTTTAGCTCTGAATGCTGGGCAAGTTGGGTTGGCATTGTCCTATGCCATCACTCTCATGGGAATGTTCCAGTGGGGAGTTAGACAAAGTGCTGAACTTGAGAATATGGTAATATTTATCTTTACATTCTTAGTCTTTTCAAGTTCCCTTGCTATTAAGTGACATAAAAGCATTTCTTGTTGAAAATATTAAAACTCTTATTTTTACATTGTGGCTAACAGAGTTTTTTAGATCCTTCTTCCATCTGTTTAAAGTTAATGCAAAATAAAATGTAATACATCTTTTTCTCAGTCTTCTGTGTGCTATGTCAGCAGGTTTTAGATTCATCACAAGCTGCCTTCAGATGTAATAAATTTCTCTGTAGGAGGCAGGTTCTGAAATACTAGTAAGGTTATTGCTAAGCCTTTTAGAAAACTGTGCTTTATTATTTCTTAATGAGCTGGTCCTCTTTTCTGATATAGAATGATCCAGTATTTTGAGCTTATATTCGGGGGGGGGAGGTGATTTTCAAGTTTTTGAATTATGGAATGTTTTAAGTTTTAGCATTTGTACTAGAAGATTAGGAAAGAATAGGAAGAAGTGTTGAGTTGGCTATTTCAATAGAAGAAGAGGTCGCTGAGGGTTGAAGTGCGGTCTCAGATAGTACTTGATTTTAACAAGATATACTATCACTGCTCCTGACATGACTACAGGTGTTGAAGGTCCACCTTCTCTTTGAGAGTGAGGGTATCAAAATCATCTGCTATGTCTCAGGTCATTGAATAAATCTAAACCCTGCAATGTGTAAGGAGTCTCTAACTGTATTTTTTATATTATACTTTATAATAAATTTTTAGAGCCTTAGGGATGAATCTTAACTTGAAAGCATAGGACAAGGACATTGAATGTACAATAAGATCATCTTCTAATTTTCCATCATATTTACCATTGTTTAAGTCATTTACAGGCCTACGTTGTTTTTCCCTGTTGAATACAGGGTCATTTGCAGATAAAGTTGTTATTTAAACGTGAACATCTTATTTTAACGATTTTTTAAAATTTTAATGACGTCTTATAAATTCGTCTCATTGAAAACTATATTAGTCACTAGTGGCCAGAAAATAGGTTATATTCCTCTCAGAAAGTCTCATTTAGGAATAATCTTCTTACTTATAAATTTGACCAACTGATCATTTCCTCCCAGTCTTCAAATGGAAAAAAAAAAACTTTTGCACACCATTGTATTTGGCAGATTGTTTTGAACTCTTAATTTTTCATAGAGAAGTATTTTTAGATAATTATGGTATATAAGAAATAAGAAGGATAAGCACAGAACTTTATTGATTACATATTGTATGCCCTGCGTGTACAGAAATAAGACTCCTTTAGCAGCAACCCCTCTCAATACTTTAGTTGTCTGACTAAAAACATAATTTTATTGCATTTCATGAACAAGCTGCAGAATGATCCAAATCTGTTGATGTGGCAGATTCCTCTTCTCCATGAGGCCTATACAAATAGATGCTTTTGCTACAACTTAATTATCTGATAGCCAGCTAGTCATTTAAAAAAAAATTATGTAACCAACCACCTTTTGCCAAATTAAAAGAATACTGTTCACCAAGACTAACTCTGGTGTTTACATTTTCATATTTGCCTTTTAGATGATATCTGTAGAAAGAGTAATTGAGTATACAGATCTTGAAAAAGAAGCCCCATGGGAATCCAAGAAACGACCGCCACCGGACTGGCCACGAGAAGGAGTGATCATCTTTGATAATGTTAATTTCTCTTATAGTTTGGATGGACCTATGATCTTGAAGCACTTAACTGCGCTCATTAAATCAAGAGAAAAGGTATGTGTTAATGCTTTCTTTCCTTTTGAAAACCAGTACACATATCACATCTTTTCTACTTTTCAGTGTTGTCCAGTCTTCATTCCTCCATAGTCACAGTTAGGCTATTATTATCTTAGTAAAAACTTCCCTGGAAACAGAACATAACATTGTGGGCCACCATCTTCTTTTCTATTGGCATAATCCAAATCTTGATTTCAGTCACATTATGCCTCATGGTATATTTAATTAGACAAACATTTGTCAAATGGGTATTGCTTTGTATTATATATTGTTATCATATGAGACATAAAACACAGATTTTGATCTTGACAGCTTCAAAATCTGCAGGCTGGTAGAGGATCTAAGACAGGTATCCAAATAACCTAAAATAGGTTAAGCATACAGGCCATATTTCAGGGTCCTGCTGAGATCCAAGGAGAAGTGGAGATATAAAGGGTCTAAGGAAGGCTTGGACTTGAAATGCGGGAAGTGTATCAGCAAATAGGGAGAGGAAATGGAAGTATATTACAGGCAGAGGATGAATGAATAAAAGAAAAGAACATTTCTCAAGCATTTTTTACGTGCAAGGCATTGTGCTAATTGGTGGAAATACAAATGCAAAAGCTAGTCAATCCTTGGCTTCTGGGAGCTTACGTTCTGGTAAGAAGAGACCACATATAGGGCCAACAAACTGTGTTTTGTTCTAAGATATCTCAAGACTGATGAGTGGAACAACAGGGCAGTCAGTTGATTTGCCCTTTCTGAAAGCAATTGTATTGATTCAAGTGCAGTTCCCTAAGAAAGAGGTAACATAGATGGATTGCTTAGGATGGCTTCCCTTATCCATAATTCAGAATGTCCATTTCTTCCTTGTTCCTCTAATTTGTGATATAATTTTATATTTCAGTTGTATGTATCTAGAACTTTATCATGGTATATGATACGAGGGATTGGGGGGAAATTGTAGGGAATGTAAATTGTCTAGATGAATGATAGGCTGCATGTTTGATTAAGAGTTTTCATGAGATAAAGCTGAGAACATACATCAGGGCCAAGTTGTAGAAAACCTGGAATTGGAGCTAAGGATTTTAGAAATCACTGGGGGACTGCTCACATTTTCTGAATATGGGAATGGTGTGATCAGAGTTCTACAGTGGTAACATTGCTCTGCTGTGGTTGTGTGGGGTATGTTGGAGTTATGGTAGCTTGGGAAAAGTCTGTTGTAATAGCTGGCAATAGGTAACTAAGCCATTACTGGGGAAGGTGATTTGGAAATGGAGCAGGAGAGTGAGGCAATGGGAGAGATAGGTGAAAGAAAGAAATAGAAGGAACCAGACTTGACAAGTGATGTTTTATCCTCAGATAGGACTTTGTTCTGTATCTCTTTAGTGCATCACGTCGCGTGTTTTTATAATTTATCTGTGTGTATGTCTTACCTTTCTACCTAATGGCAGAAACAATGCCTTTCCTAAGCTCTATATTTTTTCTGGCATGTAGCTAGGTAGCGTAGTGAATAGAACTCTAGGCTTAGGAGTCAGGAAGACCAGAATTCAAATCTAGCATCAAATACTTACATGTGTATGTGAACCATTTAACCTCAGACTACCTCAGTTTCCTCACCTGTAAAATAAGGATAATAGCACATAGAGGGTGGTATAAAATAATAAAAATGGTATAATATTTCTAATAAGAATATTAATAATGACATGTTCATAAAGAGCTTTGCTAGCAATTAATCATCATTATGTACTACAGTACTCTGCATACAGTAGTCATTTTCATATATCTGTTGAACTGCTGAATTTTTTAAATATTATTTTGTAGTCCATATAGGATAGTATTGTGTACATAATGGGCAGCTAGGTGGTACAGTGAATAGAGTACCAAACCTGGAGTCAGGAAGACTCATCTTTCTAAGTTCAAAGCTGGCCTCAGATACTTAGTAGCTGTGTGACCCTGGACAAATCATTTAACCTTTTTGCCGTCAGTTTCTTCATCTGTAAAATGAACTGGAGCAGGAAATGGCAAATCACTTTTGCCATTTGCCAAGAAAAAGCCCAAATGGGAGCACAAAGAGTGGAAAACACAATTGAAATGACTCAACAATAACAAATGTACATAATAGGAATTTTCAAAAGTTTGCAGCATGAATAAATGAATGATGATAGGCTGATAGGCAATAGCGAGCTAACCCACAGCTTACCCCTGTATGAATAGAATCATCCATTATCAAAGTATAAGTTTATGATTAGTTTTAAAAGGTAGTCTCTTTAAGCCCTTCCCTTTGGTATAGACTCATTTCGTGTACTAGGTCAGTTATTTAATGAATGTTACACCTCATTGACATGAAAATATGAATGTGATGCAGAATGCCTTAACAGCATTCGGCAAACTTGGATATAGAGAGTCTGAGGACCGAAAAGATTAATGATGTCGGTTAAAATGACTTTGAAATGCTGCTACTTTTAGCGCCAGAAGGAGTCTTGTGGTTACAAACAATGTGCTTCCTTAGGACCATAGCTGGGAAGTTCCACAGAAATCATTAGGTTCAACCTGATTCTATAGATAAAACCAAGACTCAGGAAAGTTGAGTGACTAGCCTAAGGTCACAAAAGTACATAGTCCAGATTCAACCTGTGTTCCTTCAACTCCAGACATAGCACCCCTTCCTCTCATGCGGCCTTCTTAAGTGTCAAATTTAACTGTTATTTTTGAATGTGACTTTTAAGCTACCAACGAGGCAGTAATATGTGAACTGCCTAAAGAATCCCCATTACATAAAGAAACGTAAGAAACATTAGAAGCTGGCCCCAAATTTGTATTCTGAAAACTTAAAAGAAATTGCTGGATTACCTGAGATTTTAAAAGGTTTTTGGGAAAACTGAATTGTAAGACTCTGAGTTATAATGTTACAATAACTTGACTTTTGATTTGTTTCTTGGGTCTGTTAGCAATATCAGATTTAGCTCCATTTATTTATCTAAAAATATTATCCAGGAGCTTTAGTTATAAAAGAATTTTGCAGTAGCTATGTCTTCATGCTTCCCCCGCTCCCTCTCTTCCTCTCCCTCCCTCCATTTATCCCTCTTCTCTCTCTCCCTCAGTCTCTCCATTTCCTCACAATAACCTGGTGAAGTAGGGAGCATGAGTAATATTATCCTCATTTTTCAGAGGAGGAACTAAGACCTAGACTTGATCACGGTCACACAGATAGTAGTGTGTTTCAGAGTGAGAATTTGGACCATGGTTTTCTAATGTAAGTATAGAGGTAGTATAAGCCCATACATCTCACATAGGACTACATGGTCGGTCAAGCTCTTTGCTCACAATAACCTGAAGTAGGGAGAATGAGCAATATTATCCTGATTTTCCTGATAAGGAACTGAGGCTGGGACTTACCCAAGTACATTTTCAGAGTGAGACTTAGAATCATGATTTTTTAATTCTTTAAGTCAAGAGTTCTTTCTGCTTTACCAAATGGACTCTCATAGAAGCCTTTTCTCAGTCTATCATCACCTCTAACAGAGGGTATAAAGGTTGAAAATAAGTCAGTGTTTTCTATGACTCTCCCACTGTGGATTGTTATTTGTTCTGTGAAAATGTATGAGTGGTTACTTGCAAAGGTGCAGTTATGGTTGTGTAAATTAGTATCCTCTGTATCTTGTCCTGCAGCTATCACAGCATGCTGTATAGATGTTAGAGACCATGTACTTTTTTTTGTATAGAGTTGTACTAATTACAATGACCCTAAAGTAAGGAAACTAAAAAAGTACTTTGAAAGATAGGAAGTTACTTACATTTGTGATCAACATGGTTCACGCTGAAACCAATTAGGTCCTTGTGAGCTCTTTTGCCTTTGATGAGTTGGAAAAGCAGAGAAATCCAGTAGAACCAGTTCCCATTTGGGCAGGGTTTTATTTATTGTACTTACCCAAAGTCATAACTAACAATCCTAGTAATTTTAAGTAGGCCTAAATGTTTTTCCTGCATTTGGGCGTGGCCAATCTACCATTTATGGGCAAGCTAATTTCTATATAGGAACACTAATCTGTACTCAAGGCACTTATGTTTCTCTGTGAGTTCATTTTTAAGAGGAGAACATTGAATCCCATAAAGGAACAATGCTATCCAGGGCTGTCACTAAGGTATTTGTGACATTGAACTTGTGCTTCCTAACTGCCAGTTCAGGACTCTTTCAACTACCATGTGACATATAAGGCATTGGATAGGTAAATCAAGTACAGATTCAAGGCACTTGATATAATAAAAACGAAAGTAAAACACTTTTTATTAGGTTAAAAAATAATGGATTCAAATACATGCATTTTGATACCTTTGAGTTAAAAGATGGAGTTTAAAAAACATTTTTAGATTAGATAGAATAGAATATTTCGTTAAGTTAATTGTTTCTACTTCATTGTTTATTACCTCAATAAAAGCATCTCTTAAATTATCTTCATCGTGTTTGAGCCTTCAATAAAGATGGTTCCTACACTTGGATAATTCCCATTTGGCAGTTTCTAGTTGCTAGGCCTATAGATACCAGTTTCTATTCGTGGATACTTAACATATCTATAATATACTATATATATAATCCATTATAATAGACTTGAATTTTATTAAAGAGTCCATTATTTTAGTTTTTTTAGAGTATAATTTCTCTCTGTTCTTATTTATTTTATCTACATCTAGAAATGTGCTGAATCACTTGCCAAGATTTCTCAGATCTTTGGTTTTTTGGTTTTTCTCTTGAGGAAAAAAAGAAGTTTTATTCTCCTTGCAGCTTTCCTATGTGAAATTTGGAAGTGGTGTTTTATAAAACATTTCAAGCTATTCAGATGAAAAAACCAATATAATCAGCAAGGACTATACTAGTGTTGTTGTCATGTATAACTACCTACTGATCATTCTCTTATAAATCAAATTACTAAAACCCGCTTTTCTGGGATTTGAAAAATGTTTCCTTTCATTACAATGAAAGGTATCTTGTTCATTATCAGGAACAGATTTGCTTTCCCTATCTCAGAATAACTAAATTGAACTAATATAGCCCTAGAAAATGGATCTATTCTTGTTATAAGTATTTTTTTTTTATCCCAGTCATGTAGACCTCTTATTGATGTAGGAAATTCCCGTGGTGCTTGATCGTCTGATACAGGAATGAAGATGATCAGGAGAACTGACTTCTCACGGACTGGCACTAAGCTATTATTGATGGCTTTTTCTGATTTTAACCCTTTTTCATATTCTTCGTGAAAATATCCATTTTTTTTCATCAGCAAAAAAAGAAAATTACCGCGTTCTTTTAAAATCATTGTGCTGGTTCTGTTTACAGGTTGGAATTGTGGGACGAACAGGAGCTGGGAAAAGTTCCCTCATTGCTGCACTTTTTCGATTGTCAGAACCCGAAGGTAAAATCTGGATTGATAAGATTTTGACAAGTGAAATAGGACTTCATGACTTACGAAAGAAGATGTCAATCATACCTCAGGTATGGACTTTTCATGGTGTTCTCTGTTACGGCATCATAAATTCGTTTTTAGGCTTTATTGTTGAGATTTTTCTATTCCTTTACATATAATGAACATTTTTAATATAGAACGGTATTTACAAATTCTGTCGTTTTACATAACAATAAGTTATATATTTTTGAATTAAAGCTTCCTTGGTTCTTCAGTATTATTGATTGATAAATAGAGTTTTGATGACATAAAAAGCAAACTCCAGATATGTGTTACTCAAAGAGTTCCCATAGAGAAAAAAGAAATATTTAAGTCTTTTGCCTTAGGTCTAGTCTTTCACACAGCTCTCAAAATAATCTAAAGTTTGCCTATATAAGTCTCCCCTGCTCCCCCCAACCCCTACCCAATTCAAAACAACAATAGCTTTAGGATAAAATATAAATTCTTTGGATTGGCCTTTAAAGCCCTGTGCAGTATCCCTCGAGTCTACTTTTCTGAGCTTATTGTATATTCTCCTTCTTCACATACTCTAGTTTCCAGCCAGATGCACCTACTAGCTGTTCTCCTAATTCATTATTCTCTTACCTTTATTATTTTCCATAAGCTTTCTCCCATGCCTGTATATCACTCTGCTTTACCTTCCCTATATATTAGAATGCCTAGATTCCTTCAAGACTCAGGTCATATCCTAGCTCCTGTGGGAAACCTTTCCCAATCTCCCTAGTTGTTAGTGCTTTCTTGTTCTTCAGATAGTCAATGTAGTCATCTCTTTAAATGTATTTTTCTAGAATGTAAACTGTAAGAGTAGGTACTCTCTTTTCTTTTTATCTCTGGTTTCCCCACATTACCTTGCACCTACCAGGTATTTAATAATGGCCTATTGGATTCTATTAAAATTGAGCAGAGATTAAGAACCTACTCTTTATTTAAGGCACTGGAACAGAGGATTTTTAATTTCCATTCTTCTGCTGGCAGGTTTGTAAATAGGAATAGGAAACAAAGTCATCAAAGCAGACTGTCATCATTTCCTATATGATTAGGAAAAGTGTAAGGCAGTAGCCACAACTCTGAAACTGAATGAAAGAGGCTCAGACAACAAACAATTGATCTTGCCAAAATAAGAGATCATGCAGCCAAGGGCAACACTGGTTCAGATTGCATACTCATTTGTAAAACCTTGTATTGAAAGATAAAGGAAAATTAGGAGCAAGATCTGCTCATAAAATAGTAAGGTACAGTAGAGGGGAAAACGAGTTTAAAGAAAGCTTGGTTCCAGATCATACTAAGATAAGACTCAAATCAGGAGGACAGCAAACAAAAAAATGGAGATCTGTCAGCATTTCTATAACAAAAAAAGGAAGATCCCCCAAAATTTGAAAATATCACTTATTACAGCTGAAATTGAAAAAACATAAATAGCTGCCAACCCATGTGCCTAATTGTCATCTCTATAAAGTCTTTATGAGAATATTTTTACATACCAACATCCATATGAAAATATGGAAAGGGAATAGCAGGGCTTCTGAAACAAAACCCTACAGTAGACCATATCTTTGTAGTCATATAATCCACTAAAATGTACCAAATCCCACTGTCTTAATTTTTTTGTTAATTTATTATACTGATTATAATTTATCATAATAAGCATTTGATTTTTAGCCTTAAAAGCTCTCTCCCAATAAGTTATCTCTAGTGCATACCATAAGATCATAAGGATAATGGAGATATAGATGCAGGGTGCACAAAGATTGCAGTATATTACCAATGGAAAATTATGGGCAAAAAGAAATGCATGACCAGAGAAGTTTTGAAATATCCATTGAAGGCAGGGAATAACAGAAGGATAGGCAGTAAGTCATTAAGCATTTATTAACTACCTCCTCTGTGCCAAAAAACTGTACTAAGTGTAAAATAAAAAGCAAAACTAGCCTGTCCTCAAGGAGCCTACTTCATAATAGGGAAGATAGCATGAAAGTGACTAGGTATATACAACAGATGTGAAATATGTGGAAGAGAATCTCAGAAGATTTCCTGGCACTGTGATGCAATGGAATATAGATGTATTAATAAGAGAATAGGGAAGCAAGGATGAGTTATGGACAAAATACTGTGCAGGTTTGAGGAAGGTGAGGAGAGAGTACCTGAAATGAACCTTGAAGGAAAACAAAGATTTTTATAATTAAGGGATAGAGGAATTGCCCTGTATATATCAAGATGACCTATTTAAGTATTCCATTTTGGATGGAATATAGAGTATATTAAATGTTTAATAAGGTTCGAAAGATAGGTTGGAGCCAAATTGTGATAGGCCTTAAAGAGACAGTATTAGAGGGTTTATATGTTTTTCTTAGTGGAGATTGGAGACCAAAAAAGGTTATTTGAGCAGGACAGTGGCAAGGATGAGACCTTGACCTTAGGAAGATTGAGAATGATGTCTTGGAGTAGGAGAAGGACTGTGGGCAGAGAGGCAGTTAATCCAAGTATGAAAGGATGAGCTCCTGAATCAGGGTTCAGGAGGAGAAAAAAAAAACAAATGTGCTGATTTTCCAAAATCTGAAGAGTCAGGTCAACAAAATATAGAGCAAGTAAGCTTGACTTTGTCACCTGGGAAAATTCTAGAATGAATTATTAAAACAATAGCTGTGCTAATAAGTATCGATTCCCAATAAATAGCCAGCGTGGCTGGAACAAAAATAAGTTCTTTTTTTCTTTCTCTTTTTTTTGATACAACTATTAAAAGTAGACAAGGGGAGTGTCAGGAATGAATGAATGAGTGAATTTAGTTTAATTAAACATTCTATGTACTCTTCCACTGCCCTCTTACCCCATTGGGAAAAAAAAAGAGAAAGGAAAAACTAAATCCTTATAACAAAAATTCATAGTCAAGCAAAACGAATTCCCTCCTGGGCTCTATCTAAAAATAACAATGCCACATTCTGCTTCATAAATCTACAATGTTGTTATTGCTGTATAAATTGTTCTCCTGGTTCTGCTCCCCCAACTTTACATCAGTTTGTATCATTCCACACCTCGAGTCTCTCCTCACTCCAGTGTGTCCTCCATTCAGCCACTAAAGTGATTTTCCTAAAGTGTAGCTCTAGTGGCTCCCCGTTGTCTCCAGAATTAGATAATAAAATGCTTTTTGGCATTCAAAGCCCTTCATAACCTAGCCCCCTTTTACCTTTCTAGTCTTCTTATACCATATTCCCCATAATATACTATTCAATACGACGACATTGGCCTCCTGGCTGTTCCAGGACTCCGTCTTCTTGGCTCCCAGTATTTTCTCTGTTGTCTTTGTCTCCCTCCTCATCTCTTGATTTCTCTGGCTTCCTTTAAGTCCTAGCTAAAATCCCATCTTTTACAGAAAGCCATTCTCATCTCCTCTTAATTTCAGTTCCTTCCCTCTTTTAATTATTTCCTGTTTGTCTTGTATAATATAGCTTTTTTTTTGTACTTGTTTTCATGTTGTCTCCTTTAGTCGATTTTGAGCTCCTTGAGGTCAGGAACTGTCTTTTGCCAATTTTTGTATCCCCAGCATTTAGCACACGGCCTGGCACATAATGTTTATGGATTCATTGATATATTGAACTTATTAAGCTACATTCCTTAACTGATAGGCATCCATTTTGATTCCAGTTTTTGGCCATCACAAAAAGAACTGCTATAAAAATATTTATACATATACAACCTCTTCCTTTTTCTTATGTCTTTTCTTTTATTTCTTTTCCTTTCTTTTTAGGTGTGGACCCAGCAGTTATATGGCTGGGTCAAAGGACATGCTATGTAGTAACTTCTTGTATATAGTTCCAAATTGCTTTTCAGAAAGGTTATACCCATTCATTGATCCACCAACAATGCATCTATGTGCCTGTTTTCTCACAGCCCCTTCAATATTTATTATTTTCCTTCTTTGTTGTCTTTGCCAAGACAATAGGTATGAAGTAGAATCTCAGAATTGCTTTAAGTTACATTTTTCTATCAGTGTTTTGTAGCATTCTTTAAATATGGCTACCAATAACCTGTTTTGCTTCCCTTGAGAATTGCCTGTTCCTGTCATTAGACTCTTTACCATTTAGAGAACGGCTCAGATGAACGGCTCAGATGACTCTTTATTTTTATAGATTTGTATATTTTCCTTCTCTATCTTGGAAATGAGTTGTTTATCAGAGAAACTTTATGCAAAGTTTTTTTTTTCCTGTTGTTTCCCTTCTATTAGCTCTATTAGTTTATGCAAACACTTTTTAATTTTATGTAATCAAAATTATCCATTTTGTCTTCTATAATCCTCTCTATCCCTTGTTGATTGTTTTCATAAAGGTTTTTGTTTTCCTATGCATAGATCTGATAGATCCCTTTTGGCACATACATGCTTTGTCAAATACACATCCATATCTTCTCTTAAACGCTGTGAGGTTAAGTGATTTGCTCATCATGGGTCAGAAGCAGGACTTGGAATTCTTCTTGATTCGCAGGGCCAACATTCTGCCCACCATTACACCAGATTGGCTTTCTTTTAAAGCAGTATTGCTTTAGTATAATATGTGCTTTCACAAACAAAACATACAAGGGAAAGGACTATCACCTTTCTTTATATTCATCCTCCAAGCCATTCCCTTGTTCTTCCTTTGCCCTTTATGGTGTTCTAATGGCTCTCTAGAACCCCACCATAGAATCACTGATTTAGAATCATGGGGGAATTTAGAGCTCTTCTACTGCAGTCCCCTCATTTGATGTTGGAGTTAACCGAAGACCAGAGAGGGTAAGTGTTTTATTCAAGGTCACCCAGGTGGTTAGATAGCAGAACTGGGCCATCAGTGTCCTAACTTCCAATCTTGGGCTCTTTCCACTACATTTCTCTGCCTCTGGATAAACCTATTCACTTCCTTTCTGTGACCAACTCTACTCTCCTTTCCACTCTACTTCCTAACGTTTCTGCTATGCTCTCTGAGATATTTTATCCAAAATATTTTTTCCTGACTTCTCGCTTCCCTACTTTTGAAACACCTCCAGAACCTCTAAGATTAACATTGAATTCAGTTGAAACTATTACCCCAAAGCAGCCTCTCCCACTGTTGGCAGTGTTAATTTCTAATGGTATCCTAATATTTGGACAGGTTGGGCACTTTAAAGCACTGTGTCTCCATTGTCATTAGAGGTTTGTTTGTTGTTGTTTTTTTTTTTGCCAGTAAACTCAAGTTTCATTTGATTTCTGAGTGAAATGGAATTTCTGAGCAAAGATTTTTTCCTTTTTGTCTGGGGGCTGGGGAATTTTGAGCAGAATCTCAAAACCTTGTTTCCTCAGTGATTAGAACAGGACCCACTAATGAAAGAGAAAAGAGATGCAATGAGGAGAAATGCCATAATTCATCTGAGTACCTAGCATTAGGGAGAGAGAAGAAATCTTAAGTGCCTATTTCCTTCTGGACTTGAAGGCTAGAAACCATTGCCCAGGCTTCCACTTGCCTTTTTTTTTTCCCCCAGGGAAACTTGGAACAAATATTTAGGGCAGCATGAGAATAAGAAAACAATGCTATTTGTCTAACACGAATCCTTTTTTGACAGCCTCCTGGTTCGCCAGGATGGGAATGATGGGGATTCCCAGGCTTAACCTCCACAGCTGGATCTCTTTATCTCTTCTGACTCATTAACAAGACAGATTCAGGGAGATAAGAAAATAGAATGGTGGCAGTGAGGCTTGGGACTGGAGAGGGGCTGTGAAAGATGCTCGTCATGCTTTATGAGTGAACAGTCAGTGAAGAGTGATGTGGCTGTGTTCTCTAAGAAAGAATTTATCTGCCTGGATTTTGTGGGAAGACAGAGTAAAACAGTAATAACCACTTACATTTATAGCTTTAAAGTTTGCAAAGTACATCTGCCATTTTCTTTGATCTTTACAGCGCCCCCCCCTTCCCCCCAAGAGTAAGGTCTTCTTATTGTCCTCTTTTTTTTAAACAGATGAGAAACTGAGAAAGATTAAAATGACTTGTCCAGGGTCACTCAACTGCTTAATGTCTGAGGAAGCATTTGAACTCGGGTCCTCTGGTCTACATGTCCAGGATAACTTAACTTATCTGTTCACACAGCAGAGTGCTTCCATTTGAAGATCATTGGTTCTGGGGGTTAGAGAATTGAAGATCAAATCCTATTTTAGATGTTTCCTACCTTTTGGATAGAGGCAGCTACACGGTGAAGTGGATAGAGTGCCAGGCCTAGAGTAAAAAGTCTCATCTTCCTGAGTTCACATCTGCCTTCAGATGCTTACTAGCTGTGCGACCTTACGCCGTCACCCTATTTGCCTCAGTTTCCTCATCTGTAAATTGAGCTGGAGAAGGAAATGGCAGACTACTCCAGTATCTTTGCCAAAGACTCAGAAACAACTGAAAAACGACCAAACAGCAGCGATCTTTATGACACTGTTTGAGAAGACCAGGCCTCAGTTTCCCTTTCATTTCTAGATCTGTGAAAGTATTAATGTCATAGGTCAACAACTCCCTACCTGTTAAAAGTCCTCCTCTTCCTCCTCCCCAACCCCTCCTTTTTTTATGTACATCTTACTCATTTTAACTGTAACGTGGTCATGACCTGAAGGAGTTAAGTGAGCTTCCAAAAAAGAACACAGAGGTGAAATTACACTCAGGGAGTAGCTCACTTATCTGACAGTGATCTGGCAAAATGTATTTCAAAACTTTTTGGATGAATTCTCTGCAGCTCTGACTCCTATCCTCTTGCACAAAGAAACTGTTTACAAATGGAGAGTAATCCCATGCAAATTTAGGATTTATGAATAGCACCCTAAGGGCTGGTGCAGATCAAGGGCGGCTCTGTATCATGATTACAATGGAGATTTTTTTTTAATTTAATTGATTTGTGGCTTTTGCATCTGGGTTTTTTTTTAAGTGACTTGTAAAGGTTTATACACAACTAGGTTTTGGGGTTTTTTTTTGTTTTTTGTTTTTGTTTTTTGTTGTTGTTGTTGTTGTTTTTTAACAATTCCACCATTTTACATATCTCTCTTCCCTGGTCTTTTTTTTTTCCTCCCTATGGAGAGGGGGAAGGGGGAAGTAGGTTAAGGAGAGCAGCTTCTCTTCAAAACCACTTTTTATTACCTGGTTTTCCTTTTTTCTTTTCAAGAACAAAACCCAAAGAGAAAGAGGTGGGTATGCTATTACTAGCAAAGAAATACAATTGGATTGCAGCCTAATGCAACCCTCCTTTTGTTTCTGCACACTGAAGGCTTCATTAACGCCCAGTGGAACTACTGGCTGGAGTTAGTGAACTTTTTGTATCAAAAAGAACTTTACATGGACTTAAATTCTTTTTCTTTTGTTGGTGCACAATGTCCTTTTCTTCTGAAAATGGATGATGATCAGTTCACTCAAAGGCTACAGGATTGAGTGGGGTGGGGAAACCCAACCTCTGTATAGAGTGATTTCAGGTGATTTCCTTCATTTGAAAACAGTGAACTCAATTTAACTTAATCAAGCTCCTAGGGCTTTGGAAACAGGAAAATTAAAAAAAAAAAATCTGCTTTCCCCATATTTGACAAACAGCAGAGATGCCCGCTTTTTATTCTTGTATTTGAGTTACAGTAAGTTTCCTGATTTGGGACCTAAAATGATTAGGTGAAGTAAAATGTTTTCTCTTTTATCTTGCTAGTTTGTAACCAGTTGTATGGTTTTCAGAGTGCTCCCAGTGGGTTTTAAGTGTCCGAAGGTTAGTAGGTAGGATTTCTTCCTGTGATAATGAGAGGCTTGTTTTCCAGCCCAGCATACAGAGTGTGGTCTCTTTGAGGCTTTCTGTTGTGTGGAAGAATTATCAATTTTCTACACTAAACTGTTTGATTCCAAGTGGCCATTTTGTGTGATACTTCTAATGTGGGTTTGTATTGCTTTAGTTGCAAAGGACAGAATTACCACTGCTTCCAGTGGTGGGTTGTTTTGGTTTTTTTTAAACCTTTATCCTCCGAATTTTAATGAAAAGACAAATTTGGTATTGTTTAACATATGCCCCACCGAATCAGGCTACCTTGCCCCTCCCTAACCCATGCTAAATATGTTAAGTTAAAGCTATAGTCTTACAATTTAAAAATAGGTCTACAGATTTTTTTAAAAAATGTATTTTAGGCATATGCTTATAAATTTTGGCTACACCTACGTGAAGGTTGTATGTCTCTGTGTAAATCTCCTACTTGAAAATGGTATGCCTTTTTCTAAGCTGCAAGCATTTTTACAACACTTATTTACAGGGTTAACCTGTAAATTAACTCCATCTCCTGAAGACAGCTATTTTAAATAATAATTTCTATCAGAAAGAATAATTAAAAATGACCCTTATCAGCTCTTGCAATACATGTCTGCTGTTAGGACTTTTATTACCCTTATGAAGACTTATAATGGGATTTCTTATTTGGCAAGCCTATGAAAGAGGAATGAAGTAGGACATAAAGTGAGCAACATATATAAAACACATCAGCATATTAAAACATATGTTGTTAAATTACTTGCTGGTTTTAAAGGAAAATGTTTCTTCCATCAGTTAATGTTTTATTAAACCATTTTTCTCATTCAACAGGTTTTGATGGAAGTTTTACTAATTGAAATAAATATCTTTGACATGTCATAACTAGGAGAAAGATTTTTCTTGCTCTTTTGTTTTTCTATTGCTAAGTCAAGCAAGAGAGATTGATTCAAGTTCCTTTTTCAAGTTGACAGAGGAAAACTTAGAGAAATACTGTAATTACAATGAACTCTTTCTTTTTTTGAATTCCATTGGCTTGATTTCTCTTTATGACACCCTGATTTGGAGTTAATGAGCCAGAGACCTTCTTAAAAAGAAAATGATGTTGTGATTCTCTGTTACAACACAAGTAGATTGAGCTGCTGTTGAATTCTTCCAGAGTTCAGGATTTTTACTCTGACCACTTTGAAGGCCAAGGTGCCAGTACCCTTCCCTAGTCCCTAAGGCATAGAAAGAATCAGCTCTTTCAGATTTAGGGAGCTTGCTTCTGAAAGAACTGAGTTTGAGGAGCAATTGTTTATATATTGGGGCAGGAACTTTTCAATTTTTTGAAATCACAGTCTTCCAAAACCTCCATTTACTAAGGTTCTCAAACTATCAAGCTGTTTTTCCCTTAACAATGAAGGAAGACCCTCTTTAAAAAATCTAAAAACAAGAAACCCTCTCAGTGACTGTTGACATCTTCTAGAATCTGATTTTGTAATTAGGTGAAATTCTGTTTGTTTCCCCCAGAGATGGTGAATCTTCAGCTGCTAGATGAGAGTGTGTTATGTGGGAGAAACATTTCTTTAACAAGTCAGTTTATTTGTGCCATGGGAAGGATTTTATTTTTTATTTTGTAGTGTTTATTTTGTTTCAGATCAGGGTAATGGTCATTTCCTTTTTTTAAAAAAAAGTTTATTAGTTATTTCTAATATTCTTTTCTTTTTAAATTTTGAATTCAAAATTCTCTCCCTCCCAACCATCCCCCTCCCACCTGAAAAAGTGAGCAAAATGATATCAGTTATACAAGGTCATTTCCTTTAAACCATGTAGTTGTGATTATTGGGAAGCATAAGCATTCTTATCTCTCCTTTTCATGTTCTGTGAACCCAGTTACTGCCCCTGGCCTAACTTAACCTATTAGATTCTTTCAATGAAGTCCAGATTATAAAATTCTTCTCCTTAGCTGGACACTGGGTCATCAAACAGATAAAAGAGAGAAATGGAAGAAATTGCTGAGGAAAAAATGAGGCATCAAAAGTAACTTCCCAGCAGTGGAGATGAGATGGATGTAGACACATCAGGAAACCATAGGGTTAAGGCAGCAGGGAAGCACCCAAAGGTTAACTCATTTGTCTTCTGTGTCTACTGCTAGCCTCTCAGAGAACCCCAGTATAGCAGGAGATGTCACCAAATGGTGTGGGGTAACATGGGCTCCCATTAAAGACACTTCTTATCCTCTTTCTCTCTAGACTGAGCACGTTGCTTTCTGTAAGTCTGGTGTGAACAAAACAGAGAGAATGAATTATTTTCACCTATAGAACTCAATGGTAGCCTAGCCTTGAGCTCAAGGATAAAATTTTTCAATAATTTGGTCCAATTAAAAGAAAAGTCATTTGGTCCCCCAAAAGCAATTTTGGGCCATTATTCACAATCAGTATGTATATTTTTAAAAGGCAATAGTTCTCTGTACAACACATTTCTTTCTTGATTCATTATGGCCAGCTATCAGATTCATTTAGAGCCTTTTAAATTTCTGTCCCATCCTTAGGAGTACATATTTTTCATTAACGATGCCATCTATCTCTATTGCCAGTTTTCCCCCCTACCAATCCTAAATCCAGGTTGATAGGAGAAAACATGAAATGTCTCTCTGTCATTATTTTTCATGGTTAGAAGAAGTAGTATACTTATCTATTTTATGTTCTTGAGCTTCTCAGAAATTCAGCAATGGTCAATAAAGCATTAAAAAACATGCAGAAGAAAACAAGAAAGTAGTCCAGAAGGGAACACAAAGAAACAGGGCAATTTTGTTTCTGTGTTAAATATAGTGTACACAATATTAAAAAACAAATTATGTAAAGTTCACACTATTTCATATCCTTTACACTTTGCATAGTATGATGTTTGTGTTTGTTAAGTTCGTAATGAAAATGAGAATTTTTTTAAATTGAGAAATGGTCTACTGCTGACTTTCTCAAGGCCTGTTCCCAAAGAACTTAATGTTATGAGGGAAGAAAGATAGTGGTCTTTCTCTTTAAACAAAAGATACATATAGGAAAACTGTTAGAGTAGTTAAGTTGATAATTTACAGCCAGACCATCTAATCCAGGGGTTCTTTTTGTGTAATGAACCTGTTTGGCAATCTGATGAAGCCTATGGATTCCACACAGTAATATTTGTTGCCTACATTCATAAATGAGTAGAGCCTCTGGATTCAGCCTTTGTGACTCCTTTTGGGGTTTTCTTGGCAAAGGTACTAGGAGTGGTTTGCCATTTCCTTCTCCAGCTCCTTTTACAGGTGAGGAACTGAGGCAAACAGAGTGAAGTGACTTGCCCAGGGCCACATAGCTAGTAAGTGAGGCTGGATTTGAACTCAGAATGATGAGTTTTCATGACTCCCTAAAGCACCCTATCCACTGTACCACCCCCTTCTCAAAAGTGTTTTTAAACAATTGAAGGGAATGTTAAATTTCAGCTAGAGGTTAGTAAAAATAAAGATGTATTTTTTCCCCCATACAATTTCATGAACCCTCTGAAATCTAACCACAGATCCTTTGAGGTTCTGTGGACTCCTGATTAAGAACCACTAATTCCAACCTCCTTGTTTTACAGTAGTAAATCTAAAGTAGTGCCCAGGGTCACACAGGTAGTAGAGCTATGGTTTTAACCCAGGTCATATGACCCCAAGTCCAGAACTCTTTCCTCTAAACCAGGGATGGGGCATCTGCAGCCTCAAGGCCACATGTGATCCTCTAGGTCCTCAAGTGCAGCCCTTTGACTGAATCCAGACTTCACACAACAAATCCCCTTAATAAAAGAATTTGTTCTGTAAAACTTGGACTCAGTCAAAAGGTCACCCCTAAGGACCTAGAAGATCACAGGTTCCCTTCCTCTGCCCTAAACCATTATATGACAGAAAACAGCACACAGGAGGTCTGCTAGCACAAGTTCACTCTAGATCTGTTCAGGCAGGAAAACAGCTTCAGAGGGATTAATAGTCTTACTTTATTCTAGTCTAGTCTTCTCACAAGGGTTGCTGATAATGGGAGCACCAACTCCTACAGCATTCCCTAGTCACCCTTCTCACAGGAGCTGGTGAGAAGGAGGGTGGCGACTACCCTTACATCTCCATGAGGTCAATCAGGACAGGTGCAGCTTGTGCACTCTCCTAAAGCCCCTCAAGCCTCGATGGGGGCCAGTTGAGGCAAACACCATTTCCCCCCAAGCCTGATCAAGGCACACACAGCAGTCCAGCTTTATGCATTCAACCCGAAGGATTCTCCACTTCTTGACCAGTGCCCACCTGTTTTATAGGACAACAGACAAAGAAAGCATATTGCCAGAAGTAGCCTTACTAGTTTACGTCACCTCGTCCCTAAATCACACTGTGCGCAGTCACAGTAGATATTTACAATTTAATGTTTATATTAATTTTCATTATATAATGCTGTGCAGGTGGAGTGGAGAAGTTTTGAACCACAGTGGTGAGAACTCATATCTGATCTTGTTCTCATATCTGAGAACAAGAGATTGTTATGTCTATGGATCCTGGGAAACTAAACTCTAAGAAATAATAACAAAAATCCACCTTATACACACTAAAATCCACTGTACTTACACTAAAATTCACCTTACTTACAACCATGTTCCTGCTTGTTTAAAACTGGAGGGAATACTTTGGGATCTCTAAAGACACCACTGCAATGAAGAACAGACCAGAGTCTGAATAGTAGATCCCAGTAAAATGATACAGTCCTGTTTTTCATTGTTACTCCTTCAAAATGTGAAGCTCCAAACATCTCTATTCCACTGCCCTTCTAAAATTAGCCAATTTTATTCTTTTTTTCCTTTCTTAAAAAGTGAAAGAAATTTCTTTCATTCCCCCCAAATTTATTTTTTCATCATTTTTTAAATTTTAAATTTAAATACACGATAAGAAAAGGAAAAGAATCATTATACACTTAAATATTAAAGCTTAAATATAAATTAAGAAAAGGGGAAAAAAACATTGTCATGTGTACAGTAAAACATGAAAGGATTCAAAATATACAGCAATAAATTTCCATTTCAAGAAAACCTATGTAATAAATATATGCATTGTGTTAAGAGCTGTCCACCTTTTCTCTGCTTCCTTGTAAGTTTCTTTTGTTCTCTGCTGTGCACCTTTTACTTTGTTCTTTTTCCCCTTCTTCCTCCCCCTCCTCCGCCAAAGGCTACAATTAAGTGCAGATATGTGTGTACACATATACACATGCATACATATGTAGACATATACACTATATATATATATATACACCCTTACATACATATACTTAGAAATCTATGATCATACTCATATGCAAACATATACATTCATATGTATCTATGTAAGACTGTACTATACTTATTTGTCCTGTGTTTCTCTGAGGGTGGATAACAGTTTTTTTCTTTGGTACTCACTTCCTTATATGTCATTTGTCTGATTTTATGCCTTATAAGAAATTGTTAAATGAGCCACATTATCTGACTGTTATGTGCATGGTGGTTTCTTTTTTAAACTTACGTTATCATTGGGCTTCAGAAAGAAACATAATTCAGGGGTGGATCCCCAACTACCCCTGAAGTTGAGAAATGAGTTCTTAAATGTACTTTGGTTATGGCACTCCTCAAAATGGTTTCCATCTTATCCCACCCTTATGGTTAATAATAGTAGGGCATCTGTCCCAGTGGATGAATGGAAAAGATAAAATAGATATCAGCTTAAATCTCTTAATAGAAACGGTGTTCATTTCCCATTAGTTAATTTCTCCTTCAGGCAAGAATAGAAAGTCCCAGTTGTGTTAGTCTAGGAGACTTCCCATAACTAGCAATATCTTTTACCAGTGGAGAAAATGTCCTTGTTTATCATTCAATGCTAGTGTAATGATGTTTAGCAGTTTACCCTCAAGTCAAAAGTCTTAACTAATCATGTTATTCATATTTCCCAAGTACTACACCTGGATCTACAATTGGTTTTTATTGGTACCCTTGAAGTGAGTGAGGTTCATCAAATAACTGAATTGTGGTTTTTCCTATTTGTTGAACAAATATCACCAGAAAAATTATACTGTTTATGCTCTGCTGTTTAACTATCTAAGACATGATATAGGTGCTTTGTAGAACAAATGTAGAAGCTTCATATATTCACTAGCATTTGTTACTTTAAGGTAGTGACATTTTATGCTTACTATATTTTTGTTAAAATAAATGAATAAATCTTTGCACATTCACCTTCATACATTGATAGATATTTTATTGGAATTTTAGGAACCTGTTTTATTCACTGGAACAATGAGAAAAAATTTGGATCCTTTTAATGAGTACACAGATGAAGAATTGTGGAACGCCTTGCAAGAGGTAATTTATAGAATTTCCTTTATTTCAATTTTGTATGTTTATATTGTTATATGAAATGGCAAGTTCTAAGAGGAAGCTTATTTGCTCAGCTACTCTCTTTTATTTATTTGTTTTAAATAAGCTTTCATTGTAATTTCCCCGAGTAACCTTTACCCCTCACCTTCCCCAAGAGCTATTCCATATTTTAAAAAAGAAAATAACTGAAGAAAATAACAAGTTGTTCAGGTAAATTCACAACAGAGCCAAGAGAAAAAAAAAGAATTATCAGAACTTACTATGCACTGTTATGTACCAAGAAAACTGAGAACACAAAACAGAGTAAAACATTCAAAAAATAAACCTCAGCAACAAAGACCAAATCGAATAAGCTAATATCAGAAAAAGGAATTAAGGAACCAATGGGTAGGATAATTATATCAGAGTTTTAAATGACATTTAGTACCCATTCTACACAAATTATTCTCAAAAATTGCAAACAAAAATACCCTGATTCCTTTTCTGAGACAAGTATAGTCATAATATCTAAACCCAGGAAGAATAAAACACAGAAAGAGAACTATTGACCAATATCATTAATTAAAACTGATTTAAAAATTTAAATAAAATCCTGTCAGACTACAGCAACTTATCCAAAGATCGTGACCAAATTAGATTTATACTACAGATGCAGGGATGAAAAACAATCAACATAATTATGTTAAAAAATAAAAACATCAGAAACCATATGATTATTTCCATGGATGAGGAAAAGGCTTTTGACAAAGTATATCACTCATTTATGCTAAAAACCCTACAAAGTGTAGGCATGGAGGGACCTTTTTTAATATCGTAAAAGGTAACCGAAACCAAAAGCAACCTTCTTATGCAATGAGGATCCACTTTCCCAGTAAATACTGGAGTGAAGCATGAGGTAAGTATGCCCAAACTCATCATTATAGTTCTAAAAATTCTAGCTATAGCAGTAAGACAGAAAGAGATTAAAGGGGGTAGAGCTAGCTGGGTATAGAGGATAAAACTGTCCCTATTTGTTGATGATATGATGGTTGACTAAGGAAATATTAAAGAATCAGCAAAGATACTTACTGAAATGATAGCTTCAGCAAAGTTACAGTCTATAAAATAAATCCTTAAGCATTAGCTGCCTTTCTACAGAATAATAACAAAATCCCAGGCAATAATGCAGAAGTACTTTCCAAATTATTATAAAATGCATAAAATATCTAAGAATAAATCCACCAAATCACACAAAGCACTTGTATAGATTTTATTCTGAAGTGATACATAAAGAACAATTCTAATACCTGGAGAATTGTGCAGTGTTCATGGTTGGAACATGCCAATATTAATAAAAATTAAAATACTAGCAATGTTAATTTACGATTTTAATACTATGTCAGTTATGGTAGCAAAGGAATACTTTATAGAACTGGACAAAATGACAAAATTCATTTGGAAAAATAAAAGATCTAGAATATTAAGGGCAATGATGAAAAGAGGTAGGGATGAAAGAAAATAGCCCTCAGCCCTAAAACTAAACTAAAGCAACAATCAACAAAGACGTATTTATTATGGTTAATTAGCTATTTTGTGTTAAAAAATAATGATTTAGGTCAGTGGAACAGATTAGACAAGGAAGAATCAGGAACAATGGAACTTAAACCAGAAAATATGAATTACTTAGGAAAGAGGTTCTTATTTTATAAAGCTGCTGGTAGAACTGATAAGCAGCCTGGCTGAAACTAGACATAGACCAACACTTTATGTTGTATGTCACAATACATTTTAAATGGATACATGATCTTAATATTTAAGATCATGCTGTAAAAAAAAATTAAGAGAAATAGATCATGTACATCTCACAGCTGTGGGTAGGAGATACATTCTGAACCAAAGATAATGGAAATTGCAAAAGATAACTTGGATAATTTTGATTACACGAAGATGAAAATTTTATGAACAAACAAAATCAGTGTACCTAGGATAAGAAGGAAAGTGGTTAATGGGAGAGGGGGCAGGAATCTTGGTATTAAATTTCTCTGATAAGGATTTGGTGTCCGAGATACATAAGCAGTTAACAGACACGCACATACACAGAGAGTTCCCCAAAAGATAAATGATCAAAGTATATGAACAATCAGTTCTCAATTGCTCCAAATTGCTAATAATCAGAAAAATACAAATGAAAGCAACCCTGAAGTTTAACTTCTTGCCCTACAAACCGGCAAAGTGACAAAAGATGGGAATAATCTAAATTGGAGGGATTGTTGGAAAATAGGCACATTAGTACTTTGTCGGTGGAGTTGTGAATCTGTGCAATTATTTTGGAAAGCAAGTTGGAATTATTCAGCTATCAGTTTGTAGCACTCAGCATCCTTGTCCTTGGAAGAAGAGAAAACAAGCAATAAAGTATCTGCTGTTGTCCGTTTACCTTCTTCTGGGAATTCAAAGAACTATATTCTATGTTATTGTTACTAGTTACTATGTAACTAATATGTTACCTCATTTGTCCTTAGGAGAGTTAAGTGCTGGATTAGGGTTCAAGATTGTTTTCTAGTATCAACCTGAGCAATGACAAAGTGAGTTACCTTGAGAAATTAACTTCTTTTTGCTTCATTTTTTTACATAGATTAGGTAGGGAAGATAATACCACTACTACCCAAAAGATAACTGAGATAATACCTATTAATCACTTAGGGCTTTACAGAGAAAATGTTTCATCAGTGTTAAATTTAATTAAGGTCAAAGCATATTAAAAAGTAACAAGTAACATCTTAATACTCCAAAGGTAGGTCTGTGTAATAGGAGGCAAGAAAGAGCTGTTAGAATTAGGTTTTGCTTTATTTCTAACAGTGCCCTTGTATGTACATTTTTGCTGTAGGAATATGACACAGCTTCTTTTATAGGCTTATCAGTGCATATCTATGAACTACCTTCCTCTTACCTATTGTATGTGGTCTGTATTTGTGTTTCTTGCTGTGTTTGTATTGGTCTTATTGCTTTCTCTAATTAGATGTTAAGCTCCTTAATCAAGTCTTTTACTCTCCTTATGTTTTCTCTGTGGTACCTAGCACAGTGTTGAAAACTGGTTTTTGTTCCATTGGGGTTTTGTGTGTTTTGTTTTTTAACGGTTTTGTTGGTTTTTGGTTTTGGTTTAGTTTGCCTTTTTTGGTCAGGACCTATGAAAATCATTTTAGGAAACTTGCTATGCAACAAATTCTACTAAATTCAATCTGGCAACTGGTCTGTAGGCTTAGACCTGCATCACTCAGAGGTTGAGCGACTTGCCCAGGGTCACACATCCAGTATGTATCAGAGGTGAGACTTGGACCCAGGTCACCTCTTAAACCAGTCAACATCCTTCTTCAGAATTTAATAAACACTAAGAACTGTGGAACCTCAGAGAAGCAAGGGACTTCAGTTGTTTTCAGTCATGTTGACTCTTTGTGACCCCATTTGGGGTTTCCTTGGCAGATAATGGAGTAGTTTGCCATTCCTTCTCCAACTTATTTTACAGATGAGGAAACAGACAGAGTTAAGTGACTTGCCCAGGGTTACCCAACTAGTGTCTGAGGCTGGATTTGAACTCATGAAAATGAGTCTTCCTGACTTCAGGCCTGGCACTCTATCCGCTGCACCACCTAGCCTCCTCCTAATACCCTATCCTCTGCATAAATCCAGCCTACAACATCCCACAAAATGGGCTACCTATGGCTTAATGGTTTGCAGTTGTTTAGAGGATGTTGTAGTAACTCTTACAAAAAGAAAAGAATAAGAAAACACGTACCTATGAATGAGACTAAAGCAGTTGGGTAAGTTCTTTTGGCTTATTTTCCCCTGTTACCCACATAGTTGTCATTTATTTTACCCTTCTAGGGATGTCTCTGAAAGTTTAATGTATTGGATAAGATTCTACTGTGCACCGCCAGCCTTGGAGGCCAGACAGTTTCTTACCTGTAATTCTTGTTTTCTAGAGGTGTGTCTATGATAAGTCTTTACACATCCACCCAACTTCCCAGAAGACTTGGGGATTTTTTTTCTCCTAAATCTAAACTCATTACTTTATCTTCTAAGAGTTTGGAAGGTAATCAGCCATTTGGGGGTATTTAAGATTGTCAGTCTCTGCATATGAATTGGATGCAGATTTATTCAGTGGATTGGTATTCAGTGGCAATTCCTATTCCAGTGGCAATACCTATTCAGGGTATTGCTTTTGTTATACACCTTAAGAGACTGTGAATTGCAGTTGCAGGTAAATGATTTCACAACTTGTTTCATAACTAAACATCCATAGGCTCTCTAGCTAATAAAATTAATCCAGGCAAAATCCCTTCAACTTTCCCTGATCCTACCATCCAAAGTCACCTGTTACTGATAATCTTCCCTCTTAGTCCTCACATTGTGGTTTGTTCTTTACTTCTCTAATGCACATGATGTGTAATATACGTATGTATCATATATTATAGTTACTGTAGTTAGACTCTATCCCTCCTATTGGACTGTAAGTGCCATGAGGGCAAGGAAAATGCCTATTTAAAACATATATATATATATATATATATACATATATATATATATATATATCTGCTGTCATTGTCTATCACAGTGTTCTTGTGCATATATTAGGTGCTTATTATTTACTTTATCGTAATGTTGATAAAATCTAAATTCATCTCATAAGTATAGCAAAGTCTGGACTACACCCACCAGTTCCTCCACTTTCTAATCTCCAATAGGCCCTTACTACAACGCTTTTATTCTTCCCTAATTGATTCTTTGTTACATTCCCCACTATAGCTATTCCAGACCCTTCTTCCCTTCCAGCCTCTCATAGCACTTCTCACCTCACCTCAACAAAAGACTTTTTCTCCTGCTTTACCAAGAAACTAGAGGCCATTGACCCTGGGTTCCCTCTCCCCCCTCCCCCCCCCCCCAGTTAACATTTCAAAGCCACTTGGCATCATCTCAGACTCTGTCATCTTGTGAAGCTGGACAAGTCGCTTAACCTCTCTTGGCCTCAGGTCCCTCCACTTTGTAGAAGGGAGTTAGACATGGTGACCTCCAAGGGCTATAATCTGTTTCCTATCGGCTGGCTCATTTCTTCCCATCTACAAACATTCCCAGGTCTCTCAACAGTCCTTTAAAAATCCTCATTATCTGGCCCACTGAATGTCTTCACTTGCAATCTGAATCCAGCCTTGCAGAGCCTGTCCTCTCCAAAATTATCAATAATTTAATTGCTAAGTCTTTTAGACTCAGTCCTCATCCTTCTGGATTCTGTAGGCATACTGTTGGCCAAACCCAAGACATTCTGTTCTTTTGGGATTATCATTCTATTGTACACTGTCAGCTCTCTAACCTGTCTGACCACTCCTCCTAAGACTCAGTTCTCTATACTTGCCATCTGAATCCAGCCTTGCAGAGCCTGTCCTCTCCAAAATTATCAATAATTTAATTGCTAAGTCTATTAGACTCCATCCTCATCCTTCTGGATTCTGTAGGCATACTGTTGGCCAACCCCAAAACATTCTGTTCTTTTGGGATTGTCATTCTGTTGTACACTCTTAGCTCTCTAACCTATCTGACCACTCCTAAGGCTCCTTTCATATTCAACCCCTTAATAGCTCTATGCCCCCAATGCTTTGTCTTGTACTCTCTTCACTTGATGACCATAAGCTCCCATGGATTCAGTTATCTCCATGTGGATGACTCCCCAAGCTATAGACCTACATCTAGTCTTTCCCTTGAGCCCTCAACCCTTAACACCAGCTGCTTAAGGGGACATTTCAAAGTGGATATCTGATTAGAATCCAAATTCAATGCAACTGAAATGGAACTCATTTCTTCCTCCAAACCCATCCTTCTTCAGAATTTCCATGGTTCTTTAAGGATTACCACCACCCTTCTAAGACTATCGGGTGGGAAACAATGTGTGTAAGTGTGTATGTATGTATCCACATACATGTTGTCTTACTCAATAAAATGTATAAAATCCTTGAGGACAAAGACTCTTATTTTTGTCTTTGTATTCCCAATGCCTAATTCAGTACCTGACAGATAGTAGTTGCTTAATAAATGTTTATTGATTGATCAACGAATATTTAGCTGATTGCAGGCTAAAATTATTCTGAATTTTGTGCCCATTTTTCAACCAGTTCCATTACAGTAGTAGATGACTACATTGTCTCAATGAGCCTTGTTCATATTTTAAATAGGTGACAGTCTGGGGGGGAAAAACTAGCAATGTACTCTTAGGTATAAGAATTTTAATAAAGATATTGAAAATAAATTAAGGTGTTAATAGAAAAACAATTCTATCTATAACTAAATTCCATGTCTTTAAACTATTGACAAAACATAAGCTTATTTCATCCATAGAACCCAAGTTTTAAATTGACTCCAGTAGAGTTCCATGTTGTTTTGTAACTTCTTAGAAATACTGAAAATGACAGAAATGTTAACAACTTAAAAATGGAATTTTAGAATCTCTCAGTGGAATTCGAACAAAACAATGATGAAGTATTCGATATCCAGGTTTACGTATTTGTAAAATGAAATGAAATCCAGACCTACAGTATTGGTCTGTCTTCAAAAGTATTAGATACAATCCATTTCCTAAGGACATTCAAATTGCTCAGGTTTCTTCAATTCCCTTAAAACTACTTAATGGAGAATGAAGTATCTGAACTCAAACTTAACCCATGTGCCATGGTCATATTCTTTTTCTTATCATTGTCTATCTACTTTGTCATATCCATAGTTCCCTTCTTCCCATCATTATATCTTAACCCATGATAGCATAATAAATCATGTACATCATGGGTTGATACTGAGTCCAGTATTGTTGATAATTTTATCAATGTTTGCTGGATAAAGCTGATCATTTTCAGATAACACCAAAATAGAAAGTTTGACGAACAGTCTGTAAGGTTATCATTGGATTGGTATTCATTAAATTAAAGAATTTTCAGTTCCTTTGTGATATGGTGATAAGTTCAAATGCCATTCTGCCCCCTTTGAACAGCTTAAAAGAAATTGTAATTTTTTTGCTGATTCTCATAGAACACAGAATTTTGAAGCTAAAAGGGATCTGCTTTTCATAACCTTCATTGGAGCAAAATTCCTACCCAATTTCCTTCCTTTCTTTCTTCCTTCTTTCCTTCCTTCCTTCCTTCCTTCCTCCTTCCCTCCCTTCTTCCCTCCTTCCCTTCTTTCTTTCCTTCTCTTTCCTTCGTTCTTTCCTTCTTTCCATCCTACCTTCCTTTTCTTCCTTCCTTCCCCCTTCCTTCCCTCCCTCCCTCCTTTCTATCCTATCTTCCTTCCTACAGTGATCATGTATGACTATAATGAAGTCCAATAGCATCTGGTGGTAGTATGCCCAAGGATTTTTTTTAAACCTTCCTAAATTAGGCAATGATAATTTGACATAGTCTGTCAGAAAAATGTCTACAGTGGTTCACAGGAAACTCAAGATAGTAAGCCCTCTGGAATGACATTCTGAAGACACAAAGGGGGTCTTGTCCAAAGAGACTGTCAGTGTATAAGAAACCCAACAGTTCTTATGAAACAGAGCTCAAGTAATTGTAGATGAATCCCAAACCATGGCTCAGTCCAAAAGGATAATGTCAGGAATCCTAAAGCGCAGAATGAGCCGAGGCTGAAAGCTAGGGAAGCACAACCGAAAAGAGGGGAATTTTTAAAATTATTTATTTATTTTTAGTTTACAACATTCAGTTCTACAAACTTTTGAGTTTTAAATTTTCTCCCCCTCCCTCCCCAAGATGGTGTGCAATCTGATATAGGTTCTATACATTTACATTAAACATGTTTTCACATTAGTCGTGTTCTAAAGAACAATTATAACCAATGGATTGAACCCGTGAGAAAGAAGAAACAAAAAGAGAGAAAGAGCAAGTAGTATACTTTGATCTGCATTCAGATCCCATAATTCTTTCTCTGGATGTGAATGGCATCTTCCTTCAGGAGTCTTTTGGAGTCGTTTTAGATCCTTGCGTTGCTGAGAGGAGCCAAGTCTGTCAGAGTTAGTCATTGCGCAATGTGGCTATAACTGTACAATGTTCTTCTGGTTCTGCTCCCCTCACTCAGCGTCAATTCATATAAGTCTTTCCAGGTTTTTCTGAAGTCCTTTTGCTCATCATTTCTTAGAGTGCCATAGTATTGCATTACTTTCATATACCACTTGTTCAGCCATTCCCCAATCGATGGGCATCTTCTCGATTTTCAGTCCTTTGCCACAACAAAAAGAGCTGCTATAAATGTTTTTGTACATGTGTATCCTTTTGCCGTCTGTATGATCTCTTTGGGATACAGCTCTAGAAGTGGTATTGCTGGGTCAAAGAGTATACAGATTTTTATAGCCCTTTGGGCATAGCCAAATTGCTCTCCAAAATTGTTGGATGAGTTCACAACTCCACCAACAATGCATTCGTGTTCCAGTTTGCCCACATCTTCTCCAGCATTTATAATTTTCCTATTTTGTCATGTTAGCCAATCTGATAGGTGTGATGTAGTACCTCAAAGTTGTTTTGATTTGCATTTCTCTAATCAATAGTGATTTAGAGCATTTTTTCATATGACTACAGATATCTTTAATTTCTTCCTAAAAAAGGGTAATTTTTAAGGCTTTATTGGAGGATAATGGAAGATTAAAGAACGTATACAATCATTTGTAATTAATTTTGAATTGTACTAATAATTTTTCATTACAAAATTATTGGTTTTCTTTAAAATGTGAAAAAAATTTCAAAATCTCTTCATAAGGGTAATTTTGTTACATTTTGAGAATTTTTAAGAGGATTACATTTCCAAATGAAATTCAGTAAGAAAATAGAAATTGACATATAAAATTTAATTTTTTGTAGCTTTTCAGGAATACAAATTGGAAATATTTGTACAGGATTCAATTTGTGCCCCAGAACTTAAAAAGAATATGGAGAATTTCAAGAAAACACAGGGGATAAAAACTATGTAGAATAATTAGTAATATGCAACTTGAAAAGTAAAAACCAACTTAGGATAATAGAATTTTAGAAATTGGCATAATTTTATAAGTTACCTGGCCCAACTTCATTATTAATTCTCTCTGTTGTAAGGCAATGTGTTCCATGTTACTGAAATAAAAATTTGCAGCCTACACCCTCAAGGTTATTGTCTAAGTCTGATGGCTATAAGACACAAACACAAATACCTGTAATGAGTTGGAAAGACCCAGATGAAGAAATGGACACAGAAAGGTGTGGCTTTATATAGTTTAGCCTAGAATTACACATCTAATTGATGACAAAGCTAAAACGCTAGAATGTAGGTTTCCAGATTGTATTCTTGTGCACTGCCCTGTCTTATGTCTCTCTGCCTCTTTTGTAACTTCACTATTATCAAATATAAGTTAGTTACTGATTGTTTTTTTTTTCACCAAGATATATTAGGAAGTAATCATAGACTTTTCTTATGGTAAATAAAAGATCAAAGGCTACTTATAGAGCTTTTAATACTCCCATCTATTCGCGATGGTTGGAGTAATGACTCTTTTGACAGGATTCTCTTTCATTAGTGGAAACGGACATTGTCTAGCCCATAGAAAGCAATTTGTTCCAAGTATGCATTAAAAGATGTCATTTTACCTTATGTTAGCTCCTAGAGGGAGAAGATAATCTACTTAATGAAACTACACAGTCCACAACAATGTTTGTGGGGATTTTCAAGCTGTTACTTCCATGTTTGTGACCCTGGGCTCTTAAGATCAGAGTACAGGCTGTGGATGGTTTTATCAAGCCAGAAATACTGTGAGTAGTAGGGTGCCAGAAACACTGAGTTTGTTACAGACCGGGAATTAGAATTCAGTGCAGTTTCTAAAACAACATTCTTAAACCCTCAGGTCTTTTAACTTTTGGTCTTTTGTCTCTTTATTTAAAAAAAAATTTGAAATTATACCATTTATGTTGTTATATAATCTGTAGATTCCTTTAAGATTTACAAACTACTTTCCTAGATAATTAGGACCATTTTGTTGTTGTTTAGTCATTTTCAATTGTGTCTCACCCTTGGCCAACCCTACTTGGTGTTTTCTTGGCAAAGATACTGGAGTGGTAATGTCATTTCCTTCTCCAGCTCATTTTACAAATGAGGAAACTGAGGCAAACAGTGTTAAGTGACTTGCCCAGGGTCATTAAGCTAGTAAGTTTCTGAGGCTGGATTTGAACTCCGATCTTCCTGACCCCAGGCCCAGCGCTATATCCGCTGTTCCATCTAGCTGCCCCAAGACCATTTTACAGATAAGGAAAGAGAAGTAAAATGACTCCCTCACAGTCATACATATAATAGATCTCAAGTCCAGTGTTCTTTCTGCTGTATTACACTACTTCCCTGAGGACAACTCAGAAGATATTGTTCTAGCAGGGTGGGAAACCTGCGGGTTAGAGGCCATATGTGGCCTTCTAGATCATTGGATGCAGCCTTTTGACTGAGTCCAAGTTTTACAGAACAAATCCTTTTATTAAGGGGATTTGTTCTGTAAAGTTTAGATTTGGTCAGAGGGCCACAATTGAGGACCTAGAGGGCCACATGTAGCCCTGAGGCTGCAGATTCCCCACCCCTGTTAAAGAAAAGCACCTGCCAATCATTTAACCTGAGCCCCACTTTCTCATTTCTTGGAGTTTTAAAAGACCCTGACTCTATGCAGGCTTTGAAGATGAATTTTTTCATTTCATAGCTATTATTGTGTGGCTAAAGATTAGTTCACCTTTATACTTCTGGTTTGTGCTATTTACTGTTGTAATTATTGGATGCTTTAGCTGTCACCGTTATTTAATGAGTTGACTTGTTGACCCCTTGGGCTTCCTATATATAATTATTAGGTAAGCTCCCCTAGGACATGAAACTGTATGATTTGGGCCATCTTAGCCCCAGCACCTAGTATAGGGCCATGCACATAAGCCCTTCAGAAATTTTTGTTGAATTGTTGAACCATAATTGCCTAATGGCTCCATTAAGCCTCTCTTTCAAATCACATATTCATGGAACTATGCCATCACACCAGTGGTAGCCCATGAAATCATTCTTGGAGATTAAGAGATTAGTTACCTGTAAACCACAATTTTATGAAGGTAGACCTACCATAAACAAGACAACTGTCCATATGGCTTAGAGGGAATGACATACTTAACTCCAGAATAAAACAGTAGACTTTATTATTTATATTTCTCACCTCTGTTGGCTTATGTAATGCTGAAGTCTCTGAATTTACTTTCTACCACCTTGACCACTTCTTCTTAGTCGTCTTTGCTAATTTTTCTTCTTGTACTATAAGTTTAGATGCTCCAACCCTCTTCTTCTTTTTTTCTCTTCCTTTCTTTCCCTTCTTCTTTTTCTTCCTTCTTTTCTTTCGCTTTTCTTCTTCCTTCCTTCCTTTTTTCTCTCCTTTCCTTCCTTCCTCCCTCCCTTCCTCTCCTTTCTTCTTCCCTTTCCTCCCCCTTTCCTTTCTCCCTCCTCCTTCCTTCCTTTTTTTCTTTCTTCCTTTCCTTCCTTTTCTTTCCTTATTACTAATTTTTCCTCTCATCTCTTCCAACTCTCTCATCTACACCTACATCCGTGGATTATAAATGTTAACCCCATACCTCGAGTGCACTCTCTCTACATCTTTCGCCTTCGGGGGAACCCTTCTTAAGCAGCCAAGTAGAACAAAGGATGGAGTATTGGATTCAGGAAAACTTGAAACCAGTTCCTGCTTCAGATACTCAGTAGTTGAGTGACCCTAAGCAAGCTGCTTATTAACTCTTACCTTCAGTTTCCTCCTTTGAAAAGTGGGGACAATAAGAGCTCCAGATTTCACAGGATTGTTTTGAGGATCAGATGAGATCATGTGCTTTATAAAAAGTGCTATAAAAATCCTATCTTCTACAAGGAAGCCTTTCCCAATTCTTCCTAAGTGCCTTCCTTTAATGATTTCCTACTTATCCTGTAGATGTTTGTTTACCTGTTTGAATATATGTGTTTGCTTGTTGTCTTCCATTAAATTGTGAACTCCGTGAGGGCAGGCACTGTCTTTTGCCTCTTTTTGTATCCCTTCTACAGGGCATTACTATACTCACTATAGTAAATGCTTAATAAATTGACTGATAAAAATGCAAACTTATGTTATTGTATTCTTTGTTCAAGAGAGATCAGGTGCATCTTCTTCTTGCTGTCTACTTCCTTTAATTTCTTTATTTCACTGCCTAGACCTCTGTCACATTCTCGAGTTATCTTTTCTACACTGCAGGGAGTTAGGAGCATAGTGCCCCCATGATCTGGAAAATCCAAGTAAAAACTTTTGGCCCTCCCTTTGTACCAGAGAAGATATCTGAATTTTTCCTTTTTCTTTTATGGGGTGTTGAACAGTACCTTATTGTAAAAGTTGGGTTAAATATTTGGTCATAGGCTCTGTGTCATCTGCTAACCTTCATGTGTCATCTGTGGCTTCTACAAACCTCCAAAAATTCCCATTTAATTTCTTATGCTGACCCCCAATATATCAAAACTGTGATGGGGAAAGTCACAATATAGAAGTATCTATTTCATATGATCATGTGTATCCGTGTATATAATATCAGATACCTATCTGATTATACCTATCTGATTGTATCACCATAATCCATTCCAACAACTACTTACTAAGTGTGTGTTAGGCACCAAGAATATAGACAGAGTGGAAGACAACTTTTGCCCTCAAAAATCTTATATTTTTCTGAGATACAAGTATCTATATGATAACTTGAAGAGGAAGGAGAATGCACTAATAACTAAGGAGTCAAGAAAGGTAGGAGGTGACACATGAGCCAAGCCAAGTGTTGAAAGGAGCTAGGTGGTGCCCAGAAAGGGAGTGCATTTCACCCATGGGCGATAAATAGTTTATGAGATAACTATAGTGAGAACAGCAAGTACTCTGGTTTGGGTGAGAAAAAAATAAAGTGGTAAAGTACGGTAATATTATATAAGCCTATATTAGAACGGCTAGAGCTAAAAGACTTTTAATGTCAAGCCAAAATAACTTATTGTATTTTAACCTTTATGTGGACAGAGATAAGGTGGTCTTCATCTTTTATTCCCCATTGCCTCAATCAAATTGAATTTGGTAGGCTCAAAGCATTGGAGATGAAGTTAAGTTAACACTTGAAGTTTATAAATGGGGCCAGAATTTGGAGAGATCACCAAAGAAATCAGGCAATAGATCTCATGAAATAGGTTTTACTTTTTTCTCTTCTTGAAAAATATCTATTCCTAGATAATAGTATATTTTGAAGCCACCCAATATAGTAATCTATCTGTCAAAGTGCATAGATATTAAGAGAACCACAGGCCCTGAAGTTACATTTCAAATAAAACATAGCAACTTTTCTCACGTTGAACTTAAGGAATTCTTATGGTGCCTGTTTCAAAATTGCATTGGCATGGCCTATGTTAGCATGCGATAGAATCATGAATAGACTTGTAAAAAGATTGAAATAAATGTTACGCTTGTTGATATTTGTCAAAAGACGTATCTAAGTTCCCATTACATTTATTCTCCAAAGTAAAAAATAAAAAGTTTGCCTTGACATGTCAATACTCTGCCTCATAATTAACTGTTGGGAGTAACCCTCCTAGTCACTCAAGCATTTGTGGGCTAGGGATGACACGAGCAACTTATGTCTCCTGAAGTAAAAAAATCTTTGAAGATACCATGGCTGATTGACATTATTTCTTCAGTAAGAATTAGTTTAGAAAGTCATCCTTCACCTTTACTTCCCTGCAGGTACAACTTAAAGAAGCCATCGAAGATCTTCCGGGCAAAATGGATACCGAGTTGGCAGAAGCAGGATCCAATTTTAGTGTGGGACAAAGACAATTGGTTTGCCTTGCTCGGGCTATTCTCAGGAAAAATCGAATATTGATTATTGATGAAGCAACAGCCAATGTGGATCCAAGGTACAGAAATAAGGGTCTTGTTATTATGATACAACATTGGTAATAGCATAAATGAATGATAAAAGCATCGTGGTGGCCAAAATTCTTTCAGTACTTTTTCTGGAGATAAAACAAACATCCTTAAAAAAAAACTATGACTTTAATTTGCTACCCAGCAGGTAAAAAGTGTTTTCTGCCATTTAAAAAAAAATAGTTGTTAGTCATTCATTTCCATCCCCAATTTTGGTTTTAAAAAGAAGTATTTTAACTTATTTTTATAGGTAAGGGCTTTTTTCCTTTCCACAACTAAAGCATAATCTGATTTTTTATTGTTTTCTCTTTTTCTCTGGCATTTTCTCTTCTGCATTGAATTTTTTGTCACATTTCAGGACGGATGAATTAATACAGAAGACAATTCGTGAGAAGTTTGACCAGTGCACTGTGCTGACCATTGCACACAGGTTAAACACTATTATCGATAGTGACAAGATAATGGTAAGAGGACTATATATTTATCATTTCGTTTTCACTTACTTTTCATCTGTCTTTTTGATTTCCTGCATTCCCTCATCTCAGTCTAAGCCCTACAGAAGGTGATTTGAACAAAAGACAATACATAATTGCCAGGACTTAAAGAATAACGTGAGAGCACTTTTTTATAATTTATATCATCTTCAAAACAACTCCTCGAGGTTCTGTTATTAGAGATGAGGAAACTGAGAAAAAGACTAACCCAGGGTGACATAGCTCATATATTAAAAGCAAGATTTAAACCTAGGCTTTCTGTGATGCCAATTTCAGCATTCTTTTCATTCTCCCAGCCTTTGCTTGAGAACACCATGTTTCACAACAACTTTTAACATTCATTAATCTCAGTAGCACATGGCTTCAGAGTATTTTTTTCCTGTCTTTTTGATGCAAATTTTAATAAACCTGTAAATTGATTATTAGAGGCCAATTAGGAGATCTCTTACACTAATCAAACAAGTAAAGCCCCAAAGAAAAATCTGTGAGTGTGGTCAGATCCTCTTTCCTGATAGACACTGCGACAGATATAATTTTCTTTAGGTTTAACACAGATATGTTATATGAGACTACACACTGATGGACAAGAAGGGGAGGGGGGAATGGGATGGAGAAGAGCCCGTATTTTCCTGACAGAGATGCTCCTGACAACCTGTATAGGTCTATATCAACCCTTCAGTATGACATCAGGAATATTGCTGCTAGGTGATGCCCAGTCTGACTTCTTGGGCAGTTTTATCATCACTAACAGCGTGCCCCTATTTCACATTAAGCATCCCGTTGGGATCATTGATGACCATATCCTGGGATATAGCCCCCACGTAAAGTGCCAGCAGCGAAGCCATGATCTTCCCACCACCACACAAGGCAGTATACCCATAGTGAATGGATAACGTCAGGATGCCCACACCACATTGTGTGGTGAATTGAACTAGGTCAAGGATCAACAGTAAGGGCACAGGACAGGTTTCCAGATGCATTTGATGTAAGCACAGCTTTCAGCAGTGTGTCATAACCAGACCGCTAGAAAACCACCAGCTGAACACTGCTCTGCCAGACGGTCAGATCAAAGCAATGGCATGAAAACAAACACTGACAATCCTGAAAAAATAGAGGGCGGCCCTTTGATTCAAGACTGACCTGGAGAATTGTGCAGGGCTCTACATAGCTAATCCTTCATATTATCTTGTAGGCTCAATTAAAGCTATAAAAATGAATATCTCACTGCACTTTTCACTAATCTTTGTTTTTCTCATCAGGATTACATTTGATAGATTACAGAAATTTTTTTTTCTTTGTGCATTTGGCCAGTTCTATTTCAAATTTTAACTGTTTTGAAGGATTTTGAGGGGAGTTAAATCCTTTATCAGAAAAGCAGTTTGAGCTCTAGGCAAATAAACTTTGGGGTACTGGAATCGGAGTTCAGAACACAGGTTCAAATCCTGCCTCTGATACTGACCAACTCTGTGACCATGGATAACTCACCTCACTTCTCTGAGCCTTAATCTCCTCCGCTGTAAAACTCAGATAATAATTACTGTAGTGTTTTTGTGAGGTTCTTGTGAAACGATGTGAGTAAAGTACTTTGCAGAACTCCAGAGTGCAATGTAAATTCTTAATCCGGCATTTCCCCCCTTTGAGCTGTATCCTCATCTTCTTCAGCATTCTCCGGTAATATTCTTTATCAGGTTATTCTCTGGTGTCCATGGACCTGCTCAGTCAGAGTATGTCCTCCTAGAGTGGTCATTGTGGTGGAAAAACTGCCCCTTAACAGGGAAGAATTAAAGAATGTTCAGGCAACAAAACTCCCACCCGCTTTCGAAGGGAAGACCTTCTGGGAAATAAACCTTAGTGGTTTAGGACGTCACGTGTGTATTTATTTCTGCAGCTGTGACACAGACAAGCAGTACCGTACCTGATCACAAGGACGCAGGTGTTCCCCGACTTAAGTGAGGTGAAATCCTCAAGACTCCCTTTTGCCCCGATGTCAAGCTTTTGCTTGATTAATTCAGTCAATGTCAATAAATGCTTATTAAACCCTATTATGTGCCAGGCACTGGGGATACAAAAGAGGGCAAAAGGCAGGCCCTGCCCTCAAGGAGCTTACCGTCTAATAGGTACAACAGGTAACAGGTAATACAACAGGTAAATAGGTAACAAAGTACAAACAAATCTGTACAAAGCAAACTATATGCAGGCTAAATAGGAAATAATCAAGAGGAAGGCACTAGAGTTAAAAGGGGTTGTGGAAGGCTTCCTGTAGAAGGTGCGACTTTAGTTGAGACCAGGGAGGTCACTAACTAGTCAGTGCAGAGAGGGAAGAACTTTCCACATGGGGGTGGGGTGGGGCAATCAGAGAAAATGCCTGAAGCTGAGAGATGGAGTGTCTTGTTTAAGGGACAGCCAGTAGGCCGGTGTCACTGGATCAAAGTGAACATGTCAAGGGAGTAAGGTACAACAAGACCGGGAAGATAGGAAGAGGCTCAATTGACAAGCACTTTTTGTGCTAGGCACTGGGGCAGACCCGGGGTAGGTAGGGACTCTTTCATTGGGATAGGGAACTGTCAAATGAGGAAATTCCCTCTACCAGGACAAGCCGGTACCTTTTCTGCTATTTATAATCTTAAAGTGATTATAAATCACTTTAAATAAAAGATTATAAATCTTAAACTGAAAAGTTAAGTGGCTTGCCCAGAGTCATAGGGTCAATGTGTAGGTGTCAGAAGCTAGACTTCATCTCAGGCATTCTTGGCATCCAAGCCGACTACTCTGTTTCTCTTAATGTACGCTATTGTATATAAAATAGCCTTAAGATAATTTGAGGGGGCGTGAAAATTAAATTGGCCCCCCCCATGCAAAAAGTCCCTCCCATGTCAATCTAGATCTTCTTAGGTTAAATCATGTTCTCCTTTTCAATTATTTTAAGCACAGTCAACTTTAAACCTTTTGAGTTAAGCAGCCGGGGCTGCTGACATTCGCAAGCTCAGGTTGAGACTAGGAGAGTACAGCATGCTAATGAAGTGGCCAACCAACATTACTGTCATAATAAAGTCATGTAATTGCAAGTATTTAAGGTGTAATAATTGAATTTTGCTTCACTGGTGAATTCTTCTCCACAAAGAAGGATGGAAATGGTTTTGTTTACTCTAGCTAAATCAAACAAAGGGCTCGTTAGGAAATAACTGTGACCTAATTAATGGCTTTGTTTATATGTTGGCTCTCCAAAGGGATTTGCCCAGTTTTGGTTCATTAAATGCCATTGATTCGTTAGGCTTAGAATGCCAATTTATAAAGTCATTCTCTCAATTTTAACTTTATTTAACATAGTATAGCCATAAATGACAGCTAATTTAATCTTCATTTGCTCAGTTGCTACAAAAACAGTGGAGCAAGACAGACAAATTAGAAATCCTCTTTCTCCTGATACCACTATCTCCCCATTGAAGACAGCTTCTGTGCTGTAGTTTGGGGATTAGCTAGTTAATGGTGACCTGCTTTCTCTTTAGCCAACAGCACAAGCAGCCTTGCCTCAGAATCCCAGCACCTGCTTTACTTTTCCTCTGTGTAAGAAATATCAATGGTAGAGGATTAGAAGAGAATTCTGAAATTATTCCGTCGGTATTGTTGTCTGAGTCATGGGATTTTTTAGTTATCATCAGCTGGAGACTGCTTGTGAGAGTTAAGACAGAAAAAAATGCTCAGGACCAAAAGAGGACCCTGGTCACTGTGTTGTTCTTTTTTTCCCTCCCTCTTTTACTTTCATCTATGGGATTTCATAGTCTTGGACCCAACCCAGGACACACACCACCCCCCCCAACCCCCTTACTCCTCCACAATGCTCATCTCTTTATAAACAAGAGCCCTTCTTCGGAGGTGTTTTCTTTAAAAAAAAAACAAAACACACAAACGTAATTTATACCTAAAGAAAAAGAGCAGATAGTTGGCACAGTGATAGAGCATCATGTCTGGAGTCAGGAAGACCCTTCTTCCTGAGTTCAAATCGAGCCTCAAACACTTACTAGCCGGGCAAGCCACTTTACCCCGTTTGTCTCAGTTTCCTCATCTGTAAAATGAGCTGGAGAAGGAAATGGCAAACCACTCCAGTATCTTTGCCAAGAAAACCCCAAAAGAGGTCACAAAGAGTCAAACACGACTGAAAAATGACTAAACAACAAGAAAAAGTACTGTCTGAGTCATGAGATTATTTCGTTTTCATCAGCTGGAGGCTGCTGGAAGAGTTATGACAAAAAATGTTCAGGACTAAAAGGGAATCTTGGTCACTAGGTGTTTTTTTTTTCTCTTTACTGTCGGCTATGTGATTTCATAATCCTAGACCCATCCCATACCCCACCCAAAATACTCAGCTCTTCATAAACAAGAGCCCTTTCTCAGAGGTGTTTTCTTTGAAAAAATAAAACATGTAATTTATACCTGGAGAAAAAACAGCAACTAAGGGTCAATTATTTAAAGCTATATTTCAATACTGTTTCCACATTTATAATTTCGTGATCCCTTATTGAGACTATCTAGATGTTTTGTTACTGGTTTTATGTAGAGCTTTCCACCACATGCAAGGGCACGTTTTTGCCCTTTTGCATCATGGAAAAAAAAAAAAGCCTGGAGAGATATGACTCCCAGGTTTTCTGGGCAATAAACAAAACAATGGTTAACATTAAAAACAGTTCTGTAAAGCCCAGTGGGAATGGGAGTGTTGGAACGGAGAAGCTGAATAGAAAATTAATTGTAAGCAAAATTGGGAACAGTTAGAGAAGTTGTTAAATATGTAACTGTCTCTTTACTGCTAGTGCTTTCAACAAAACCTAGGTTTAGGGAAGCATTTTGAATCAGAATACCTTGATCTGGAATATTTTGATTGTTCCAAACAAAATTGGAAATTGTTGCTTAGTTTTCAAATAACAATCATGTCCCCTCTCTCCTGGTCAATAAACTCCAGTGGCTCCCTGTCACCATCAGCATCATGTACAAAATCTTGTGTTTAGCATTCAAAGCCTCTCATAACTTAGACTCCTTTCCAGTCTCCTTATTCTCTACTACCCACCATGTACTCTTCAGTCTGGTGATACGGGCTGTTTCTCAGAATAAGACATTATTCTACATCTTACATCTTTGAATATTTTGTCTGGCTATCTCCCATGCCTGGAATGTTCTCCCTCCTCATCTCTGCCTACCGACCTCTCAGATTCCCTTCAAGTCCCAACTAAAATCTCATCTTCTACTGCAAACCTTTCCCAACCCTTCTTAATTCTAGTGCCTTTCCTCCATTGATTATTTCCAATTTTTCCTGACTATAAGCCTGTTTGTACATATTTGTTTGCTTGTCTCCCCCTTTAGATTGTGAGTTCCTTGAGGTCAGGGATTGTCTTTTGCCTCTTTTTTATCCCAAAGTAGGCACTTAATAAAGTTGACTGATTAAAGCTGAAAAACTAAAGTTAGATAACTTGCTTTAAGTCACATAATCATATGGAAAGCAAAAAACAGAACTCAAGGCCAGGTAGATTGACTGCCTGACTGCTTTGAAACACAGCATGATATAATAGATAGAGCAATAGACATAAGGATAGAACATCTCATCAGGGTAGGCCTCAATTTTGATATCTATAAAATGGAGGAAATAGTATTTGCAATACCAACATCACAGGTTTTTAGTCAGGAGAGCACCTCGTAATCTATAAGGACCTACAAAAATGGAAGGCTCCATGTTGTTTTTCTTCAAATGTAGTCTTGTTGGTGACGATCATATGCAAAGTCGTATTGTCTATTTGCATCTATCCTCGGGCAAATATGCCTCCTCCCATCACACCTCTATCACTGCCATAATGTTGTTGACTGCGTGGATAGTGAAAGGCACACTGAATTTGAAGCCTGAAGTCCTAGATTCCACCGCGTTTTTGCTTCTTAACTATCTGAGTGACTTAGCCTGCAAAAAAGGAAGGTGCTGGACTAGATCTTGTATGTTTATTCATTTCTAAATCCTCTGATTCTTCTAATTCCCCCAAATGAAGATTTTGTTTTTACTTTATTGCTATTTTGTGGTCTATTTAATTTCAAAATGGTATCACTTCACTTTGGAGCTGATTATTTTAATGAGTTTTACTCAAAAGACTTAAGTCTACAACAGTGGTTCAGAATATTTGCACATGTGACTGATATCCAGGTCAGCAATAGGCCTTTGTTGTCAACGCATTTGGCATAATTTCCCTAACCCACTGCAGAGAAGCAGTTTCTGATGATCAATTCTTGAGATACAGAATCTTAGAGTGGAAAAATCTCCATACTTATTCATTTGGCACGTTTAGTGCAAACCACGTCCACAGTATTGATAATGGTAGTCCCATTGGTGTCTGTGCATTTACAGCGCTGTTTGGTTCCTAAGGCATCCTATTCCAATTTTCACACAGCTTTAAATTGTTGGAACTTCTTGGTACCGAGATCATAATTCCCCAGATTCTTTCTCATGGTTCATTTTGTAATCTGAAAGGCTAGGTGATTCAGAGCCTTCTGGTCGATAACAGAAATGATGCAGGACAATCTCAATTTGGTCTTGTTTTACCAACACAGTGAGCTGTGGTGCCATCTTGTAAATGAGCAGATATCCCCTATCCAAGGCATCTAAAACTTTGGCTGAGGTAGTATATATCCAAAGTTTCATTCGATGGTAGTTACATTCTATTTAGTACATCTCTGTGTGGTTAAGGGTTGTTTGTTCTGATAAAGATATTTCCTGATAATTAAATGGAAATATCCTTTTTTTTTTTTAACATGTGTGTGACAGGAGTACAATAAGTCGTTTGAGCCCTGGGCACAGCCTTAGTCACAGTAGAAATGGAATTAAGAAAAATATTTGCATGGGTGCATAAACATTTTTTAAATCACACAAAGCCAATTTAGGAAAATATCTTCTTTCTGAAAGGGTGTTCCTTCTTTAAGGAACACCAAAAGGCTGAAATACTTAGCTTCTACTTTATATCTGATAAGAGGCAGCATTGCAGTACCCTTCCGTTTTAAATCTCCACCATTTGCCAGTTTATTTGTGGGTAGACCTGTTGTTTATTGGAACTGTAGTATGGTGGCCCCATTCCTATCGGATCTATAGTGTGGACAAGTCAGAGCTGTCGTCGGTCTTAACTATCAGTCTTTTAGCAGGCAGTTGTCATATCATGCCCGGGCTCCTAATGTAAAATTCCAGTTCATTTAGGAGTATTGTACTTTGATAAGACTTGCAGTGAAAAAGATCAGAGATGTATATTTTCACTTTACGGTTTTGAGAAGCGTGATCTTATCAAACTAAAAAAAAATGATAAGTAAATTTTCGTAATTTTGTCTTTAGAAGTGAGAACAAAAATACAAATCAAGGTAAAAGACAGTTTTCAACTAGAGTAATGACTTTGAACTAGAGGGCTTCATCACTAATTCTTCATGCTGATGAAGCCCCAGGTAACTGTAACAAAACATATGATTCCCTTGTCATTTAGCGTGAGCCTTGTTGCTAACCTGCATTCATGAAAGACTGCATGCCCTAGTAGCTAGAGTGTTGAAATAAGACCAGGAAGACCTAGGTTCAAATTCTGCCTCTTACACTTAATAACGGTGTGACCCTGGGCAAATCTCTCTGCATCTCTGACCCTCAGTCTACTCATCCATAAAATGAAGGCATTGGACTAGATGGACTTTTAGGTCCCTTCAGATCATTGTTTAGTTCTAAACACAACATGGATTATGTTTTCAGACCGTTCCTTGTTCCCCCCACACAGCCTTTATAAACTCATTCAGAATTGGACAACTATGAGATATAAATAGCATTGGCTGGTTTTTCTCATTAAAAATAAGGAAGTTGAACAGTTTGCTTTTCATAAGCTTTTCCCATGAATTTAGAGTCATAATGTTTCTTGTAGCAGTTACGTCTTATCATTTAACAAGTAATTTGATTTATTTTATTTGCATAGTCCTTAATGTGAGTGGAGCCTGTATTTAGAAATTGTGTATTTTCTTTAATTTCAGTAGGAGTGGTTACAGTCTCTAATGCTATACTTAAGGAAAATTATACATTCAGGGCATCTAAATTGGAATGCCAAATTATAGGACATCTTAATTATCATGTGGATGTGACAGATTCAATTATTCTTGAACTCTTTTGAGAGAGCTGCCCTAAACAATGATTCATTGTAGTAAACAAAAGCTTAATAGGAAAACATCCTTTATGGGATCTAATAAATATTTCAGATTAAATTAGGTGGGACAGAATTAACTGAGATACCTGGGTACATTTTTTTTAAATGCACCCTGCTTAAAAATGTCAAATGTCTTGTCACAGATTCCAAATTTGTTCTAAATTGGGCACTGCTATTCAATACAAAGTACATTTTCTTTAGTATGAGATTTTTCTTAGTTAATTCTCAGTTTCTTATAGTAATAGTTGAAAAAGATAGACTTGATCATTGAGATACACAGAAACTCCTAAGAGCCTCATTTGGGCCAACTCTTCCAGTTTTCCCCACCGCCAACCCAAGCCTCAAAACCATTAAGCAAAGCCACTAATAAGCAGAAAAGTACAAAGTTCCTTTCCCCAGCCTCTTTATCCACTGGTTGAGGCATTAATGAGCAGTAAAATAGCCAAAAGGCAAGCAGAAAAAGGAAGAAAAATGAGCAAGAGACTTAGATAATTCTGAAAATAGATAGGCAGCCTTTGAGTGATCAAAGCTTAAATATACCTCAGTGTAGGCCACAAAAGGGCAGCTAGGTGGCGCAGTGGATAGAGCAGCAGGCCTAAAGTCAGGAAGACCTCAGTTCAAATCCAGCCTCAGAAACTTACTAGCTGTGTGACCCTGGGCAAGTCATTTAACCTTGTTTTCTCCTTTGTAAAATGAGCTGGAGAAGGAAATGGCAACACATTTATCTTTGTATCTTTGCCAAGAAGACCCTAAATAAGGTCATGAAAAGCCAGACATGACTGAAAGGACTGAACAACCACAAAGTGGACCATAATCATTAGAATCTGGTGCTAAATATCATAATTTCTTCTTTAGTCCAATTCTTTTTTTTAATTTAATAATTTGGTTTCCCCTAATTACATGTAAAAATTATTTTTAACATTCTTTTAAGTTCCATATTCTTTCCCTCTGTCCTCTTTCCCTTGCCCTCGTTGAGAAGGCAAGCAGTTTGATATAGATTATATATGTTACAGTCATGCAAAATACATTTTCATGTTAGTCATGTTGTACAAGAAAACAGACAAAAAAACCAAGAAAAATAAAGAAGGTGAAGAAAAGTATGGTTCAATCTGCATTCAGACTCCACCAGTTCTTTCTTTGGAAATGCATAGCGTTTTTATCATAAGTCCTTCAGAATTGTCTGGGGTCATTGAATTGCTGAGAATAGCCAAGTCATCCGCTGTTGATCATCATACAATATTGCTGTTACTGTATACAGTGGTCTCCTGGTTCTGCACATTTCACTTTGCATCAGTTCATGTAAGTCTTTCTAGGTTTTTCTGAGAGCATCATTTCTGATATCACAATCATATGCAGCAACTTGTTCAGCCAGTCCCAGTTGATGAACATTCTCTTAATTTCATTTTCTTTGCCACTATTCTTTAGTCCTATTTAAATAGAAAATAAAATTTCTGGAGATTTCCTCTGTGCAGATGAATGATGTTAAAGCTGCTTAGATAGCAGCCTGTTCCCCTGGCTTTCCACAATCACAGTATTAAAGTGCAATCCTGATTGTGATTTCTCAGATTTACTCCCTTCTCTGTTTTCTATTTCCCCATTAGTGTTTCATCATCTCCCCAACCCTAATTAGAATGTAAACTCCTTGAGGGCATGGACTGTGTGTTCTTTTATATTCATATACCATGATGGTATATGATTCACCCAGATTTTTCGCCCAGATTTTTCTCTTTGACCACATTGTATCCCAGTTTTCAGTGGTACCTGTGTACTATTATGCTGGGTACCCAATGAAATTTCAGAGCTCCTTATCCTAAGTATTCCTTGACTTGCTCAGGCGTCCTGCTATATGGTTCTAAGTTGTCATGGACATTACTTTCTACATGCTACCACATTACCCAACATTTAGATCTGATTTAGTAATATAATCTACCTGTCATAAAATTCTTAAGAATTTGTTTTCTCAAATCGAGAAGCTTTTTCATCCTTTTTAGTGCTTATAAATAGTAGCAAAAGGCTATAACATGCTCCTTTGTATCCCTAGCACTTAGCATAGTGACTAGCAAATAGTAGGCAATTAATGTTTATTAATTGGGAATAAAACCGTTATTTGAGATATACTTTATAAAAATTATGATTTTAGTAATAATTGAGAACTTCTACTAGATTGGGTTAGATCTTTCTTTGCTGAATAGGAATGGGGTATAATCAGACCTTTTGAATAGTCTCTCCAGCTGGACCACTAAATAGACCATCTCTTGTCTGTCTCCCTCCTTTACCTCTTCCGAAATATTATGTTCATCATAATGCCTTGCTGCAAAGCATTGTGTTTTAAGATGTTTGCTTTTGCTGATTAACAGGTTTTGGAAGCAGGAAGATTGAAAGAATATGATGAGCCATATCTTTTGCTCCAAAATAAAGAAAGCTTGTTTTATAAGATGGTTCAGCAAACAGGCAAGGCCGAAGCCACCATCCTCACTGAAACAGCAAAACAGGTAAGATTTGGCCAAGAAGGTGTAATTAGCATCTGACTCTGCACTTTTACCCTCCACAGCCTCTTAACAAGCACTGTTTTCCACTGTAGTTAAAAGCAACTGTAGTTAAGCTTTTCCAATTATAAACCTTCAGGATCCCAGCTTTATAACTGGGTCTTAAAAATACATGTCAACTTGAAACAAAACCTGCAAAGACTCAGCAAGAGAAATTACATCTGCCTGGCAATACTTTGCTTAGAATTGTATTTATTTTTAACAATATGGGTTTAATTTAAGAGAAGCAGCAGAGAATAGTGGAAATCGAATGAGTCTTGTTATCAGAAGTTTTGGATTTCATTCCCAACTCCACTATGTAAGTCACTTTCCTTTTGTGTCTCAATTTCCTCCTCTGTAAAGTGGAGACAGTACTATTAACCTCATCTCCTTCAGAGGCCTGTCATGAGGAAAGTGCGTATAAGTGGCAATTATTCTTTTTAGAAATCATTTAACATTTTAAAAATAATGTACACAATCCATTTTATTTCCATCTAAATTTATGCTAATGAAAATTAAGAGCCTTTGCTTTGGACTTATTATGACTTCTGATGGGTTTATAAAAATGTACATATCACTAGGGATTCATGAACTATGATTTTTAAAGAATTCTCATGCACAAAATAGCTTTCTGAGGGCCTGTGGGTGAGGGAACATGTAAGTGTTGCATACAGGTATGAGATTTTTGTATGGTCTGAAAGACTTGGTTCTTTTTCATTTCTTCATCCTGATCTATATTCTCCAGCATATGTGTTTGCTGTCCCCTCCCCCCATGCACACATTTGCATGTATTGGGGCAATTTGGAGAGTCTTACCAAGGTCTTCCTAGAATACCTGTAGCTTCTCCATACATAGAGAGATGCATCTTCAGTGAGCATAGGTGCCAAGAGCACACTGCTAAAGGAAGAACTCTTCCTCTGATGTTGCTGCCTGATCCCATTGGGGTTCAGCTTGTCAGTCCTCTGGCCTTCTTCAGACTCAACTGACACTTTCTTTACTATGTTAAAATTAAAAAGGCCTCTCCCCTACCAGGGAGGGGGACAGCTCTTTCAAGGAATATTTTACCTTCACCTCCTTCCTGAAGCCTCCTGTTAGGCTTCTCTCTTCTGGTGGAATGAAGTTTCTTGAGGGGCAACGACTGTTTTCTTTCTTTATCCCTAGTCCTCAACACACAGTAGGGATTTCATAAGTGGTTGTTGGTTGGTGTTCCATTTAATAATTTATATAATAGTTTAAAAAGCTAATATGGCAAATGTTTGGAATGGAGGCCATAATATTATGTAGTAGAATATATTTCAAGCATATATATATTTCAATCATATGTATATGTGTATGTATACATATGTATATATAGTAGCATATATTTCAAATATATTATACATATTTTTATTCAACTGCCATAACAGTTTAGAGAATAAAATGTACTCATAAAACATCTAGATTAACTTTTTTTCACTGGTGGAGTATGCTATAATATTAACATTTAATAAATATTTTGGTAATATATTTTGCTCTGTATATATACACACATGTATACACTGTGTATCTATATAGATACATGTATATCTATAGATATATGTATCCTTAGGCTTGGCCTATAAAATATAGATTCTGCATGATTAGCTTGGGGGCTACTGTTTGATTGTTGACAGATACTTAACTGACTACCTGGGGACTACCAGAACCTCATGGAAAATGTTTTCAAACCTGCAGAGACCTTGGTGGTTACATGTGCATGACCAGGCCTTTCACTAACTGCCCCCCAGCTCCAGTCTAGTCCCTAGTGCACTGAAACCACTGGTCCAGAGAAAGCCAAATTAGATCTGGAGTTGCAGGCCTTCATTTCAAAGAATTAAGAACTCATTGGCCCTAAGGATATTATTGTTTAGTGACTTGGATAAGCAACACAGACTAATTTGAACCATTTTCTTCCTATGGTAATCTAAAGCATGTCCTTTGTTGAATTTGCAAGAGGAAACCCTTCTGCATTTGCACATAGTTCATGGTAGACAATGATCATGGCTTCTCCCAGGTAATTTGTGGTCGCTCATTTTATTCATGTATATCAAGGATCAATGCTACCTAATTACCTGAACAGGATACATGTCCTACATGGAGGCTTGGAGAAATTCCCAGCATGGCAAAGCAATGGCTGGCACCAGGAAAGGCTGTGGTAGTATCCTAGTTGTTTGGTTTTTCGTGGGGTCAGGCTAACTCTAAACACAGGTAGCTTCAGGATGGCCTGAAGGGCCTTAGATCAGATTAGGAAATGACTAACTTCCTTTGGAACAGGTTGTAAAACACGATTAGGAACGCCAAGGTTAATCTAAGATTAATAATGCCTAACACATTATGTCTCTTTGGCCCCGGAGTATCCCTATCAGTGATAGTACATACATTTCAAGACTTTCTCCATCCTTTTTTTTCCCTTTATCCAAATGGGGCTTTGACTATGAATTGCTAGGGAGATAGAGAGATAGAGAGAGAGATAGACAGTAAATACACACAAACATATATACACATATATCTACGTATATCTACATATATACACGCACACACATATGTATAACCTAGGTGTTATATGTATGTGTGTATACACACACACACACGCACGCATGCACGCACGCATATTTGGGGGGCCCTTAGAGTACTCTTTTACTTTTACCAATATATTTAACACAACCTCTGTCACTAGAAAATCCAGAAGTTGCAGTTCTATTTAATGTGTTCTGGTCCTGAGACTGTCAAATCAGAATTATCATCCAAGCTCTGTGTGAAACCTCGCAGCGATCTTCCTCCAGACAAATAAATTGTTATCTCAGGAATCAGTCAACTTTCTCCTAAATCAAGAGCCTCGGCATTTCCCGTGATTGAGCTGCTGCTTGTTTGGCATGTCCATAGAATTATGGGGCTACAAAGGACTGGGAGAGGCTTTATCCATCATCATAATCAAGTAACTTAATATAGGCAAGGTTACAAAATAGGTACAGAGTTTGGCTCTTCCTACGGAGAGGCTTAACTTCCAAAGCAAAAAAAAAAAAAAAGATAACATAGGTAGAAAATTAAACTGATTTTAATGAGTAATTTTGAATGAATTATTACAGCATATAAAGTATTTCCTCCCCTGAAGTCTTAATCAGATGCTTTCCCATGGCACAGGACCTCCATTTTAAGGAAAGTACTCAGGCTAGCTGTGTCTTTATTCCTCTCTGGGCTTCTCTCCTGACTCCAGACTTTCTCCACCGTTCCCCATCCTTCTCTCTCTCCCCAAAGCATTCCCCTCCCTCCCCCCAGCTCTGCAGCTTCCTTCTGTATGTTCTTTTCCCCAGTTAGAGCTATAAGTTCCTTGAGAGCGGGGACTTCTTTCTTCTTTTTGCTTCTCATATTCCCAACATTTAGCACAGTGCCTGGCCCATAGTAAGAGCTTAATAAATACTTGATTTGATTTGACCTGACCAAACTATGGAAGTAACCTTGGACTCAAAAACCGTACCAGCAGAGCACAAAACTGTAGCAAGAGCTAGCAAGCTAGCAAAGAGTTAAGAGACAATCTGTATGTGCCTCCACTTTAATTCAGCCCATATGTATAGTCTTTACTAAGTACCTGGCACTCTGAGGATGATACAATCATAACTTTAGAGCTAGAAGGAACCTCAGAGACCATTGAGTCCAGCAACCTTATTTTACAGATGAGGAAACTGAAGCCCAGAAGAATTAAGTAAGTGGATAGAGTAGTAGATAGAGTGCCAGGCCTGGAATGAGGAAGACTCCTCTTTGTGAGTTCAAATCTGGCCTCAGATATTTGCTAGCTTTGTGACCCTGGGCAAGTCACTTAACCCTCTTTGCCTCAGTTTCCTCATCTGTAAAATGAGCTGGAGAAGAAAATGGCAAACCACTTCGGTATTTTTTGCCAAGAAAATTCCAAATGGGACCACAAAGAGTTAAACACGACTAACACCCCTCCATCATATGTAATCACATGTAAATTATGTAACAGACCAACCCCTGCTGGCTGAAGGCCAGCTATATTATATTTCATTCCTTCATCCAAAGTTCTCTGGTACCCTTCAGTGAATTGGGGAGTATCTAGGCTCCCCACGTGGTTCCAGGCCCCACTGACTATATTCCCTCACATTAGCCAAAGATTAGCTTTTACACCAAAATATTTACTTCAGAAGGTATAATCACAATCACAAATATATTACTCCCCAAGGGAAGCATAATTCCCTTCCCTTGGGGGCTAACGCCCTTTGTACCACCTCAGTCTCTGGGGAAAAGGAGATTAGGTACATAGCTTAGCTTAGTTACTATAAAGCACAGTATCAGTTCCAAAACCAGAACTCCCATAGGGCTCAAGTCCCAGCCACCCTGGCTCTCCGTGCCAGGCTGGCTGCACCATCTCATCTACACTGCCTGCTCCAGGGTCATCCCATGGCTCCAGTGGGATTATGGCCAGCCAGTGGGATTGAGAAGACAAATAAAACAGAACAGAAACTAACACACCCAATCTCATTTCTACAAACTGGAGTAAAAGAGAGAGTGCAAGGGTAAGGAAGTCCTTCCCCTCTCACCACTTTGGTTCATGGCCCCCATGCATGCGGTGCGTGAATTTGAAGTAAGAAGTACACAAGAAAGAGCATAAGCCAGAAAGTGAAGCAGAAAGAAAAGCCAAAAGAGGTTGACCTTCTTATTCTGCCAGTTTTTAAAGACACAGGGAGCCAATCAAAGGAGGTTACACCACCTGCCCATGTGATAAGGGACACAGAGTCCTCAGTGCTAGGCAATCTGGATATTCTCTAAAGGCCCTTCAGGGTGCCTCCATGTTTGGTGAAATGGCCATGCTCAGACAAGTGCTGGGGTTATAATTATGTATGTGTACTCTTGTACTAATACATTGTGTATATTATAAAAGTTATATAAAATTGAAGTTTTTAAAAGATGAAAATTTAAATAAAACATATATTAAAATTATTTTTTCCTTTATTCAATAGTAGTACAAAACTCTTTTTGTTCTTGGTAAATTTATAAATATTCTTAGTGAGAGCAATGTGGTAAATATGCAGTTAGGCAAAACAGCAGATGGAGCACCGGGCCTGGAGTCGGGAAGACCTGAGTTCAGATGCTTTTACTAGATGTATGACTGTGGGCAGGTCACTTAACTTCTGTCATTCTCAGGTCCTCTTCTGTAAAATGAGCATCATGATAGTACCTACTTCCCAGGGTTGTAGGGAGGACCAAACGAGATCCCATTTGTAAAAGATCTTTTGTAATTTTAAAGCACTTTGCAAGTTTGCTAACTATTGTGACTCATTAGTTTTTAAATCCTGCTTTATACACTGTGATTATTATAATTCAGTAATGCTTTTGCAGTAACCCTTGGATCTTAACTGCTTTCTACTTTTTGCTATAATAACCCTGATGCTTCTCAACTGAACTATTGTAGCAGCTACCTAAGTGATCTTTCAGCAGGCAGTATCTCCTCTCTTGTCTGTCTAGATTGACTACATCATCTTTTTTTTAAAAATAAGCTTTTATTGTTTTCCTTTTTTGTTGTTTTTCTTGTTGGGTTCTTTGCGGGGGGCGGGGGTTGCATTGCCATGGTTTCTCCAAGTATGTCCCCAATTCCCAGAGAATCGTCCCATATAACCTAATATTTTTAAGACAAAACAATAAAAAAAAGAGAAACACATGTAACGTATCAATACTTTGAAAAAGTCTGGAAATAAATGCAATACTGTTGAATCTGCCAACCTCTGCAGTGGGGTGGGAGTGTCTTCATATATCTCTTCTTTTGAGTCATACTTGTTCTTTGTAATTATGCAACATTCCCTTTTTTGTGTGTGATGTTTCTTTCTATTTAAACTGGAATCATTTTATATATATATGGAATATATATATAGTTTTCTTGGTTCCGTTTGTTTCACTTTCTATCAGTTCATTTAGATCTTCCCATGTTTCTTTGTATTTGTCACATTTGTCTTTCTTATAGCACAGTGATATTCCATGATATTTACATACCACAATTTGGTCAGCCATTTCTCCTTCTTCTCCTTCATCATCCTCACCAACCCCCAGACTAAAGCATTTGTATCAGATTTACACAGTCAAGCAAAACAGGTCTCCACATTGGTTTCATCTCAAAATGTATGTCTCATATTCAGTCTTTTCTCTGTCCTCAGAGTGAGCGACATGTTTCTTCATCAATCCTTCGGAATAGTGAGAGATCGTTGCAGCAATCAATGTAGTGTTCTTTTCGTTATACCAAACCACAGCCATCATAAGGCTGATTTGCATTGTCAGGAGTTCTTGACTTAATATTTTAACAATCTTCTTTAGATTGGCCGTACATATGTGGTGGAACTTCTTACACAAGGTCAAAGAGCAACTAAATTTTTGGTCTGCCCCTTAGCTCTTTTGGCCCAGGACCCCTCTTCAGAGAAACATGTAATATAATACTCTCTATCACAATTCTCATTCAGGTTGAGATCTTCTTGACAAGCTATCTCTCTTTTTAGTATTTATGAGCGCTAGCTTTCAAATCGTCAGCCTCTCTTAACATGTGAACATTAAACATGAATGCATCAGTCAAAACTATAAAATCATGGGAATTAGCCAAAATCAACAAGGCTTTCTCTCCAGCAGATTAGGACTCATTCTTGAGCAACAGGAAATTTAACATCTGGAAACAGGTGTTTCCCAGTCAGGCTTTCTTCATCCACATTGTTCTTTTCAAAAAAAAAGCTGATACAGGTAATCTGAATCACTCTCTGATAGACCTTCATAGATGAGCCGCTCATTACTTCATCGTAATGAATACATTTTTTTTAGATGCAAAAAACTGTAGGATGAGTGGCCATTAACCTTCTACACAAAACACCAGATGATATTACTTTGTTGGGGGGGTGGGTTTCCTCAAATTATTTATTTAGTGTTTCTTATGTGGATGAAAGATGGGATGGCCTAGGAGATAAAGGACAACTTTGGAGACAAGAATATCTGGCTTCAGGTCCTTTCTTATACCTACCCTCAACAGTAATAGAGAAGTTAGAAAGAGGGAAAGGTTTGAGGGTGAGAATAATGAGTTTGCTTTTGGACATGTTGAATTTAAGATGTCTACAGAACATACAATTCAAGATATCCAGTAGGTAGTTAGAGATGCAAAACCAGAAGTCAGTAGAAAGGTTAGGACTGGTAAGTTCATTTGAGAATCAGCAGCATAGAGATGATGATTCAATCTGTGGGACTAATGATATCACCAAGTAAACAATACAGAGAGAAAAGAGAACAGGACCCAGGAGAGAGCCCTGTGGTTCACCCATTAGTTAACGCACATGACCTAGATGAAGATTCAGCAAAGGAGACTTAGAAGGAGACGTCAGTTAGGAGGAGAACCAGGAGAGTGTCACCAGAATCTAGACAGAAGAGAGTATCAAGGAGGAAAAGGTGATTGACTGTGTCAGAGGCTGCAGAGAGGATGTAGATTGAGAAAAGGTCATTAGATTAGGCAATTAAGAGATGATTAATAACTTTGGAGAGAGTAGTTTTGGTTGAATGATGAAGATGGAATTTAAACTGTAGAGAGCTCAGAAGAGAGTGAGAGAAGAGGAAGTGGAGGAACCTGTAGTAGGAAGGCCGAATTTATAATCTCAAATATAATCATGTATATGTTTGAATGGTTTGAAATCGCAAGGTATGAGAGATTCTCTAAGTAGAAAACAACAAAAAATTTATTTAGGCCCCACCGCAGCTGATCCGTGAACCAGCCTCCCCATTCCGACATCTTGACAAAAAGACTCCAGGCCCAGAAAGCCCACCTCACAAGAGTAACCAGGAGGCCACAGAAAAACAAGATAGTATTTGGCCAAATCATTTTTACTGGCCTCAAGCTCATGTCTTTTTTTACATCTCCATAATTTCCTGGTATTCCTCCCATATAACAAATAATATTTTTAAGGGGAAAAAAGTAATGGGAAAAAAATCAGCATAGTTGATCAATACATTGGAAAAAGTCTGAATTTAACACTCAGCGTACAACACTTGTGGCCTTCCCAACTCTGCAGATTTGTCTGGCGGCTGTATTTCCACCTATCTCTTCCTTTGCAGGCATGCTTACTTTTTGTAATTTTGCAACATTCACTTTTGATTTTTTTTCAGTGGTAGTGGTTCTTTCAGGTTACATTGTTACATTTTGTTTTCTTGACTGCTTCATTCTGCATCAGTTCCTGTAGGTCTTTTCATGCTTCTCTGTACTCTTCATATTTATCACATCTGTCATTGCTTACAACACAGTAATATTCGATTACATCTATGTACCACATTTTATTCAGCCACTCCCTAATTCATGAATATCTATCTTATTTCCAATTATTTGCCATCACAACAAGGGATGCTATAAATATTCTGGGACATATGGAAACTTTCTTCTTAATCATTGTCTTCCTTGGGTTATAAGCCTAGTTGTGTATACTCCAGTCAAAGGACATGGGCATTTTAGCCACTTTAGTGACATAATTCCAAATTGCTTTCCAAAATGATTGCACCAATACTTCTCATGGTGACTGTTCTCATCTTTTGGCATCCTTACTGATCTGTAGGGTATGAAGTGAGTCCTCAGACTTGTTCTGATTTGCTTTTCCCCTACCATTAATTATTTAGAGCATTTTTTTCATTTGGTTGCTAACAGTTTGCACTTCTTCCCCTGAAAAATGTTTGTCCCTATCCTTTGACCCTATATAGCTTTCAATAAGCTGTTCTTAACTTGAGGTCTCTCAACCTAATTTTTAAAAATATATTTTGAAAACTGTATTTTAATGTAACTGGTTTCCTTTGTAAGTCTATGTATTTTGCTATTTTATGTTTAAAAACATTATTCTGAGATTGGGGTCTTATAGGCTTCACCAGACTACCAAAGGATGCATTACTCTAAGACTTTAAATTGCAGAGTAGCTGTTGATCCGCATTGGCAGAGGGAATTCCTCACTGAGAATTTCCTATACCGATGAAATCATAGTTCTCATTTTTTTTAATTTATTTTTTGTTACATTTTGAGTTCTATTCCAATCCCTCATTAGAGAAGGCCAACATTTGATATGCATATAGAGATAGATAGATAGATAGATAGATAGATAGATAGATAGATAGATAGATAGATAGATAGATAGATAGATAGATAGATAATGTGTGGAACCGTACAATACATACTTCCATCTATCACTTTCTCTGGAGGTAAAGAACAGTTTCCTTCATAGTTGATGCCTATGTTCATATTACAGTAGCTTAGTCATTCACAGTAATTCTTTGAACAATATTGCTGTTACCGTATATAACATTGTTTTGATTCTGCTTGTTTCACTCTGTATTATTTCATGCAAGTCTTTCCCTGTTTTTCTAAAATCAACCTGCTCGTCATTTCCTATGGCACAGTAGCATTCCATTACAATCAGTATACCACAACTAATTTAGCGATTTGCTATTTGGTGGGCATCCCTTCAGTTTCCAGTTCTTTGCCTCCACAAAGAGAGCTGCTATAAATATTTTAGAACATATAGGTTCTTTTCCTTTTTCCCTGATCACCTTGGGAAACATACCTGATAGTGGTATTGCTGGGGTAAAGGGTATAGACAGTCTTATAACTCATTGGGCATAATTCTAGATTGCTCTACAGAATGGTTGGATCAGTTCACAGTTCCACCAACGGTGTATTAATGTCCCAAAATTTGTCATTTTTCCCAATCTGAGAGGTGTGAGGTGATACCTCAAAGTTGTTTTAATTTGCATTTCTCTAATCAATAATGATTTAGAACATTTTTATGTGACTGCATATAGCTTTAATTTGTTCTTCCAAAAACTGCCTGCTCATATCCTTTATCCATTTATCAGTTAGAGAATGGCTCATATTCTTATAAATTTGACTCAGTTCTCTATATACTTGAGATATAAGACCTTTTAAAAGAGAGACAGAGAGAAAGACAGAGAGAGAGATGACAGAGGTAAAGACAAAGAAAAAGATAAATCAAGCCTTGCCCTGTATTTAAAGGAAAACAAGTTTAAAGGTAGGCATTTCAGTCTCTAATTCTAAGGTTTAGTATAACATTATAGAATCATAAGACTATTAGAGTTAGAAAAAGCCCTCAAATACTATCGTATGCAATCCTTTCATTTACTGGCCGGAAAACTGAAGGAAAGTGAGACAAGAGACAGGCCTAAGGCCCCACAACTAGGCAGTAACAGAATTAGCATTAGAACCTAGGTCTTATGAGTTCCTTTTTATATTGAGATGGTCACGAAGAAGGTCATAGTCGCTTACTTAATTTTTTAGGTGTCTCCAACTGAAAGTCTCTGTATTTTGTGTATATATATATTTGTCAGTGGATATAATCTCCCTGGGAAAAAGTGAAGGTTCATTATTCTTTTGTTCATGATATTTCTGTTCAGAAAAAGTTGCCCCTTTTGGGGGCCATGTGTGTGTATACATACAATATTATATATAATGCATATATATATATATACATATATATAAAACCACATAGCTGCTTAAAATCTGTCTCCATTAAAATAAGTTTATGCTTTCAGAATAGCTAAAAAGCATGAAATGGGTCCCTATAACTGGTGTGAAGCCTTTATGCTTATCAAAAATGAAACATTTATTTAGTGTTAAGCTAAGTGTAAGACACATAAAGACAGAAAGAAAACCGTTTCCCTCCTTGGTGCATATCCTTTCTAACAGAGGAATAACATATACACATATAGATATATACAAAGCAAATACCAGGGAACCTTGTATGAGAAGGCATTAGCAGTTGCAGGGTGCAGGGAGTGGGGAGGGATGGACACCAGAGTGACACTTCAGAAAATATATTTTCAAGTCCTTTGCAGGGATAAAATACTGTACATTGATTTCATCCAAGTGTGTTCAAACATTAGTACAAAATTCCCTACTTTTTTCTTGCTAAATGATGTTTCAATATACTGTATTTTTATATGTAAGGATACAGCTTAGGGTAACACTCACTGAGACTAACAGAGAAAAGAAGAAAGCTACATATAATATATAGGTGTTTCAACAGTTTCTTTTTTTTCTCACATGCAAAGTCTATTATCTCTAACAGTCACTTTGTCGATGGTGCCCACAAATATATTTAGAGCCAGGTTTTACAAAATGGCCCCAAAATAGTATGAATTTGAGCCCTGGCTCATGACACATGTCAGCCTCAGATAGATGGTGCATTTTCTGTTTTAAAGACTCAAACAAAACTTTTCACATTCTTCTTTGAAAAAAAATTACATTTGAAGTCCTTTTTTCACCAAACACATTTTTAGATAAGAGCACACAAGTCTTGACATTATTTCATTTTGTTATGCGCATCTGTCAAGGAACAGAGATATGATACAGCTGCTAAAAACTGATGATTGTGGAACAGAGAGACTTGACAGCATTTCATTTCCTTTATGTTCTGATTATACATTTATCAGAAAACCTGTATCTCTTCTAGTTCAGCTAGAAATTGGTAGAATTCAAGAACTCAAAGGCTTGGCAAAGAACTGTCCTATTATTTGGTATCATCTTACATTTTAGAGAAGTTGCTTGGTTGAGTCATTGTTAAAGCCTTTGCTTCTCCTTTCATTATTGTGGTGCCCTATCCCCAGATCACATTTCTATAGGCCCTATAACTGCTTTGCCGCACAAATTAAACGCCAGGACATTTCATACATATACTCTGGAGTTTCAATGCTTGTCAATCATAGTTTATAAAATATAGGGATTACAACCTGATATTAACATCCAAATCCATTGTGCTCATTTTATGTGTGAAAATGAGAAATCCTTGTGCAGAAGCTAGATTTCACAGTCTCTTTTGTCACCCTGTTTTTAATTTATCTCCGTGTTTTGAGCCAGTTAAAATGATTTTACTTAGCAGTTTAAGGTCGTGATAAAAACATATCTATAAATCTGAATGATTGGAACTAAAGTGGATCCATCTACAGGTTGTTCAGGCTGGCCCTGGTAAGGGTTTTAATGGGATTAAATCTTCAGAAGAATAAACACCTGGTTTTTTGGACTCTGTTCTAACCATTGTACTTATTTTGATTTGTCAGACAAGTGCTGTATACTTACACCTCACAAAGAACCAGAAAAGAGTGACTTAAGGAACTATGACATGAGTCATCAATGGATTAAAAAAAAATGAATTTCTTTTAAATTTGCACTTTTTTCTCTTTTTTAGGTGTACTTCAGAAGGAATTATCCAGAAGTTACTCAAAATGGCTACGTAGTTACAAACACTTCAAATGAGCAGACCCCAGGTCTAGTTGTTTTTGAGACAGCACTGTGATCTCCAAAGAATGGAAATGTTATGTCCAAATCATTAAGCTCTAATGGGATCCTCTTAGAGCAGATGGACCACTTTTAACAGTGGTTTTGCACTATGTGACTAGATTGTATTTTTGTTATTCTTAACATAAAAACATATATTTATGTACCACATGTTGTTAGTTTATGTAATTGCTTTCTGGTTTCACCCAATAATTTTAAAGTGCTAATGAAACAAGATTATTTCTCATTCTTATTTAAATACTATGGTTTTTGTGTTCTTTTCTTTGGTTTTTGTGTTTTGTTTTTTAACCAAATCAAAGGTTAACATGAACAAAAGTAGCCAGCCAGGTGATTGTACCCTCACAGACTTTAAACCAAAGCTGATATAGGTCATATAAGGAATCATTCATACTTAGATATACTTTCTAATTGTCTCAAATGTGTACATTGTTTTCAAATAGCATCAGGGATTCTATTACTTGAATGTTGTGTGAAGTTGCCACTTGAAGTCTCACCTTTTCTTTTTGGTGTTTGTAGGTTTGCATTTTTTAAGTGTCCTTATATGAAATAGTCCAGAAGGTGGAAGAAAATGCAACAGAAATAATTCATGGCTTAGAAGCACTTGAGCTATGTGTGCATTCGGAGGACTTTATATATGGCAAAGACAGAAACTTTAGCTGTAGGTATCACTTTAAGCTCAAGATGCAAAGTCAAAATACTGAGAGAGATTTGTTTTATTTTATAATTTTTCTTAAAATGAGGGAAACAAATGTAAGCTTTCTCAAATTAGGAATCCACTTATCTAACTGCAGAGAGCACAGACATGTATTCATTATAATCATTCATCTTTTAGATTTATCTTAACTATGGGAGGATTAGCAAGGGTAGGGAACCGTTTATCAGTTTTATACTGAACATGGTGAAATTTTTAGAAAGAAGCCATACGCACTAATCCTCAAGTAACTGGAATGCTTGGGGAATGAAGAATGACCTCAGGAAATGCCACGGAGATCATTTCCTTTAATAAGTTCTTGAGACACGTCTTCTTTCCTATGGTTTTGTCTGTTTTTAGTGAATGAGTGAAGAATATGTAGAGACTATGACCACTGAGCAGAACAGCTTTCCTCCTCTCCTGATTTACCCACGGCTTCCTCTGACCTCCTTACTTGCTGCTCCTGGTTTCAGCTTCCTTTCTCTTCCTTCATTTTGGCTCTGGTCACTTTTCTTTTTCCCTACCCTCCCTAGTTGGTACTCAGACCACACACCACCCCCCAACCCTCATCCCAGGGCACTTAACTTGGGTCATCTTTCAGTTAACTGATCAACTGTAGCAGTGCCTTGGACTTCGGGTCTTCCACAGCCTCTTTCTCGAGTTTGTTTGAATTTTGAACAGGTATTGTGGTTGTTGAATCTCCATGTTACTTGTGCCCTCAAAAGTAGTGGCTAGTTGAAGTTCTGATTAATTGGGTTCCAATTAATCCAGATTTTTTTACTATAATAGTAAAATATGTTTTCAAGACTTTCTTGGTTTCCTTAATGTGTAACTTCCCCAGAATTGCATATAAACTTTTTTTAAGGACCTTGGGGATGTAACTAGACAGAGCGGACTTATATATCCACAAAAACATCTATATTTTTTAAAAATTAGTGAATTTTGTAGGTATCCCCACAGAAGCCACAGACTTTGTGGAATTAAGCCTTAAAAGAGTGGACTATGCAAACAGATTTAGTAAGCAACCACTCGTTGGTTGAATGTTTATAATTTAAACGTTTATTTTTAGTCATGTAAACAACAATATTGCAGTCATTCATTTTTGTGTTTGGGGAAAATTGAAATAACTATAATAATGATGACAATGGTTTAAAACAATAGAAGGCATTCAAAATGTACTTATGTTTATCTTGTGTATAGAAGGTAACAGTAGTTGCATAAATATATTCTTCTTTCTTGTTTTAACCTCGTTGTCTTAGGACTTTTTAAAATGAAACGTTTAAATATAATTGAAATAAATTACAACTTTCATCTCCATTGAGTTCCATATTTTTTTCCTCTTAAGCAGAGTACTATTTCTTTACTTTTTTCTCCCTAAATTTCTCCTTCCTTCCTTCCTCCCTTCCATCTTCCTTCCCTCTCGCCCTCCTTCCCTCCCTCCCTCCTTCCCTTTTTCTCTCCTTCCTTCCTTCCTTCCCTCTCTTCCTTCCTTCCTTCCTTCCTTCCTTCCTTCCTCCCTCCCTCCTTCCCTCTCTTCCTTCCTTCCTTCCTTCCTTCCTTCCTTCCTTCCTTCCTTCCTTCCTTCCTTCCTTCCTTCCTTCCTTCCTTCCTTCCTTCCTTCCTTCCTTCCTTCCTTCCTTCCTTCCCTGAAAAACATATTGCTTGGCCAGTAGGGCTACTCTGCCTCCACTGATGAACACTGATAAGTTTTTCTCACACAAAATTGAATAAGTAAAAGAAAACTTGCCTTCCAGTTAAGGTGGTTGTCTCAGTTTATTAAATGTGCCAAATATTCCACCATATACACAGGTTTTAATTTTAGATGGTATGAAACATTTATTGTTGTAGCAAATCTGGTTCCACTCCTTTCAACAAAAGAGCATTAGAGGCTGCCCCGGGCTCCCAGGAGGTTCCCAAAGAGTTGATTTGTTGAATTTGTTTTTAAAACACCCGACAATTTTCTTAGAATGACAAAAAACATCTGCTTCAGGAACCTTAAAAATACCACAGAACTTATTTAAAGTAGCTAATGGAGACTGAAGATTCTTTTACTGTTTGAAATAATTTCTGAGTCAGCCAGCTTGATGCAGTCCTTCAATCATCAAAGCTCGGTAAACTAGATATTGTAAAGGCTGGGATTTTTGTTTGTTTTTGGCTGAACTTTGAAAATGTTGGGCTTTATGCCTTAAAATTGCTTACCGTGTGCTCGGCCTTGTGCTAGGAATTGAGAATTGAGTTTCTTGCCCTAAGAGTTTATGTTCTATTAAGAGAAATGTGTACAAAGAAAAGCAAGTATTTTATACGTACGCACACACACACGAATATAATTAGCTACATATACATGTAATATGCAAAGTCATTTTGAAGGATATCACGTGTAACTGGGACGCTTAGAACAGACTTCCCAGATGGGGTGGCTCTTGAGCTGAGCTTTGAAGAAAGCAAGGGTTCTATGAGGCAGAGGTCGTTTCTAGCATGGGCATGGAGATGGAAGACAAGATGGAGCCACAGGAGCTTCTTGACCAGGGAAGCAAACTGACTGGTTCTGTTAGAAATATCACTTTGACCACTACAGAGGATGGTTTGGAGAGGGTGAGATGGGGGGGGGGGGGAGAGGCAAGGAGAGCAGTTAGAATGTCATTCAGTAGACCAGGAGAGAGGTGATAAGGTCCTTGTTGTTGTTGTATTTGTCCTTCGTTTTTGAAGAGGACCATGGCACCAGGAAAATGATGCCATGACTTGCAGTTGACTTTGATTTGAAGAACCAAGGACTGTGCAAGGTCACAAGCCTCACTTTCTGCTCTATGGCCATCTGGGTCCAGTGAACTGATATTCCTCAGGATGACTGGAGATGGCCCAGGATGTATTAGCAGACCCTAGCCCTTTTAGGCTGAGGCCTTTTCAGGTTCACACTTCGAGTGAGGTAATACCCATTCAGTGAATAGGCCTCTTTAAGAAATGAGTCAAGGGATAGCCCCTTTAATTAGAAAAAAGAAAAAAAAATCAAACTGGGAGGGGAAGACCCTCAGGGTTACTATTCCAAAGAGAAACAGTTACCGTTGACATTCACTCAGAGCCAGGAGGGCCCAAAATATAGCCATTAAGTTGAGCTTGGGCAGGGACCTATTGTGGTACAGGGTGGAGAGGAAGGTAGAGAGAAGGGGATGGGTATGAGGAATATCATGAATGTAGAATGGATGAGACTTGGCACCTTAACTGATTTGAGTAAGAGTGAAGAATTGAGGGTGACTCCTAGGCTGTAGACTATGGTGTCCTCAACAGAAATAGGAAAGAAAAATCGGACACATTGGCAGAGAAATATAATGAGACCTTTTTTTGAGGTACATTTGTGACAACCACTTAAGAGAAATCTAATAGTCAGGTAGTGATACTGGACTGGAGTTACGAAAAAAAAGGGTAGAGTTGAATTAGGTAGAGACCGTAATCTCAAGAAGTATGATAACTAAAACCTCAGAGTTGATGGGATCATCAAGAAAGTGAACGTGGAAACAGAAGAGAAGAGGGTCTAAGACAGTGCTTTGGGGTACACCCACATATAGAGAGGAGTGCGGAGCACATGGATCACTGATGATACCACAAAGAATACTGGAAGGAGTGGCCAGACAGGTGAAAGGAAAAGCCAAACAAGAATTGTGTCATTAAAACTAAGAGGGGAGGAAGCAGGGAGACTAGTCAACTATCAAATCCTGTGGAGATGTCAAGAAGGATTTAGCAATTAAGAACTCAATACACTTGAAAAGTGCAGTTTCAGGTGAGTGATAAGGTGGGAAAACCATATTGCAAGGTATGGAGAGCTCAGATAGCTTTTTTCTAGGTAGGATCAAGTGAAAACATGTTAAGGGATGAGGAAGATCTAGATATAATTTTAAGCAATTAGTGTGGGTTAAGTGGGCAGTATCCTTAAAGAGACTGGAATGGCCAGAAATACACCTAGAGAATAACCATCTCTTCCCCTAAGAGTAGAAGCAAAGAATGATAGAGTTGGGAATGATTTTAAGTTGATTTCAAGATGTAGAATTGAGGAGAAGTGGGAACTCATAAAAGTTGACTTCACACCAGAACAAATTTAAATTAAGACAATGTAGCCTACTGACATTCTCTAACAGTTCTGAGATAATGAGAATGTAAATTTTGCCATAAACTAGTTCTTATTTGTATATTAGTGTGGATAGAAATATAAACATTTCAATTGTGTACTTTTCTATAGATGGCCACAGTCTGCATGAAGTCAGTCCGTTCATTGAAGAAACTTTGATCATCTGGTATGGTGTAGAAAAAGCAAACAATGGGTTGGATTTTTTTTTCACTTCTCAGTTGTTTATTTTGACATTGTATTCATAGCACATTTTAAGGCTTCCTTTTCCCCATGGGATTCCTGGAAGGTCAAAAAAAAAAAGACCACAAAAAATTTCTCCAAATATAATTCTGGAAAGAAAGTAAGAATCTTAAAATTCCCTCAGGTGTGTATCCTAACATACAGAAAGTTGGTTTGGCACATGGATATGAAAATTAGCATCACATTCTCCTTTTTCACGTCATAGAGGAAAAAGTGTTCATCTGGCTTCTAGTCCTAATAATGTACATCTACTGCAATTCTCCATATTTGGTTTCCCCTCAAGAAAATGCTGCAAAAACACAAAACTAAAATTACCCAGGAAAGGGAGGGGCTTCCATATGAGAACATAGCAAAGAAAAGATGAAAGCTAAGACTATGATTGAAACATATAATCATAAAAAGTATGTCTGTGGACTGTTTACCACCTTCACAAAGGCTTTTACTAAAAGTCATTCCTTGAGGTTTGAACGAAGGAGTTAGTTTTATTACAATAAAAGGAAATGTTACTTTATAAGCATCTGCTTATGGAATCCACTACTCCAAGAGATAGTAAAGATTGAAAATAAAAATGGGTTCAAGAAGGACTAGGTAAGTTCATAGGATGTATATCCAAATTGGTTTACTTCCATACTTCGATGGATCCATGAGCTCGTTGGTATGAATGCTTCTGTGTCCTGCCATAAGTCCACTACAGAAGCCTTCCCATGTTTTCCAAGGCTTTCTACTAGATCTTTTAATATTCCACTAGAACCAAACACTCAGGCTATCTTTCTGCCTTCTCTTGCTCTTACCCTATGCACAGCTTACTTCCTTTTTCAATTAGACATTTACTAGATTATTTTATAGCTACTTCTTGCACATAAGTCCTCAAGAGTAATGAGGTATAGGTTACTTACACGCCCTACCCTGATGTGTCTCTCCATTTGTACTTTCTTCCTTTCCCTTCCTTGCTCTCCTAAAGTATTCCTCTTTCCCACTCAGGAGCTTTTGCTCTTACTGCACAGGCGTCTACTTAGGGAAAGTCCCTTCTGTTGTTTAGGGGTCTGTATCCTGCTTGACCATCCTGGGAGTGCTGCTTTCTGATTGGCCAAGTATTGTGGTCCTGTCTGAAATTAGGTGGATGTGGTTGAGTGCATGGACACACCTGCTATTTCTGTGGGAAATATGAGGACTGGGTCTGGGGGCAGTGGCTAGCTAGACTGGGATCCCATCACATGGACATATCTGCTGTTCCGTGAGAAATAAGAGTGAACAGTGAAGCATATATGAAGTTAGGATACTGAGTCGGGGTGGGGAGGGGTGAGTGGCTAGATAGGGGCAGTGGGCCTACTGTTCAGTGAGGCCTGTATAGGAAGTTAGACTGCTGGGGCTGGAGACAGCTTTATTAGGATTCCATCACCTGGGCAGTCTTCATCCTTATATCAACCTCTTCGTAGCATTTGACATTGTTGGTCACCTTGTCCTCCTAGAGAGTCTGTTCTTACAGCATTTTCCTGACATTTTACCCCCTTGATTCTCCTACCTGTTTGATAGCTCCTTCTCAGTGTCCTTTGCTGATTAATAATCTGTACCATACCACCTAAGTGCGTGTGTACCCCATGGCTCTGTCCTGGGTCCTCTTCTATGACCTTGTCAGTTCCCATGAACTTGTCATCTCTATGAAGATGATTTCCAGATCTATATGTCCAACTCTCTCTCCTGCACATCAGTCAGGTATTGCCAACAGTCCATTGGATATTTCAAACCAGGTATCTGAAATTATGTCAAGGTCTGAACTCATTAGCATTCTATTCAAACTCACTGCTCTTCCAAACCTGCCTATTTCTGTTGACATCACCACTATCCTTCTAGTCACTCATCTACACAATCTTGACATGATCACTGACATCTCACTTTCTCTCACCTCACACACTTAATCATTTCTCAAATCTTGTTGTTTCTACCTCCACAAGATTTCTTGCCTCCATCCTCTTCCCGCTATTTACACATAGGCCCTCACGGCCTCTCACTTGAACAACTAGAATAGCCCCCTGAGTGGTCTCTCTGCCTCAAATGTCTTCCAGTGCCAACCCTTCCTCCACATAGCTTCCCAAAGTCCAGGTCCCAAAGTCTACTTTACTTTCCTGCTCTATAAATGTCAATGGTTTGTAACAAATAGAAGCTTCTCTGGTTAGCTTTGAAAACCCTCTATTGCCATTTTCACTGACTGTCTGTCCCGCATGCCTAGAATACTTTCCCTCCTCCTCTCTGCTTCCTGGCTTCTCTGGCTTCCTTCAAAAAAATCTCACCTTCTATTAAGAAGCCTTTCCTAACCCCTCTTAAAGCTAGTGCCCTCCATCTATTGATTATCTCCACTTTATCCTATTTATATCTTTTTGTCTCCCCCATTACACTGTGAGCTCCTTGAGGGCAGAGACTGGTTGCCTTTGTCCCTATCCCCAATGCTTAGTGTAGTACCTGGCATATAGTAGGTGCTTCATAAATGCTCCAACCTACCTCTCCAAACTTATTAAATATTACTCCCTCTTCTGCATGCTAGAGTTCAGCCAAATTGGGCTTTTTGCTATTTTTCACAAGAGACATTCCACATCTTACATTTGGGCTTTCACACTGGTTATCAACACCCCCCTGCCTGCAATGCAGTCCCACTCACTATTCCCCCTTTACTTTCCCTTGTTTCCTTCAAAACTCTGCTCAAGCACTACCTTCTACATTTCCTGATCCTCCAACTGTTAGGACCCCCCATAAATGTATCTTCTATGTACAGGCTTCTTTATGTACGTGCTGTTTCCCCTAATAGATTGTAACCTCCTCGAGGCTAGGGACTTTTTCATTTTTGTCTTTGTATCCTCAGCATCTAGCATGGTGCCTATGACAGAAGTGATTATTTATCTCCCATATTAATAAATTATTGAATTAGGACCAGGATTTTTTTCAGAAATCTCTAGGTTGTTCCTTTTGTGAAGGACATTGCTGATAATGAGATTGGATTAATTTTCTTAATCTTATTCAGATCCCACCCAGGTGGGGAAACCCATTGTGTTCTACCCAAGTCTGGGTGGAGGCAAATTCTTTGTCTAGATTGCCCTGAGGCTGGAGGTGATTGAAATAAATGAAGGGACTAAAGTCACATTCCCTAGCCCTCATTAGAATAGGTCCATCTCTCATTATAATATTCATTCTCTGTCATTAATTGTCAACCAATCAGATCTGATTGCTACCCTCAGGAATACCCACTTTTCCAAGGGTATATAAACTGTGAGCCCACTGCCTTGATTCATCTTTGGCATTCAAGAGGGTCACTTTCCTATTTGCTATGCTAGTATTATTAATAATAAATAATATATATATTTAATATATAATATAATATACATCCACATTTCTGATATATAATAAATAATAAAATAATTTTATAAATAAATAAGTGAAAAAAAATTATGTCCTTTGAACTTTTTAAACATCACACCTGGCACATAAAAAAGTGCTTAATATGTCCTTGTTCGTTGATTGATTACTTATTTAAATTAAAATAAGCCTTCAATTCCCAGAGCATATCTGGGAAAGAAGAGATGAATGTTGACCTAAAGATGTCTTGAATAGGAAAAAAGAGAAGCCAGCAAGAAATGATACTTTTTCATAGGTAATTCAAAGAGTGGATAATCCATATTTGGATAATTAAGAGTGGAGCATATAAGAGATTCAACTATCCAAATTGTTTTAATTGTGAATATGGTACACATACTACTCCAAGCTGAATCCTTCCAATCTTGCCTGGGCCTTGGAGAATAGCTAAATATGCAGACATGTGTTCACCAGGCTGCCTAACATCCCAGACAAGAATGCCCTGCATGTACAGTCAAGTGCTCTGCAGGAGGCTGAGTCGTAGAATACATGCGGATACAGGATGTGATCAGTCCCTCCAAGAACAATGGATTGAGTGAGACAATCCTGGAAATTTGGCTCATCAGCAATTCTGCATTTGGCATCTCCTATAGCCTAAGGATCCTATAATGCTGTGCCTTCCATATATAAGGAATCATTTTGTCAGCGATTGGTACCTCGGTGATGATGTGCTGCCAAACCTGAGGACGGAGCTTCACGAAAAGGGATATATTCCACGTCTGTCAGCTGCATGTATTGGAAGCTACAGACCAAGTTGTGTTATCATAACTTAATACTCATGCTTGAAGGAAACTCATGTGGACAAAGCCGCAATGTACGTCTCCATCCAAAAGGGATCTCCGTTTCACAGAACTTCTTGTCCTCTTTTCTTACCACCTAGATTTTTAAAACTTTAGTTATCAAGTTTATTTTTGGTAAGCCTTTTCTTAGTATACAAATGTACCTAACTCCTTTGGACACTCCCATTTTGCTAAAATTTAAAGTTGTCCATCTAGGACCAGTTTATATAGTCTTTCTTTGCTCTCATCTGATTTCCTTGTGAAGTACATACCAGGCTAAATAGTGGTTTTTTTTATATTTGTAAATGTTAGCTGGATAGATAAATGTGTACAAGGTGCAATGATGTTGATATTGTAATTGCTTCTTTTCAAACAGAAAACCATCTTCATAAAAACTTACTTTGGTAATTTAGAATAAAGGTGAGAAAGTAGGATTTGGGAGGGGGGCAGTTGAGGTTAAGTGACTTGCCCAAGGTCACACAGTTAGTACATGTGTCAAGTTTCTAAGGTGTGATTTGAACCCAGACCCTCCTGACTCCAGGGTCGGTGCTGTACTCACTGCACCACCTAGCTGCCCCCAGGATTTTTTTTAAGCCCAAAAGCTATCTTCCATCCTATCCCACACATATCCTTTAAAGATATACATTACAACTGGATAATAGGTTTCAAGTTAGAAGACATCTTAAAAATCATTTAATCCAGCTCCTTCATTTTAAAGATGAAGAAATTGAGGCCCAGAGAGGCTAAACAACTCACCCAAGGTCACACTTGGATTCGAACCCAACACCTGTGACTTCAGGACAGTTTTCCTTCCTTGAAACCACCCTGCTTACTCACAGATTTTTTTTTTCATACCTGTTTTCATCTTTCTCCTTTGTTCTGTCACCAGATCATTAAAATGTAATGTGTTAATAGAATCTCACTGTTAGCACCTCAAGGACCATACAGGCCAGTCTGTTCTTTCACACCTATTCCCCTTCTAGTATTTGTGACAAGTTATCCTCCAGCTTCTGCTTAGAAAACTACCAATGTAAGGATACTCACTCCCTCTGAGACAACTCATTCCATTTGGGGATAGCTCTATTGTTTTTTTTACACCTCTAATGTTTAAGTGTTTTTTCTCTTACACTAAACGAAATTCTTTCTTTCTGAAATTTACATGCATTGCTCATAGGTCTGCCTTCCGGGGTCAAGTCAAACAAGTTGAATCTTTGTCCTATGTGCTAGCCCTTCAAGTATTTGAAGACAGTTATCTTGTCTGCCCCAAGTCACCTCTCCCCCAGGCAAAACACTCCCTGTTTTGTACAACCAGACCTCTCCTGGCATGATCACCCATCACTCCCAGTTGGGAAAAATGAGCAGAAGCAGATTTTGTTTTCAGTGAAAGTATAGTTTCCAGTCATATGTAAACCCTTAGAATCAGGTTCCTTCTCTCAGATTCAGCACATGGTTTGTGTAGCTGCTCGGAAAAGTTTATGTAAATATTTAGCTTATGGGAGAGAATTTACCCTACCTTCCTCTGGCAGTGGTTTCCATGCCTTGCTAGAGAGTTCCAAAGTAGTTTGACAAAAGAAGTACAGGCCATGTTTTCCTTGTACACTTAGTAGAGTACAGAACTGTAATTAGGAAAGCATTTTTAATTGTGAAAACAACTCTTCAAAAATTTTTAAATGATAAGGTATACAGGCAGTGGAGTATAGAAATATATCCTGCCCTATAAGAAAGTATGGGGGAAGGGGCTAAGGGGGGAGGTTGATAGAAGGGAGGGTGGACTAGGGAAATGGGTAATCAGAATACATGCCATCTTGGGGTGGGGGTAGGGGAGAGATGGGACAAAATTTGGAACTCAAAATCTTGTGGAAACGAATGTTGCAAGCTAGAAATAAATTAATTTAAAAAAATTAAATGACATATTTTGTTTTATATCACCTTTATTATCATCATTATACACAACGGCACAAGGTAGATGCTTAATAAATACTAGTTCCCTCACTGACACTCCTTCTCTCTGTTGACTCCCCAAGGAGCCACCCTTTGTAGTGGAAGAATAAAAATGAAGTAGGGGAGAAAAAAATAGTTCAGCAAAGCTAACCAAAGCAACAACTTTTTTTAATCTTTTTTTTTTTGGAGGGAGGAAGGCAGGGCAATTGGGGTTAAGTGACTTGCCCAAGGTCACACAGCTAGTAAATGTGTCAAGTGTCTGAGGCTGGATTTGAACTCAGGTCCTCCTGACTCCAGGGCCAGTGCTCTACTCCCTGCACCACCTAGCCATCCTTATGCTTTCACATTTATAGACAACTAGGTGGAGTATGGGTAAAATGCTAGACTCAGGAAGACCTGAGTTCAAATTTTTACTAGCTGTGTAACCCTGGCCTATCATTTCATCTCCCCTACCTTCAGTTACTTCACTTGTAAAATGAGAGAGGGGGAGGGGTGATATTAGCATCTATCTCACAGGGCCATTGAAAGGAATAAGTGAAATAGCTATGTAAAGATCTATGCAAATGCTAGCTATTACTCTAATAGTCTTTCATCTCTGTAAAGAAGGGAGAGAAATGTCTTTTCTCATTTCCTTTTCCTAGTAAAGCTTGATCATTATAATTACACAGTGTTTAGTTTCATCATTTTTTGGTTTTTTTCCATTGACATTATTGGAGCCACTGTACACATTGTTTGCCTGGTTCTGTTTATTTCCCTCTGGATCAGTTTATAAATCTTCTTGTGCTGCTCTCTATTCTCATATTCTCTACCTTCTTCATTGTTTCTCATGGCTCAGTTATATTCCGAGACATTGAGTTGTTACAATTTGTTTGGCCATTCCCAGTGGATGAGTGTCTACTTTTTTTTTCCAGTTCCTTGCCTCCACCAAAGGTGCTGCTCTAAGTATTTTGGTGTACATGGGAACTTACTTTCTGTTTATGACCTCCTTGGGCCTTGAAGTAGAATCTCTAAGTCTCTCTACCTCTCTCCAGGGAAGGAATTCTCAACCTGGGATCTATGAACTTGGTTTCAAAAAAAATAAATAAAATTTCATAACTATATTTCAATCTAATTGATTTCATTTTTAATCCTGTGTATTTTATACATTTTCAGAAATTATTCTGAGAAGTGGTCCATAGACTTTACCTAAAAAAATATACATGAAGTCTATGACACAAAAACAGTTAAAAATATGCTCTAGGGTAGGGACATTTTAGTCAGTTTCTTAGCATGAAGAAACCAACTCTTTAGGAGTGCTTCTAGAACAAATAATGATCATTTCTAAAATTGTTCAATGAAGGGAGGGCATAAACGCATATATAGCTACACTCTTGACTAAGATTTTTTTAAAAAGGAAGAAGGCCAAAATATTCATCAGGGCCAAATCATCGTTTTAGGCCATAGAATTACATTTACAAAACTGCTTTATTTCAATACTATTTCTGAATATCTCAACAGACGCCCATCAATTGGGAATGGCCAAACAAATTGTGATGGTTTAACGTCTTGGGATATCAACTGAACTATGAGAAACAATGAAGAAGCTAGAGAATGTGAGATCAGAGGGCGGCATAGGAGGACTTAGGAACTGAAGCAGAGTGAAATAAATGTTCTACTGTGTGCACCTATTGCATTTTTGACTGAAATTGTGGCTCCCGGGTTGCACAATGGGCCTGGTTCTGCTGCTGCACGTCTTTATTGGGCGGCCCTGACAATCAGTTATCATGCAAAGGCAAATCATGAAGCAAAATTTTCCTGAGAAATCTGATGTTCCCCCAAAGGATGATAATGTTAGAACTTCTCATTTGCATGTGTGGGAGATGAGGTGCAGGTGACAACTGCTTACCTTAAACAATGATTTGTTTCAATGGAATTTGGACTTTCAAGTCTTTCTCAAGCATCTGGGCTGGAAGTTTGAAGACGGGCAGATAGAATGTATCAACAAGTCTGCCCAGCCTTAGGCAACAGCCTACAGGGCTGCTGATACTCCCAGGCCAAGGAAGACTGGTAAACTATGCATAGGTTGCAGTTTGTCTTGTCTCTTCTTTGCTTTCTCCCTCTGTATCATACCTACTAAATGGACCCGAACCATTGTTTAAGTTTTTCTCTAACTATTAGTCTTTGGGAAGGAGCTAGAGAAAGATATATGAGAAGTACAGAACTTTTTTTGTGGGGGTAGTGATTCCAACTAGATGAGAATTCATTTCTCAATATGAGGACTCCATTTTATCTACGATCACCATATACCACATACAAGTAGTATGATTTGAGGGATTCCAGGAAGGCCCTTTTGTCCCAAAATGCCTTCCTTCCAGCTGTAGCACCTGAAATTCCACCATTAGTGACTCATTTCTTTGGGTCTGACCTTCTGAATGAAATTCTCCTCAAAAATACAATAAATAAATAAATATCTAGGAGGGGTAATACATTGAATCACCAACTCCACAGTTGGTTAATTATATTGCGAGTGATTACAGGTAAGAGATGAATGACTAATAACATTTATTTAGATATAGCATTTTAAAGTACTCATAAAGTTCTTACATATTTGATCCTCACAATACTGGGATATAGGTACCCTTATTATCCCCATTTTATGGACAATGAAGGTTGAGAAGGGATATGATTTTCATGGGGTCACACAGCTAGTATCTGAGGAGGGAATCTGAGCCCAGGTCAAAGAATTTCAACAACTTGAGCGACTCAGAGGCACAAAACTACAATTGACCCTACAGAAGATAATGTATATAAAGCATTTGGCCAACCTTAACATTCTATGTCTAATGTAGCCATCTCTGGGGTGGGGAGTTGGGGGTGGGGGAGAGGAACAAAAAGGAAAAAAAAAGAAATTTACATGATAACTTTATTATATTTTTAAAAGGAATAGAAAGTTGTACATAATAGATTTGAAGTTTTGTGTGCAATCATCATTTTTATTATGCTATATTATGGAAATGTTTGTTTTATTCCACAAATTAAAAACATAATTTAAAAAAGTGTTGAGTATAATTATTATTTCATTAGCACAGTGGAGAAAAATAGTGCAATATATACACATATTATATATATGTATGAGTAGTATATATACACATATATATGTATATGTGTGGATCTGAGATAGAGAGTAAAAGTCACACTGTCCCCATCCTGTCCAGCTACAAGCCTTCCCAGAGATAAGCCATGTTATCTATTAAGACCCAACAGGAGAATTTGGTGAGTTGGCTTAAAGGTAGCCCAGCATCGGCCTGGTTACCTGCTCTTTGACATTTCTTTAGGTGACTACAGCAAAAACCAGAGACCAGCCTTCTGAGTATTTAGTGGGCTTGCTCGGTGGAAGAGGCCAGCACAAGATAACCAAGACTTGAAGATAACCAAGACTTAACCATAGTGCTAAACAGTGTTTCAGAAAAATTGCCAGACTTCAGGTGACCCTGTAGTAAGCTGTTTGAGCTCCCTAGTTGCCACCTACTTTTTCAACATCAAACCAGTAAAGAAACCATAGCTTAAGTTTTCAGACAAGGACAGGTCAGTGAGAGTGAATTGAAGGCCTCTGTCTTCAAAGAATAGTGGAAAGGGTGGCCAACAAGAAATGCTGTTCTGGACCCACCTCTCCTCAACTGTTAAATTTTCAGTATGGGCATTTATACCTCAGAAGTTAGAAAAAAGAAAAGTGCTCCAAATCAGGGCTGTCTTTATTGTTTTGTTGATATCTAGGCTTAAGAAAGTAATAGAGAAAAATGTTAATAATTATGCCGATTAAACTTAAAAGTGTGTCATGCATACATTTTCCCTGTAGGGCAGGTTGTTAAACACTTACCAACACACCTGTGTCTACAAGTCAGGCATCCAAGTCTGCTAGTATCTTCCTGTGGGACGTTGGCTGTCAGTTTCCTTGGCTTTTAAAAATGAAGAGACTGGTTACCATGGTGGATTTGGAATTAGAAGATGTGGGTTTAAATCCTGGCTCGGCTCCTTGCTACCTGTGTAACCTTGGGCAAATCACTTCATCAGTTGGAACCTCAGTATTCTCATCTATAAAAATGAGGCAGCTGAACCAGATGTTTTCCTAATCCTTCCGATACTAAGACTACAATTCTACTACTATTTCCTCGAGATTTCTGAGATCCAAACTCGTCCATTCCCACAACCATTATTAAAATATTTTTTGTTCTCTCCTTGAACTACCCTTATCAATACCCTCCCATTGCACCAAGCCTAATTATTTATGCAGGGTTTGGCACCAAGGCTCTCCTGCCAACAATGCTAGTCCTCAACTCTTTGATCTCCCACCCACTCTATTTCTCTAAAGTTTCTCTTGGCTCAAGGTGGCTGCTAACTCCTACTCCTTTCTTTGTTTTTTTTTTTCTTATAATGCACCACAACAAACAAAAGTTTAAAAAAAAGCAATACTAAAATTCACATCCGTAAAATTTTGTTGTGTTATCTCAGATTATAACATTTAGCAGACTCAGTGGTATTTAAGCTCCTTGTGGGCAGGGACTGTTTTGTTTTTGTCTTGTACCACTAAGCATGCAATAAATGTTTCTTGAAGTTAATTCATGTGAGTTTCTAGAGAGCAGGGGGAGATGTTTTTATATGTGCTATGTAATGTCCATCCATTTGTGGGTTCTTAGTAAATACTCAACTTCAATTCCATGATTTCATTGGTATGGGTGCTCTCTCCACTAACACAAATAGCACTTCCCTATAACTTATTTGATGATTTAATAAATTACTGGGAGGGGGTGAGGGGAGGGGCATGGGGGAGGAGTCATTACCTGGTGGCTAATCTTCTCCTGATGAGTGTTTCTGTTAATTTACTTTTCTGTGTCTGTCCAGAGATAAACAAGTAATGGAAATATTTCTATTTGGTAGAGCTTGTATGAGCTGTATTGCTATGACATATCTTTGGAGAATTAAGGGTCACCTCCATATAAAGATATATCAGAATAAAATTTTAGTAAAAGCTAGTGTTTGATAATGCAAATGTATGATTTTCTGACCCATTAACTGAAATCAGAATCATCAGAAATAAATTAACTGCATGGATTCAGGAACACTGAATTTTTCTTGAGCATTTTTTATCAAGATAATGAGAGAAACGTTGCTACATGATTGTCTAATCCGATTAACTAGGCTGCTAAAAATAACACACTGAGAGTTTTGGTCCAAATGGGAAACACTTCTTTTCCCTGGGCCTTGGTAAAGTTTTGTCACCGGGGCTTGTGTTCAAGTGTTTGCATTGTCTTTTCTTGGTTTCAAGTCATGTCCTTCCACTATTTGCTTGGGCTATTTGAACAGGTGGCTTAGTACAACTTATGGTAAATCTGGGGCTTTGTCTGCTTACTTTTTGCACGGAAAACTGTGGAAAAGAGACCAATCCCTGTTGCTAAACTATTCACACCTGTGCCTGTAATGCCTCCCTCCCCGTATTGGATTGGAAATCCTTTCTCACCTCTAATGCCATTCATTTTTTTTTTTTTTGATCATGGACAGGTGTGGGGAGAAAAGAGCTGCCGTCTTTTCTTGCTTCCATTGGCAACCAGCTACAAAGACATATGTGCTGTGGCTTCTGGCTGGTTTGCTCACATAGCTTCCCTGAGGCATTTCCTCTGATGGGGGGCAGGGTTTAGATGGTGGCAATAGGAGAAAGTAAGGGCTGAGCTACAGTGGCAGGGGACTATTTGCAACACTCCCACCTAATGGTGCCATGTGGTTTGGGAGCCAGTTTCCACTGGAGAGCCAGGCCCAGTGGGGTAGGGGCCAGTTCTGGAAAGGGAAAACTGATAATCATGGGCTCCAGGCTGCTGTTGGCCACAGATCATAGGCTGCGCCACATGCGAGCCCACAAGGCAGGGCGGCTTTAGGCACACTGTTGCTCGGTGCGCCCTTGCTCGGTGAGGAGAGATTCCAGAGAGGTTCTCAGGAGTACAGGGAGGAGGAGGAGATGGAGGAGGAGGCGCAGGCCTTTGAGCATGCTCCCTGGAGAGAGATCATAGGCTATATAGCTCGATCCTCTCCAAGGTGGCCCTGAGCCAAGAGCTTCGCGCATGCTCCCTCGAAAAAGATCACAAGCTGGAGCCTCCTGCCTCCCCCAGGGGCAGGGAAGGGCTGTGTGTGCAGGTCCCTTTGGGGAGAGGTCTCTGGCTGGTTCCCACGAGGTCTGGGGCCGAGGGGACGGGCCTCTTCTGTTACCTTGAGGGGAAAATCCTGGGTTTGTGGGAAAACTTTTTTTTTAAGGACTTAAAGACTTTGGAGCTCCTGGTGCCTCCAGAGAAGTGTGGTCCTGCCAAGTGCTGGGTAAAGAGGGTTCAGCCCGACGACAATTCAGCAAGGTGGATTCCTAAAGATAGGAACCCTTTGGGCTTGTGGTCTCCTGCGCTTGTTTTTAATGGATCTCTTCCCCAAAAGAGTTGGAAAGAATATGAGCTCCTTTAGGGCAGGGACTGTGTTCTTTTGGTTTTCTGCATTTAATAAATGTCTGTTGGCGGACTAGAAATTTAAAAATATTCAGTTACCCCCACAAGTCCCATTTTCCCCCACTGCTGCCTATTTCCATGTCCATTTTTGGACATCCTGTAACCCCAAATACCCACACTGACACAGATAGGCAGAACTTCCTTCTTGGCGATATCAACAATCAATAAACAAGCATTTATTAAGGGTCTACATTTAATAACAAGCACTTGGCCAGTGCCAGACACGGTGTCAAAACCAAAGCAATACCTGCCCTCAAGTTAATCGTATTATAAGAGAGGAAAGGACTGACGTGTATGTATAAAACACCTATGGTACAAAACTAATTTCAAGGCAACCATGGGACTAGGGGAAGGACACTAACAGCTATGGCAACCAGGATTAGCCTTAAAAAGATGGTGAGACTTGGCTGGAGTCTAGAAAAGAAACAAGAGATTCCAGCATGCAGAGGTGAGGAAGGGATGGGGGAGGGGAGGGGTTGAGGTGTGGAAATGGGGGTGGGGAGGGGAGAGAGGATCTGCAGATGCAAAGGCGAGGAGATTGAAGATGGAGTATCATGCTGGAGTAATACTAAGAAAGCTAATTTGGCTGAATGGTAGAATGTGTGGAGGGAAATGATGAATAATAAAACTAGAAAGGTAGGACTCCGTCAGGTAGTGGAAAATTGGAGGCTTCTGGAAAACAGAAATTCCCCATCAGCCTCTCAGCGCTGTCCTTTACTACTTGTATGACTTTCTGGGCTTCGGTTTCTTCATCTATAAAATGAGAAGGTTGGACTTAATGATCTCTAAAGTCTCTTTTAGGTCTATAGCCTAGGAACCTATCCTTCACTCCCTGCAGTTGGCTCCCTGGATCTTCTGTTAAACAAGGTACCTCTCTGTTTCCAATCTTCTAGGAGACAGGCAGAAATTAGAGTTGCTGCCTTCCATGATAATTCAGTATGAAGGGTCTAAACACCCACTCAACTATCCTGGGACACTGACTTTATTTTAGGTCATATGATCCTGGAAGATTTGGGCTCATCAGTGGCTAATTATTAAGGCTAATAATTAGGGTATTTTAAGTCGTGCACACTCCATTTTGGGTTCTATGAGCTTTACCTGTGTTCCTACAATACCGTGACGATCCAGCTTACTTGAGAAGGCATTCCTGTTCTCAGAAATGGAGCCCCAAGCCTTAGGAAAAAGATCCTCTATGATTCCCAGTAGAGAAAAACTTCATGGGAACCAGTGGTGTGCTGATTAATGTTTGACAGTGGGGCTCTCTTAGTAAAAAAAAAAAAAGTTGGGCACATTTTAAAATTTAATCTGCATTGTTAACATTTTCCCCCTCACTTTCTTGTCTAGTCAATCAACAAAACAATAGATCTACTCTATTCACTATGTTGTTGTTCAGTCATTTCAGTCATACCTAACACTTCATGACCCCATTTAGGGTATTCTTGGCAAAGATATTGGATATTGCCATTGCCTTCTCCAGCTCATTTTACAGATGAGGAAACTGAGGCAAATAGGGTTAAGCAACTTGCTCAGGGTCGCACCGACTTGTGTCTGAGGCTGGTTTTGAACTCCGATCCTCTCAATTCCAGGGCTGGCACTCTACTCTGTAGCATTTGCTGAATTCCAAAGTGTAAACATTCACATTGAAAATGTAACAATCAACTCTCTTAAGCACTGTTGGGGACTCTCACAGTTATCAAGGGATCTAAAATTTGAGCAATGGAGATAGTCCCAGGATAGTCCCAGATTAAAATGACCACATTCATTGAAGAGGAAGACGGTTAAACCAGAAAGAGCTAGAGGCTAGTTTTCAGAAGAAGCCCTTATTGCTTCTAAGAGCGGAAAGAGCTGGTTCAGTGTATAGTTGAATAATACATAATGGCCTCCTCTGTAGACACAAAGCAAGTACAGAAGGCAATTGTCCAAACTCAGGAAAATAAGTAAAAACTCAGCCCTGATGAACTGTGCTAATTTTATCGACCAATTAACAACACTTTTTTTTTTTTTAGTACTGACTGTGTGCCAGAGACTGTGCTAACCACTAGAGATACAAAGACAGGCAAAAGACCCTCCCTGCTCTCAAGGATCTTGCTATCTATATAAATAAATTATTTTTATCTGGAAAAAAAGTACACACTCGGTTAGTTTTTAATTCAAGTCAATAAGCATTTACTAAAGTCCCTAGTGATGGACTGTGCTGCTTTCAAGTAGTAAGAGGAAATGTCCTGCCCCAGGACCTCTTGTGATTTCAGTAATGGCTGTTCTATAAGCAAAGGAGCCTCCATCATATCCCACATTTACCCACCTTCTGATCACCAGGCTGGTTGCTAGCCAACTTTGACCCTCGTGCCTAGAATTCACTCCCTCTTTCACTCCCTGTTTTAGAATCTCTAGCTTCTTTCCAGGTTTAGCTATCTCACTCATATCTAGGTGTTAGGTGGCACAGTAGATAGAGTGCTAGCCCTGAAGTCAGCAAAATTCATCTTCCTAAGTTCAAGTTTAGTATTAGATAAATGGATATAATTGAATCCCACCGTAGCAAGGATTACAAAGTGAAATAATATAGAGAGAGAAGAGAAGAGGGCCAGCATACATACTTGAGGGACACCTATGATAAGTGGGCATGACATGAATAAGCATCCTGCAAAGGAAACTCAAAAAGACTGGTCAGATAGGAGCAAGAGCAAGGAGAGAAGAATGTCATGAAAACCTAGAGGAAAGAGTGCCCAGGAGAAGAGGGTGATCCACAATGTCGAAGGTTGCAGAGAAGTCAATCAGAATGAAGACAGAAAAGGCCATTAGATTTCAAAATTAAGAAGTCATTGTTAACTTTAGAGAGAGCAATTTCAGTTGAATGATGAGGTTGTAAGATAGATTGTAGAGGGTTTAGTCTCTACGGAAGAGTAAACAACAGTACCTAGTCTAGATGGCATTTTCAAGGATTTTAGGCAAAAAGGAGACAGAACTCTTGCCCAGGCCAGTGCTTTCTGAAAAAGGGACAAAATGTTTCTTTTTTACCCCTACCCCGAGTCTTCAAAAGGCAAATTGTTGTATCTTTCAGAGTTATAACTGGAAAACCATGTTGTATGATGCTACCCAGGAGCTTAACATAGTAGGCCTAAATAGGAGAATTCTGTGCCAGGACAATAGACTTATCCTTCTGTTTTGTACTATAGTCCTTGACTGGGCCTAGGTGGCAAGTGATTAGAGTACAGCACCTGGAAAGAGGAAGACCTAAGTTCAAATCTAGCCCCTGGATGAATCACTTAACTTCTGTCTGCCTTGGTTTCCTCATCTATAAAATGGAGATAATAGCACTTTTCAAGGTTGCTGTGAGGATAAAAATGAGACAATGTTTGTGAAGTGCTTTGTAAACAAACCTTAAAGCGGTATATAAATGATAGCTATTATTCTTATTCTTATTCTGGGTTCCACATTTAAGGAAGAGCGGTGCCAAGTCAGGAGGAAAACCAGGATAATGAGAAGATTGGTGATCATACCTATAAAGTTTGGTAGAAGGAAATGGGAATGTTTAGCTTACAGAAGATTCAGCAAGAGCATGATAGCTATTTTCTAGTATCTGAAGGGTTGTTGTGTGGAAGAGGTACTTGTTCTGATTGGCTCCAGAGCAGCAAATAGTGGGGAGAAGTTCCAAAGAGACAGATTTAGATTTGATGTAAGGAAAAAAAAACTTCCTGATAAATAGACCCAGCCAAAACCAAATGGACTTCTTCAGGAGGCAATGGATTCCCCCCTCATTGGAGTTTTTCATCAGAGGCTTGTTAGTAATATTATAGAAGGGATTTCTTTGAAATTGGATGGCCTGTGGGGTCCGTGGCAACCTAAATTCCTTTACTTTGTAACTAGCCTAGCAAGTGTCATCACTCAATGCAGCCATGACTGACAGGTGATGAATTTGGGGGCCATAACAACTTATGAAACAGCGTATTTAGTGGGTGGAGATCCAGTCTGTGTTGGCAGGAGAAGTATCCTTATCAGTGAAAACAGACACTTTCCTCGTTTCATTCCTTACTGTGTGACTTGGATGATACATTCCTAAAAGGAAAGGAGAGTCAACTTACCTTCTGCTCTCAACAGCTCCTTGGCCAGTCCTATGAATAAGGATGTATGTAAATGCTTGTGTTGATGATGATGGTAGAATTGCTACCATGCTGGGGAATATTCCTTTGCGTTTTGTCCCATTAATCTGTGTACCTGTTGTAATTCACTCAATGAAATGTAAGCTTTTTGAAGGCAGTGATTGTCCCTGCGTCTTTGTCATCAGTTCCTTAGCACAGTGCCTAGAAATGGTACTGACAAAATTGTTGTTACCATACTTGAAAAAATTGTCTCATTTGTAATTTGCTTTTATGGTCCAGTAGGTCTACCTCCTTCTTATTTGTGTTCCCAGCTCTGATTGACCGATTAAGGGAGTCTGCATGAGTGCCTTTAAAGTATGAGACTCTGCTGGATTATGTTAGTTTTGCTAGTTCTGTGACCTCCTATATAATGCTTACTTTATGAAAGTTTTAAAAATAAATGTAATTACAGAAATTCAATTTAACAAACATTTATTAAGCAACTGTTATGTGCAAAGATGGAACTCATGGCTCAGCAGCTTTTAGAAATTCTTATTTTATGGCTAGTAGGCTGAATTTTGAAACTCTTGAACTTGGAGCTGTTGGAGAGGCTAACCCAAGGTTGGTACTCTCCAGGAAATCCCCCTTCTCTGACTGAAAAGTTTGATTATCAAATCAAGCTACCTGCCTTTCCATGGCTATCCTATGATTTGGGGGTTATGCTGTCTCTTGAAGGATGGGTCCCTGAAATATGCTTGTTCTCTGTGGGCTAGAACATGAGTAAATCCCAGTGCTTTAACCCACTACAGGTATTTATGGCTTAATTAATGAAACCAAGATCTGCCCCTAATTCTGCTACTTTCACAGGCTCTTGTGGATAAGGTGAAGTAGATGAAAAAGAATGAGTTATTAATGAGCACTCCCTTTTATAGGCCAGCCCACAGGATAGCTCCTCTCATGATGTTAATCCCAGGGATTATGAGCCAAATGATTTATTTTTGGGGCAGCCCCAATCACTGAAATTTATTCCAGAGATGTCCTTTAATAAGGTGCCAATGGGCATGTACACACCCTCCATAAAGAAACACTTTCAAAAGTCTGAAACAAAGGTTCACCTCCCTGTAAGCTCATCAAATGGACCAGGGAACACCCATGGGAGTTTCTATGAGTGACACTCAAGCATTTACTCAGCCTACTTATGCTACTCTGCTAGTTCTGTGAATTCCTCTATGTTATGAGAAATTTAAGAGTAGAAAGTATGATTCAGTTCAGCAAGCATTTATTAATCATCTATTCTGTGCGAGATGTTATTGTAGAGGTTGTAGACAGAAATACAAAAGAAAAATAATTCCACTCTTCAAGAAGCTTAAATTCTATTACTCACCCAATTCTCTAATTATGATTTAAAACAACCATCCCAAGTACTCCGTGCCATTTGTTCTCCACTTGGTCTGTTATTCTCACCTCCTCCCTACTAGAACCTTGGACTCCACAACTGAAACTACCCTGGGCTGTGTTTGGTGAACTTTCACTTTATCTTGTACATAAATGAGTCTCTATTTCACTTCCCTACCATCTCTGTGATGTGTTTTCTCCACTCTTGCCATCATCTCCACCTTCTCATCACCTGAACCTTGGCCATCTCCACTCTATTATGTGGTTTCCATCCTGTTCATCTTCCACCTCCCCTTAAATGCTTTCTTCTGCTAATGGAATGTAAGGTCCTTGAAGGCAGACACTGTCTTGATTGCTTGTATTTATATCTCCAGGGCTTTATCTACCTGTCAAATAAAAAAACGACAGTATTCAGGATGACACCAAGTAAAGCTGGGAAGGAGGAAGAATCACTAGGAGGAACGATTCTTTTCAAGGCAGCAACTTGGTTGTTTATGAGCAAATTGTAGTATACAGAACCTCTGGCTAGAAGAAATCACTCATAAAAAGCTCGCAGGCACTAGGCACCTGCATTTCAATGTATCTTAGAAGTATTACCAGAATGGCAGCTAGGTGGTGCAGTAAGTAGAGCACCAGCCCTGGAGTCAGGAGGACCCAAGTTCAAATCCACTTGACACACTAGCTGTGTGACCTTGGGCAAGTCATTTAACCTCAATTTCCCTGCCTTCCTCCTCCAAAATAAAGGGGGTAACTAGGAGTGTGGTGATAAATATTTAACAACTGACTGGGTTGGGGTTGGGAAATGTATACAAGACATACTTTTAAGTTTAATCTGCATTAACATTTTCTCAAGTCTAGAAATTCAATAAAACAATAAAATGAACCTTAATTTGTAGCATTTGTTGATTTCTGGGATGTAAATGCTCACACTGAGCTTGGCCGTCCTGATCCTCTTCGCCAGAGTCTCTCACACCCCTTCAAGTGTGGAATGCATCTCCACCCTTTGAATTCCTTCCACTAGGAAGGTATTACCATCTACAATATTGTTGTTGTTCAGTTGCATTCCATCCAATTCTCCAGGACCCCATTTGGGATTGTCTGGGAAAAGATATTAGAGTGGTTTTCCCATTTCCTTCTCCAGCCCATTTTATAGATGAGGAAACTGAGGCAAACAATTAATTGACTTACCTAAGGTCACACAGCTAGTAAGTGTCTTAGGTAGAATTTGAACTCAAGTCAAGCCTGGCACTCTATCCACTGACCACCTACCTGTCCTTCTACAATAGACATCCCCCCCCATACCACAACTATTCAGTAATTCTTCCTCCCTTACGCTTCTTGTTATCCTTTTTGTAGTTATTTTGTATTAACTTATTTGTGTCCATGTCATGTCCCTTCAAGGCTGCTTGAGGACAGGGACTATGTTGCTCTATTTTGTTTTTTATCCCCAGTTCCTGGTACATGAAGTGCTTCATAAATGTTTATTCAGTTGAATTGATCTGAATTGAACAAGATTCACACAAAATGTACCAATATAGAAGGAAAGTGATTAAACTGTGATATCAGATTCAATTTAACTCAGCAACTAGGACTTGGACGCTGGGGTGGTGCTAGTCTGAAATGAGATCAATTCCTCAGTGTTCTAAGCTGCTATTCAGTGATCAAATCTTTTTTTGTATGTGTAGGATTTGGTGTAGGGAGCCCCCCCACCCAATGAGGAAACTTTTTCTTCCAATGTAGATCAGCACCTTTTCTGCAACTTATAGTCTTTTTTTTAAATTGAATTTTATTTTATTTTCAATTCCAAATTCTCTTCTTCTCTCTCCCCTGCCCATTGAGAAGGCAAGAAAAACAAAATACATGACAAATATGTATAGTTATACAAACCAAATTTCAACATTAGTCATCCCTCCCCTCATGCCTGCCAAAAAAATAAATAAATAAAACCAAGAAAAAGAAAGAGGAAAAAGATCTGCACTCTAAAGCCATCATTTCCCTATCTAGAGCTGGATAACAGGTTTCCTTGTTAGTCCTTTGGGACTGTGATTGGTCATTGTGTACAACTTATAGTCTTAAAAAAGTTGCCTGTGGGCACTAAGAAGTTAAGTAATTTACCTAGAATCACAAGTTGCTATTGTGCAGATCATCTTGATTCCAGTGATGCTCTTATCCCATCATTCCTTTCAGATATTAACATGCCAAAAAGGAAAAAAAAAAACAAAACTCAGCAGTCTAGTTAGTTTGGTTGGACCATTTATATATATTCAGAATTGTAGTCTATCCTAACAGCTGTAGAGAAAAAAAATATGTCTAATTCTTTCTGGAGCCATTCTCCTGAGTCACCAGAAACCTAAGAAATAGGATAGAGTCAGTTACTATGGTGGACTTAACCTGTTATACAAAGAATCGGAGACTGCAGTGCTTGAGCACTTGGACAGCTCTCTACTATTGTCTTTTAGCTCCTCTAGAGGGCAGCTAGTCACAGTGTCCTTGCTGAGCCCTCTTAATAGTAGTTATAGTGTTGAGCAGTCCTTTTATTTAATAATTATCTTAGAAAATAACTCTGGAGTTACATTTCCAAAGTATGCCGCATCACCCTCCCAGCTGCTTTTGTAACTCTCTATATGGGAAGGGCACACACAGATCTACTAACAATGCCTTGACTTGAGCTCTCACACTTTCCAAGTAGTCCCTCTCAGACTGGTGGCATGTCTTGCAGTATCTAATATATGGATAGCAATAGCTGGTATTTATATGTGCATTATATAATTTGATTTTGTACATTATATTAATCTTCAATTTTATATTCTGAAATATAGACTCTTAGAGCTAGAAGGTATGTTAGAAATCAATGACTGACAATGTGTTTTGTTGGATAGAGAGCTGGATTTGGAGTCAGGAAGACTTGGGTTCAAATTCTGCCTTAGACACTAGCTGAATGACCCTAGACTAATGACTTGACTTCTTTGGGACTCAATTTCCTCATCTGCAAAATGAGGAGGTTGGACTTGCTCTCTGAGGTCCCTTCCAGCTCCAAACTTCTGATCCTGATTTTTTTTCTCAGAAGCATGGGATACAACCTGAAATTTCTTCTTCTTCTTCTTCTTCTTCTTCTTCTTCTTCTTCTTCTTCTTCTTCTTCTTCTTCTTCTTCTTCTTCTTCTTCTTCTTCTTCTTCTCCTCCTCCTCCTCCTCCTCCTCCTCCTCGTGCTCCTCTTCCTCCTCCTCTTTCTCTTCCTCCTTCTCCTCCTCCTTCTTTTTAGATATTTGAAATATAACTCTATTATGATCTGAACAAAAAAGGAACAGGAATGAAAATAACAAATAAGATTTACCACTGAATGTTGTGATGGGACTGTAGCAATCATATTTGAAATTCAGGGGGATTTAATTGTGGTCCAAAAGAGCTAAATACACAGGTCCAAAATATGAATTACATTTTAACTGCCATATTAACTCTAAATGCCATCCATCTCCTTCAGCATCCCAGAGATTAAGTACATGTTCTTCTCAGCTATGTAATAAAGTGCCAAACATGCTATCCCACTGACATCAGAGGACAGCTGACTACAAAACTGGACCGGTGATTCTGGGCTCTAGCTTCATTTACTTCTGGGTCATCATCTTCAGTTGCACAGTTGTCTGAGCAATCTGTAAGTCCTGCTCATGCTGTGCTGCCAGTGTCGGATCCATGACAACCTCTGGAGGTGCAAGAGCAGGTATGACAACAAACTTCAAATTAAGGGCTCTAATACATTTCCTAACAAGTCATAGGAAGGGCTTCTCAAAGTTGTAGTTACTTTTGTCTCCATAGTATTGGAGATTCTTCTTCCTATGGAAGGCAGTTGATTTCACCTTGACTTTTCTGTCCTTAATATCTATTTTGTTGCCACACAACAATATAAGGATATTTTCACATACTCATACCAGATCTCTGTGCCGGATAGGTACATTCTTGTAAGTAACTCTTGATGTTACACCAAACATTATAATGGGACATTGAACTTAAATGTAATAATTATCTCTCGGACCACCAAATTTCCCTTGGCCAGCTATATCCCATACATTGAATTTAATAGGACTTCTGTTAAAATGGAATGTGAGAGGTTGGACCTCAACACCTAAAGTGGCTACATACTTTTCAAATTCACCAGTCAAGTGATGTTTCACAAAGTGGTTTTTCCAGTACCTGTATCACTGACTAATACAAGTTTGAATTGCAGTCGGGGTTCTCCTTGGGTGGCTATTGTGATGGTTCTTTCAGAAGTGTCTCTGCACCTGACTAAATGATTATAAACCCAAATTTCTTTTCATGTTTTCCAATTTTGGCTTTGATAAATACTGGCTATGTGACCATGTACAAATTATTTAAATTCCTGGTGTCCCAGGCAATTCTCTAGGACTATAAATTATAGATGAGTTGCCAAGTTTCTTTGCTGGAGGGAGTGTACAAGCAAGAGTTTGCTACTTTAATGAAATATTAAGTCTAAACCCCTCCCCCCAAAAAAAATCCCTGTACAGGATAGAGGGGGATATATGCAAAATGAGTAATAGTGACAGCTAACATTTTATAGCACTTTCACAAACATTATTTTTCTTGATCATTATAGCAACCTTGGGTGATGGATATTGCAGGGATTATTTTTACCTCTTTACAGACAAGGAAGAGGAAACTCAGAAAGTTAAAGTAACTTGTCACACAACAAGTAAGCTTAAGAGGCAGGATTCAAACCAAAATCTTTCCTGCTATACCATGCTGATGCTGGGAATATGGTAGACACAGATATACCACAGATCACCAAGCTAATTCTAAAAATAACCCATGGGTACATATGGGTATCCACAATAAAGGAAAGGACAATATAATTCATTACGGATTTATTTGTTTGCTTTTGCCACAGAAGGCATAAATACCAAAAATTCCTTTAACTCTGAGGAGTGTGGACACAATATTGAATAACAAATACAAGAAAGACAACAGCTTTATTCTATAGTATCCATAGTTGGTGAGAAGTTCATTAACATCTACAAAGTAACTAATAAGATCTTTCCCTCCCTTCAATCTCTAGCCCCTTTATTTTATTTTTTAATTTTTAAACATTTTTATTTAAAGTTTTGAGTTGCAAATTCTATCCCTCCTTCTCCTACCCTTCCCTTAGATGGTAAGCAATCAGATACAGGTTATACATGTGCAATTATGTAAAACATTTCCACATTTGTCATTTTGTACAAGAAGACTCAAATGAAAGGAAGGAAAGGAGGAAGGAAGGAAGGAAGGAAGGAAGGAAGGAAGGAAGGAAGGAAGGAAGGAAGGAAGGAAGGAAGGAAGGAAGGAAGGAAGGAAGGGAGGGAGGGAAAAATAGCATGTTTCAGTCTGTATTCAGTCAATATCAGTTCTTTCTCTGGAGGCAGATGTTATACTTCATCATTAGTCTTGGATCATTGTATTGCTGAGAATAGCTAAGTCATCCACCATTCTTTATTAAACAGAGTTGCTATTACTGTGTACAATATTCTGAGTCTGTTCACTTTACTATGCATCAGTTCATGTAAGTCTTTCTAGGTTTTTCTGAAATAATCCTACTTGTCATTTCTTATAGCACAATAATATTCCATTACAACCATATACCACACCTTGTTTAGCTATTTCCCAATTGATGGGCATCCCTTTGATTTCCAATGCTTAGCCACTATGAAAAAGAGCTGCTATAAATATTTTTGTACAAATGAGTTCTTTTCCTTGTGTTTTTGGATTTCTTCAGGATATAGACCTAGCAGTGGTATTGCTGGATCAAAGGGTATGCACAGTTCTCTAGCCCTTTGGTTGGATCAGTTCACAACTCCACCAACAGTGCCTAATAAGATCTTTTATATGAGCATTTGAAGTATATCTGTACCACCATCTAGATTCCTTAATTATTGCGTTCAAAGGAATAAACATTAAGACGCTATAACTGTCTCCCAAAAATTTGCTTTAGGGATAAAACTTTTAATGCTTGATCTCAGTCACAAGGCAACTGGTGTGTGTGTGTGTGTGTGTGTGTGTTTTAAAGAAAGTAAGATGAAATTCCTCCAAGTACTTCTTTTTTTTATATATTTTAATTTATTTTTGACATGTTTGGTTGTCAGCATTGATTTTCACAGGCGTTTGAATTACAAATTTTCTCCCCATTTCCTCCCCCCTTCACTCCAAGATGGCGTACACTCTGGTTGCCCTGTTCCCCAGTCTGCCCTCCCCTCCGTCGCCCCATTCCCCTCCCATCC
>CM053626.1:113198448-113208735 GCA_028646595.1 Phalanger gymnotis | reverse complement strand
CCCCCCAAGTACTTCTAATTATGTAAGGAAGAGGTAGGAAAATCTATGCCTTTCTTAAAGTGAAAAAAGAAAAGTTTACAAATAAGTATATGATTTAAGTGCCATAGAAACCCTCCTTTTCCCCAGTGGGAATTATTCAACTTAATTCAATTCAAATTGTGCCTGTAATTTTGACTGTTTCCATAAACTATTAGTGATATTTTAGAACTCTAATGGAAGAATTCAGGAAGAACAATGTCCCGGAAAGGGAAGGAGAGTAGAAATGAGAAAGATACCAGAGTAGCAAGTCAGCAGTATAATGTTATTCATTTAATCAAATTCTAGCTTATGTTATACTTTTCTGCACACAATATTTCATCTTTAGCTAAAACTGCTCGAACTTGACCTATTTAAATGCTACCAAATACAAAAACTGAAAAAGGGAGGATAAAAGGACAGACATTAACATGGACTGTTATGATGTTCTATGGTACTTTAACTGATACAAAGCAGTTTTCACAATGATCTGGCCAAAAGGGTTGAGAAATTGCCTCAGCCAGAAAACACTTATCTTCCTGCAAAAGAGAATATTATGGTAGTCAAAGGCAATACCAGTTTATAATATAAATTCACTTGCAAAACTTTACGAAAGGTTATATGCTATGTAGTATTATGTAATATTATAAGCAATTTTGTCCCATAAAACAGTGAGATTAGTAAATAAGTAGTGATGATGCTAAATAATCAAAAAGAGAAATAAAAATTAAAATAACTCTGAGGTTTTACCTGATACATCTCAAATTGGCAAATGTAATAAAAGATGGAAATAGTTAATGTCAGAGGGGCCAGTCAGGCACTCATATACTGTTGGAGCTGTGAATTGATTCAATAATTCTAGTAAACCATTTGAAATTATGTGAAAAAATAGCAAACTATTCATACTTTTTGATGCAGGAATCTCATTACTGAAAACATACCCAAGGGAAGTCATCAAAAAGAAAGGTCATATATATGCCATATTCAAAGTGGCACCTTTTGAAGCAGCAAAAAAAAAAACAAAACAAACTTGGAAACAACCCATAAGTTGGGGAGTAACTGAACATATGGTGACATGAATAAAATGAAATATTTTCCCATCATAAGAAATGAGGAATTCAAGGAAATGAGGAGACAAAAGAACTGATGCAGAGCAAAGAAAGCAGAATCAGGAAAATAATACATAAAATTACTGTAGTGACAAAAAAACAGCACAAAAAGCAACTTAATATAGAATAAATGCAATGATCAATATTGAATCCAAAGGTCAGAAGACTATGAAAACTCAGTGTGTCAGATTTGGACTGCTATGGTTGATGTATTACTTGTTTTTGCTTGAGTGTTTTCCTTTGATAAAGGGAGGTTTCTGGGGAGCAGAGTTATAAAGGAAAAAGGTTGTAATGTAAAAACAACATGGCACCCTATGTGCCACATAAAGGATAAATGTCAATAGAGAAAATAAAGAAGGGAAGAATAGCTGGACCAGACCTGGAATACACAGATAAGGTTCTTTCTGAAGACAACACTGTTTTGAGGGCATTGAGGACATGAACAAGAGTCACATAGGATAAGAGAGTTTTGATCTATACCCTTGGAAGAAGAACTCACATGATATCATAGACACATAAAGTATATGTCTCGTTACCCTTGGGTTTGTCTCACGTTTGACATTCTCTATATATATTAACTTGGAGAAGTAAATTTGAGACTCAATTTTATTTGCAAATTGAAAAATTTACTTGCACCACCTCCTATAAAGGGTTTGTGAAACATAAAGTAATCTTAATATTTATGGAGGTAATGCTGGCTTCTTTTGTTGTTCATCCTTCATTTTCAAGGAGGACCAAGGACATCACAAGTGATGTCTTGACTTGAGTGTGAACTGGATTTAAGTGAAGCAGAGTTGCACAAAGTCATTAGCCTCACTCTTTCAGAGTCATTGAAATTCATTGGTAGGGCAAAAGTCAAGACAACTGGTGATGGTTGGAGATGGTGTGGATGACCTTGACATCTTCTGTATCTGACCAAGATCCACAGTGCCTGCTTTGGCCGCCTTCATGGCCATTGGAACAAATTGTTTCCATCTGCCTATTCTGCTGGTGGATGTTTTCATATGCTTGGAATGGACATCCCCCTAACATAATTTAGTTTAGTCCGTCGGCTGAGATGGTTTTACAGGGGTGTGGCTGCTGTGTATGCTATAGCTTCTTGGAACCACAGGTGAGAGTTGGGTAAGAGGTAGACACCAAAAATGGATGAGCAGCCCTGAAAAAGGCTTGGCAAACCCTCAAATTGAAGTGCTAGTGCTCCTTGAACACCCCCACACACCCCTGACCTCTCTAAGCATATACCAATAGAATATGAACTCTGAAAATTCCTATCAGTTTGGAAAGGGGAAGTAGCATGGTACATTGAGAGTCTGGGTTAGAGTCTGGCCATTGCTGCTTACTGTGTAAATAGTCACCCATTTCATTTAAATGAAAAATTGTATGTAGTACACAATTGGGCAAAATAGTTTCTAATAATTTTCTATGGGTTTATCAAACATCAAACTTTTGTAAACATTTGGTTGGATTTTGTTGTATCTATTCTATTCTGTTCATCTATTTCTTCATTTTTGTCCCATAGCAGAATGTTTTGATAGTAATTGTTTTGTAATGTATTTTATGTCTAATGAAAGACCAAATTTATCAGCATTTTAAGTGCTAATATTTATTTTTTGTTATTCTGAACAAGGCAATAATAAATATACACTTGACTTTTAAAAGTAGGCTTAAAATTAGGCTAAACATTAGGCTTAAAATACCACAAATAGTGAATTAATATCAACACAGTATATATGTACCAAATGACATAGCATTTAATACTTAATTGCAGGAAGAAAGAGAGAGTAAAACCATAGTATTTGAGATCACAGTGTACCCCTTTCAGATACAGATAAATATAACCAAAACATAAACAAGAAAGAACTACTTGAATAGGATTTTAGAAAAATTAGATATGATAGATCTGGCAGTTACTGAATGGAAATAAAAAGGAATATGCCTATTTTCCTGATGTTTTATGGCAAAAAACCTGACAAAACTGCAAAAAGCAGAAATATTCAACACATTTATTGACCAAATGAGGTCAAAATTATATTCAATCAGGGTCTTTTAATAAAACATTAAAACTGATTAGAGAATATAAATTTAATCTTAAAGGATTGGTCGGTTAAAGAAGCATTTCATAGAAATAGATAATTTCATCAAAGAAAATGACAATGCTAAAAATGCATACAAAAACTTTTAGAATGCAGCCAAAGCAGTCATTAAGGGAAAGTATACATCTTAAAACATTTTGACCAGCAAAAGAGAAAAAGAATTAGATCAATGGATTGGGCATGCAACTTAAAACCCCCTGCTAAACTAAACTAAACTGCCCAACTAAAAAATCAACAATATAAATAAACACCAAAATAGGCATTATGAAAACCAAAAAAAAAAGATTAACAAAATTGAAATGGAAAAAAGTCATTAAATTGAGAAATAAAACCAGAAGTTTTAAAAGAAAAAATAGTCTGATTGAAGCACAGAAGAAAAACATTGTTTTTGTAAAATAAAATAAAAGGGAAGAATTGTAACAAATGAAGGAAAAATAAATTATTAGAAAATGTTTTGCCCCATTATAGGCCAGTAAAACCTAAGCCACCATTATATGTAATAGAAGTGAGCTATCGGCCTTTCTTTTAGTATAAGGGACAAGAACAAGGGTAAAACAAGGATGTCCATTATTACCACCATTATTTGACATAATGCTAGAAATGATAACTATAGCATTAAGACAAGAAAAAGAAATTAAGAGAACAAGCATGATCACAGATGAAAAAAATATCCCTTTTGGCAGATAGTATGATGGTCTACATACATAACCCTAGATGTCAACTAAAATTTTATTTAAACCATTAATATCCTCAGAAAAGTAGCAAGATATAAAACAAGTCCACACAAATCATCATCTTTTTATATATTACCAACAAAACCCAAGAGGAAGAGACAGATAAATTTTATTCGAAATAACTATAGAGTGCACAAAATATTTAGGAGTCTACCTGTCAATACCCACACGGTAGTTATATAAATACAATTATGAAACATTCTTTACAGAAATAAAGGTAGAATTAAACAAGAAGAGAGATATGAATTGGTTGTGATTGAGCCATACCAATACAATAAAAATGACAACACTATCTAAATTAATTCGGTATCTCACCAAATAAGCTAGAAAAGGATTACTAGAAAAGGAGAGCTAGAATAAAAAAATTTGTTCCTTCATTTGAAGGAACAAATGGGAAGAATACTTAAAGGTAATCATTTTGAAAGTGGGAAGGAATTTAGCAGTATCAGATCTCAATCTATACTAGAAAGCATAAAAATAATAAACAGTTTTAATAATAAAAACTAATTGATATCAGAAAATACAAAAATCGATTAGTGGAGCAGATTAGGTACAGAAAATATAGAAGCAAACAAATACAATATAATATTTGATAAGGCCAAAGGTCCCCTATTCAATAAATACTAATGGAAAAACTGGTTCTCTATTGCCCATTGAATAAATACCAGCTTATAATACTGGCATGCAAAGGCCTTCATAATTTGGCTTCAGCCTATTTTCCAGACACTATTAGACTATTTGCCTTCACAAATTCAAAGTTTTAGCCTAACTATACAACTGTCCATTTCTCATATTTGTTCTGCCTTTGCTCATGCCAACTCCCATGCCCCAAACAGGTCCCTTCAGTCCTGTTTACATTTTCTGAAGGCCCTCTTTTCATTCAGGGTGCTATTTCGGCTCCAGTTTCTCCAAGAACCTTCTGTCCCACACTACTCCATTCCCTTCCCCCCCAAAAGTGATCTCTCCCATCTCAAATTTTTATAGCACTTTATAGAGTTCTTCTTTGTACTTTTCTTATCCTCTTGAATTATATTTACTCATGTGTATGACATCTCTCCACTCTGTATGCTCCTTATAAACAGGGTTGTAGTATATCTATGTTTGTATTCCCAGTTTCTCAGTGTCTTATTCATAGTAGGCATTTGAACTGAAATGACTTATTACTGAATATATGTTGTGGTTGCAATATTATTGTCTGGCATGGACTTGTGAGAAATCAACTTCTCCCTATTGGGTAGGTCTATGTGTCCTGCCCGGTGTCAGGAGCTTCATTCTCTGCCTCAGAACAAGGTTGCTTCTTGTTTACCTCCTTTGGAAAGTTAGATCTTCTTGTAGATCTGGTTTATGAGCTATTGGAGATAGGAGGGCTTGACTGGAAGATCTCTAAGACAGAGGCAACTTAGAATCCTACTTTTATTTGAGAATAGGAGAGAGAACTTAGGAACCAGTTGCAGATACACTCCAGGAAAGGAACTTTGAGGTCTTGTGGCTGCTAGTGAGATTAGATCCAAATGATAGCTTAGAACTGAGCTCCACTGAAGAGATGAACCAGCCACAACAATGGGCTAGTGAATATGGTTCAGCTAAAATGGAATGGAACAGAGATAAGTGGGTCAGGGCAACGCAATAGGAACCTTTAGACAAGAAATGAATTAGGCTAATCCAAAGTCAGTTATAGACATATCTGAAGTAAGAGGGAGGAATCTTTGGGAGATAGCGAAGTGCCATCTTCAACCAAGGGGCCCATTCCTAGAAAGATTAGCTGAGAAGCAGGTTTTGGGACAGGCTGAAAAATCCCACCAGACCTGGGAATAGTGCCAATCCAAACATACCTCTGGCTAGAATCTGAATAGTTTGATGTAATATCTACCATCTCATCCCAAGCAGGGTTCAGAGAAGGAAAAGGAATTAAAGGGAAAAAAATCCAGGTCCCCTGCATTAGTCAGGTTAAAAATCTATGGCTAAATTTTCATTGCTAGACTGATGTCTCTGCTCTGGAAATTCATCTAGCTCTGTAGTTTTTAATTTATTTTTCTTTTCCTTAGTTTTGCAGTGAGAATTCCAACTTTGTCTTGGCTGTGTTTTGGGGACAATGATTTTTTACACCTGGATCAAGATAGATTGGGGGAACCATGTATTTTTGGTGTTCAAGTATAGTGTTGCCAATTATTAACTCAATATTAACCCTAGGGAATAATGGTAGTAGTGGGATGGAAAAGACAGAACCCAGAATGGAATAATCATAATTGTTGATTCCTTCTGGCCTGGGATATCTCTTTACAACTTCAAATTTATAAGCACTGCTAAGGAAAAAAATTTAAACCATATCTAGAATAGACTGAATTCTTTTGACGCTTCATATAGACTTTTGTTGAAAAAAGGAACATTTTCTTTTTAATAATCAGGAAGTACACAGTGAGTAGAGCACCAGCCCTGGAGTCAGGAGTACTTGAGTTCAAATCTGCCCTCAGACACTTGACACATATGCTAGTTGTGTGACCTTGGGCAAGTCACTTAACCCCAATTGCCCTGCCTTCCCTCCTATAAAAAAAATAATGAGGAAGCAGTCAAATATTAAGCTTCGGAGTTTCTAAAAAAATTTTTTAAGGAAATCAATATATTATTTTCCATTTGCTGTGTGTATACTATATACAGAACGTATAGGAGGATCTCCATATAATAAAAACTGACACAGATAAAGCATTTTAAGGTCATGTAAAACCTATTTATATACACGTATATATGCATACATACATATTATATTACATATAATATATCATAACATATATTATGCAATAATATGTAACAGTATTATAGTATATTATTACATAGTTACTCAAAACATACCCTTTAATAAGCAAGCCCCCCCCCAACTTCCTTAGGTTTGAGGAATGTTATGGATCAGCATTCACTCAAAACCGTAGCTCAGGAGCCCCATCAGATGTGTTTCTTTTACCAGCCAAAGGACAGATTTTAGTTCAAAGCAGAAGAATTTAAACAGCGTAGTAAAATAAGTGACCACAAAGATTCCTCCATACATACAGGGTAAACTCTACCCTAGGTTATTAGGTGAGAGAGGAGGCCAGAGAAGCAAATGTACCTGAGAGCATACATGGAAGGGGTATATGTATAAGGACCATACATAGCCAGGAAATACATGTGCCTGGGAAATATGTATTGCTAAGGCAATTCATACTCAAAAACAGCAGCCCTGCTGGAACCCTTCACTTCAATTGCTATTGTTACACAACAGATTTGCTGACATTCTCTGCTTTCTCCACTGATCTGGAATCATCTGATGCTCTGTGCTCTTTACTATTTTCTGTAGGCCTCTCCACCAAGATGATTTTTGCCATCATTTCATTGTATTATTTCTGAATTGCAGCTGTACCTGCTAGGGTCTCAGCTATTTTACTTCATAGTCTCAGGGCTATTTTAAGTCTTTTGTGATGTTAGAGAAGCTTTTATGTATTTGTCTTTTGAATTGAACTCCTCTGTGGCAGCTTAGACTTTGTCTAAACTCTTATTTGAGTTATGGTCAGAGTTTCTTTTACATCCTTTCCTTGGTTGCCAGTCTGAGTCCCTGAATATCAGAAAATCACCCAAGTTTAACTTGGCAAAATCACAAATGAGTGGAAACAGAAAAAGATCTGGTAGAGATCACCATCTTTGCTTTACTCCCACCTTCCCCAGCAATCAAACTTCTGTATTCCTTATATATATTAACTCATTAGAGCCCCACAGTCACCCTGTGAGGAAGGTGATGAATTGCAACCATTCTCAAGAATTTAAGGATGCTAGGTGTTAAAAATAATCGATTTTCCTTCTTTTAGCCTCAAAAATATATCTAGGATCTTATTTCCTTTAGATCAAAGATTCAGATACTCACAATAGTCAGACAACCAAAAATAATCCAATCTAAAGCCATGTTTAAATCAAGAAGGATCCATCTGCAAGACAATAGTGATATGTTGGTATGAGGAGAAGGTACTGAGAAATCTGACCCTGGAAATAGCAGTTTGCTTTTATCTGTTTAGTTCTTAAATTTTCAAAACTATACGTAAAATACATAATGTTCCTCCTTAACAAACCTGTATCATATAAACAAAAGAGGAGAAGAAATTGACCTTTGCTTCATTTGACAAAATCTTGACGGTGGTTGTTTATATAAAATATTAATAAAACCTTTCACTGAAATCCTACACTTACACCAGGAGACATTGCCAGCCATCCTGACCTATGTCTTGCTGATGAGGCTGATGACTTTGCACAGCTCTGTCTCATCAAATTCGATTTACATGTCAAGTCAAGACATCACTCTCCCCATGTCATTGGTCCTTTTCAAAAACGAAAGATGAACACCAACAATAAGACTTATACCTCATTGTGGTAAAAAAAAAAAAAAAGGAATCTAGGCTCTGAAATACTAAACCAACAAATCTTAAGATTTAGTTTTGGCACTCTCAATTTCCTGCCTCTGGATGTTTTCACTGGCTGTCTCCCATGCCTAGAACTCTGTCTCTTCTCATCTCTGTTAAAGTCTCACCTCCTGCAAGAAGTCTTTCCCAGTTCTCTTTCATCTCAGTGCCTTCCCTCTGAGATTATCTCCAATTTATCTGCATATCTCGTTTGTACAGCTATTTGCATATTGTCTGCCCCATTAGACTGTGGGCTCCTTGACAGCAGAGGCTGTTTTTTGCCTTTCTTTGTATCTCCATCACTTTGTTCCTGGTATACAGCAGGTGCTTAATAAATGCTTCTTGACCTGACTAGTCATAAACCTAGTTGAGTTTGAAGAATGTCACTACCAGAATGGTTATGGGGTGAAGATTTTTTTTCCACACAGCCACTCATGAAAGCACAGAGAAGTTACCATATGAGTCAGTGGAGAGAGCATCCACTGATAAAACCACTACCCCATGTCATTTTACAAAGAAACATCAAGGTTCTAGTAATGCGACTTTGAATTTCAATTTTAGACAGAACAACAACAAAATAATGGGTAACTTGTAAGAATGTTTGGAAAACTAGGAACATAAAATTACTTTTACCTCTCTTGAATATGCTCAAATACATGAGGAAAAATGAAAATGTCTGGAAACAAATGACAAAGCAGGGAAACAAAGTCCTTCAACAGGTATGGAGTCAGAAGAATTGGGTTCACTTACTGGATTGGATACTTTCTAGCCAGGTGAAATTTTTGTTCAAATTACTTAACCTTTTTAAGACTTAGTTTCATAATTTGCAAAATGGTCCAACAACATTTGCTCTCCCTAACAGGTTCTTAGGACAGCTACAAAATGCTATGGAAGTATGAGTTATTATTTCACATTGCAAATTGCAAGTTATCTTCATCACACACACACACACAGAAACACACACACACACACACACACAGAGTGAATTGATTGTCTGGCTAGTTTATCACTATTTAATAGGCATAGCCACTGAAGGGCCAATGAGACAGCCAGATGGAGCACTAGGCCTGGAGTTAGGATAGACCTGAGTTTAAATCCAGTCTCAGACATTTACTAGCTATGTGACCCTGGGCAAGTCATTGAACCCCATTTGCCTCACTTTCCTCATATATAAAACAGGGATAATAGCACTTCCTTCCCAAGGTTGTTGAAGATCAAAGGAGATAACAATTAGAAAGCTTTTAGCACTGTGCCTGGCACATAGTAAGTGCTACAGAAATGTTAACTATTATCATTCTCAAACTCTTCTTGCTGAAGGCACAGTTTTCCCTTCCATGAGAAATCACCTTACTCTTGACAACCCTTAAAGGGGAGATAGTGTGGGAGGGGTGATTTCATTCATCAAGTTATGGCCTCTTGTGAGCATCAGGGACACAGAGTGCCCTGTAAGGCACCTTGTACGTCACTGGGCCCAAGAGAGTTGGGAGACTTGAGCATATCCAGTTTCCCTTCAATAAGAACAATTGTTTTCATTGATTTTTTTTATTCAAGGTCTGATACATTCTTTGAGTCTAGTTCATAGATACAATTTGGTAAGTTGTATTTATTTTGTGAATATACTTACCATACTACACATACTAGCAAAATAAAATTTTTAATAAACAAAATTATTTATAAATTTTCTTTTACCTGCAATGTCATCTGATAGTGAGCACATCCTGTGAGACCCTGACCTAGAGAGACAACAAGCTTTTTACAATTTTGTTAAGTTAGCTAACATAATTAAGGGACTGGCCAATGAGAATCCAGTTCTTCTAGCATACTTAGATTTGCCCTTTCTGATGGGTTATACAGAGAATGCTTAATATTCTCTACCTGTTGTCCATCCATTAGGCAGAATTTTGTAGAGCCAGTTTCT
>CM053626.1:113146789-113198348 GCA_028646595.1 Phalanger gymnotis | reverse complement strand
TCTCTCTCTCTCTCTCTCTCTCTCTCTCTCTCTCTCTCTCTCTCTCTCTCTCTCCCCCTCCCTCTCTGTCTGTCTCTGTCTCTGTCTCCCTCCCCCCTCTCTGTCTTTCTCTCTCTCTTTACTGGTAGCTTTCAACTGAGGAATACTACTGTGAGTCTACTCCGCTGTGGATGTGACAGAATCAAGCTGCTATCTTGCTGCCATGTGTCTGTGAATACATGGCCTTCTGTTTCTTTTCTGTTTATTCTTTCTTGATCTTAAGTGAATGAGTATCTGAGATAGATTTAACTAGATTGTTGGACAACTTAAATTTAGAAGCTGATTATTAGAATCAGGCACTTCACGTCCAATATACATTTTCATGTAGACTGTAATTACCTATTCATAAGTTATTAGAGTCTTATGAAAATTTGACAAAACAGACACATATAAATATGAACTAATTCCAGTTTTTTTGATCATTAGTTAGAGAATCGAGCACATAAGAGATGACCAAGAATTTCACTAAAGCTAAAGCACCTTACCAAAGGTAAATGATACATACTTGGAATTTTAAAACGTCCTACATTTGATTTAATATCATTATTGGGGTGCAGACTACAGCCATACTAACTAAAATACTTAAATGCAATTACATAAAATGAGTTACATTGTCTTTCCTGTATTCCATTCATTGCCTAAACTGCCTCCAAAGGGACTTCACTACTAACCCACCATTCAGAAGAAAACCATCTTAGAGGCTGTTTTTGTATATTAGGGGTTATTTCAGGAGACTGAAGCTGGGGGAAAACAAGTAAAAAGAGGCAATACAGCAGAAAATAATGAAGTGTGTGTGTTCTTATCTAGATTGTAAAGAGAAATAAAGAGGGACTGAAAATGAGTGATATTTTAATAAGCAGATTTCCATTTGTAGGGCAAAGCTTTGTAGCAGCTTAATTTTTCATAGGCTCTATGCCTACAATTCCAATAGCTACCACCAGGTGGACTTTGGTGCCTGAAGGCCTTAACAGTTGAACTTGGGCATACAAAGCTGAAATACATGTATACAATATTACATGATAAATCTATGAGAGAAGTGAAGAAGTGCTGCATCAAATGCAAAGGCAAAGATGGTTCTGGAAAGGAGAGATTCAGAGAAGAGGTTCCAAATGTGTTGGGCTTTAAAAGGATGAGTAACATCCAAAAGGCAAAGCTGGAAAGGGATTTAGTGTAATGGATAGAACATTGGCCTGGGACTCAGGAAGTCCTGAATTCTAAACCTGCTTCAGATTCTTACTAGCTGAGAGGACTAGGGCAACTTTCGGCCTCAATTTCCTCTTCTGTAAAATGGATAATAATAGCACCTATCTTGCATAGTTCTTGTGAGGATAAAATGAGATTTCATATACATATGCATATAGATGTGTATGTATATATATGTGCATGTTTATGTATGTATGTGTGTATATATTGATGTGTGTGTGTATATATGTGCACATACCCATACACAGAAAGAGAGAGTGCACGCAACATATATGGTAGGCATTTTTTTTCTCATTATGAGTAGCAAGGAACAAAGTCGTGGAGATCATGGGGTATTTTTAGAAAGTATAGCATAGCTCGGTTTGACTAGACTCTAGGTAATACTATACTATACTATACTATATTATACTATACTGTACCACACTATACTGTACCGTACTATACTGTACTGTACTATGCTATACTGTACTGTACTATACTGTACCATACTATGCTGTACTGTACTCTACTATACTATGTTATACTATACGATAGATGCCAGTCACTAAAGCAAAAGAAGTGAGGAGATAATGTTGAAAAATAGAATGGCATCAAATTTTAGAGAGCCTTGAATGTCCCACAAAGAAACTTTTCTTGATGATCTACAAGGAGCCACTAAAGATTTCTGAGAGCTAAGATCTATACATACCTCAGTATGAAGTTCTGGACTTGGAGTTAGGGAAAACTGAGTTCAAATCCTGCTTCAGGAAACACATAGCAGCTGTGTGACTCTGGGAAGATCCCTTAACCTCAGTCTATATCAATTTTCTCATCGGCAATAATAGCACCTGTCTCCCAGGGTTTTTGTTGAAGATCAAATGAGACCAAAATATGTAACACCCTATGCAAACCTTAAAGCGCTATATAAATGCTAGCAATTTTTGTTATCACTTCAAGAATGTAATTTTGTTAGGGTGAATGCTCCCTCAACTGATATAAACCACATCCACTTTATAGGTGGTCGTTGAGAGTTGCTGTGGCTAAGCAACTTCTTACCCCGTAGCCAATCTGGTGATGAGGCTCTGTGAACCTTTCTGGGCTTGTCCTTGGGCAGCCTACATGAACCCATAACAAAGCCTTTCCAGCCTGATAGTACTTGCTGCAGCCTGATAGACTTGCTGTCCTGGTATAGCCCAGGGCCACTTTTAAACACCACCTGGAGGAGGCATTGACTTGAGGGATGGAATTCTATTCCTAAGAAAGATTATTGTTATGTGGTAATACATGTAATAATTATTATATCATAATATCACCTGAAGGTTTACAAAGCCGTTTTTCCCAACTCCCATGAGATAGATAGGACAAGCGTTGCCATCTGCTTTGTTGGGATGAAATGCTAAGACTCAAGGGAGGTGGTGACTTACTCTCAGGTCACACAGTATGGAGGCAGAAGTCACACTCAGGTCTTCTAACTCTCTTTGCCTTACTTATGTTCCCCTTTCTCATCCCAGTAGGGCCTGCTACCCTTATCAACTTCTATCTGGTTCGACTTTGTCCAGATATCTGAGACAAAAAGCCTTTTTTTTTTTGCTCTGCCACTGGCTGATATTTTAAATCTATCTATACTAGGGTTTCTGCTATTCAAAGGAACTGGAAATCTTCAATAGGAAAATTTACCTTTTCATACCTCATCCCATTGTGTGACTCTCCTAAACCCTTATACCCTGTCCTATCTTTCCTGTATCTATCAGGGAAGCCACAAGGAGTCAGGCTTATCCATTTTAGATCTAGTCCTGAGATCCTCTTGGTTGTAATCAGAGTTCTGCTGGCTGTGTGCTGCTTCACCATCCATTCCCGGGATCTCTTCCTCCTTCCTTCATGATGAGGGGGTCCTTAGGATTGCAGCCCTTGTTTATCAGCTACTATGCTTCAGCATTTGACAGATTAGCTCCTGCTCTCACCATCAGAAAACATTTTGAACTGAATAGTTTTTAGATATGGTTACATGGTGCTTTGCTAAAACATATGAGTTGCAAAAGGGTCTGGAAGGACTGTTTGAATCACCTGGAGGTGACACGGAGAAATCATAAAATGTCTAAGCTAAAGGGACCTTATTAGAGAGGACATCGTGTTGAAGAACTGTAGAATGTTTGAATTGGGAGGAGACTTAGGGATCACCAATTCCAACCCCCTCGTTTTAATGATGAAGAAACTGAGGCTAGGACTGGAAAGTGACTTAAATAGCTAGTTGGTGGGGGAAGCAGGAAAAGAACCCAGATTTCCCCTCTTTCAATCTGGTCATCTTGCCCAGTTAGCTTAAGTAAAAGTCTTTTGATCATAGGACCTTTTTGGAATTTCTCATTTTTTTAACTGAAATGATAAAACTAACCATGCAAAACATACATATTCAGTTTTTTTTTATAAACCTTCAATAATGTTTATAAATGACTAACCAAAGGCCCCATGGCAGCTCTAAGGTATCAGTTTTCCAACAATTTGAAAAAACTCATTTGAAAGAAGGCAAACCTTTGTAATCCATTGACCATCGCTGCTTCTCCAATGAGAATGTTCTTAAATCCTTCTGATCTCTGAGAAGTATTTTGAAAAATCTGACTTATAACGATCCAAGTGACTCCTTTTCCCAACATTTTCCCAGGATGGTTATAATTTATTTTATTTCACACCATCTAAAATGACCAAACCCTGCATGGCAACCAGCAATTTCAACATGGATAGAGAAATCAGTCAACATAAAAGACCAGGTTAACAAGGACACAGACAGAAATACACATCTTATTAACATCTGCAATTAAAATGAATCTTCAGGCTTGGAAAGGCTCCTATGAATTACATGTGGATCACTGGATTCATTCCATACTTAACAACATTAAATTTGCAAGATTGTACGCCTCCAAAAATAATAGGAGAGCCTCCTGCCTGACTGTCTGGAGCCCGATAAACAACTCCATTAATTAAAAGGTGTAAGTCATTAGCATATTTTGCCACTTTCACTCTGTACTTCTCTTTTATGTAACTTCCATTTTACTTATCAGGCCAACATGTTCAACTTTCTGTTTCCTATTTTGCCTCTTCGGATTTTCAAATTTTAATAAAGCAATTTTTTTACGAAAGTGTATGTCTGAAATGCAATTCAATTTAGTATAAACATGCAAGTAAATTTCCCTTTAGCCTTCTGTTTCTTTACCCTGAAGATAGCAGGTTTGGAAAATTGAACTCATTTAGAACAGTGTGAAAACCCACATACTTCTCTCAATCCTAGAAAACAATTTTTTTTTATTGAAAGTTACCAGAACCTGAGAATTAGTGCCAATTCTCATCTCTACCCTATGTATGGGTCACCCACATTTTGCCAGAAGCCCAGTTCATTTCTTCAAATGAGTTCTAATTTGCAAAGAAAATTTGCCTTGGTTTAAATTCACAGCCATGACATTATAATGTTTTGTCAAATAAAAAGAGTAAAAGAAACTATCAAGTTTCCCGAATTCTGCGAAAGTGGGAGTGTATTTATTTGTCCCAAGGAATGCAGATCATACCCCTATGTAACTTGTTAGGTAGAGCTAGATGATGTAATGAACAGAATGATATACTTGGGAGTCAGGAAAACCTGAGTTCAATTCATGCCTCAGACACTAGCTGTAAGACCCTGGGCAAATTATTTTGGCTCATTAATAATACATGTGAAGTACTTTGCAACCTTAAAGTAATATATAAGTATTAGCTATTCTTATCATTAGAAGGTACTGGAAAAGAATTCAAGCATTCGGTAGAGCCATCCATCAGAAATATAACCATGAAACTAGACAGGTCCCTATGCTTTGCCAGGAAATGAAAGCAGGTTAACTCTTTTTCCGCCAAAGTCTGTTTTCTGTTCTAAAGAAGTCCTGATCTGGTAGTCACATTCATCAGCATTAAATACCGAAGTTTTCCATTTTAGTTTAGAACTATCTGGGGCTGGATTAGATGACCTTGAAGGACACTTTCATTTCTAAATCTATGATCCTAAGAGGCAGCATGGTCTAGTGCAGAGCTGGGGAACATGCAGCCTCAAGACCACATGTGTCCCTCTAGGTCCTCAAGGATGGCTCTTGGGTTCCCCACCCCTAGTCTAGTGGCTGCAGAACTGGTCTTGAAATCAGAAAAGACCTAGGTTTAAGTCCCATGTCCAACACCGAGTGTTTATGTGACCCTAAACTAGTTACCTCCTCAGAGCCTTTAAGACTAAGGTGCATATAAGATGTCATACCCGATGGTCAGGTGCATTTTTTTTCCACTGGCTATTCTCTACACCAATGAAAATACAGATTTAGTAAAACAAACAAACAAACAAACAAAAAACCCAAAACCAAATGATTCTATGGTCCTTTCAATTCCATTCTATTCTCTCTATGTTTCTTACATTTCATAACTTATAAAACTTGACTTCTGGGTTCTCAGATCTTAGTTTTTTCACTGACCATAGTTACATGTCACCAAACACTCACTTCTTCCATGAAATCCTTGTTGACTGATTGAAGGCTACCAGAGAACCCCCGCCTAAGTCCAGTTAGCCCAAAGCACTACAGTTACTCAGTAGCAAATGCATCTAGGACGATAGCATGGTTCCATTTTGTGGAACTTTTGGTAAATTTAGTGGTTTTCCTCAGTTTTAGCTACAGTTTTATGGAAGGCAGTGTGGTGTCCTGAAAAAGATCATTGAAGAAAAAACAAAAAAAAGAGCCCCCTGGGCTTACAATCAAAATCCCTGAGTTCAAATGCTGACTACAATGTTTACTAGGTATATGGATATCACTTTAACTGTCTGCACCACATAGATAGAGACTTTTGTATTTATACTCCCAACTTTACAGTGTTTTGTGAAGGAAAAAAAATGCCTTGTAAATATTTTGTAATTACTTCAAAGACATAAGATTTTATTAGCTAGTCCTTCTACTAATGAAAAGTGCAATCTTCCTATGCCTTGGACTTTAGTTGCTCTAGCCAAAAAAAAATATTCATCCCTTGGTGGGCAAATTCTGATGACAAATACATCTTCTATCAATGAGCCCATTTCTAGTTTAGTATGACTTGCTAGAACCTCAAGAACCCAGGATCCATGCCAAGACAATGCATTGAAATAGGAAGCATTTACTAGAAGAATATTATAGTGCATGTCAAGGTACTTAGTGGAGGAAAGTATTATGTGAATGTGAGCTTTCATATTTTTTTCATTGATATTAAAGTTGGAAATAAGTTTTGTTGGAACTCAAAAAAATAAATTTTGGTCTTTGAATAATATAGATGCACCAATTAATCTTTCTGCACCTCCATTTTCCCCATCTGAGAAAGGGGATTACAAATTCTCATTTCTAAAAGTATACTTCTTTTAAGACTGAGAGTGCCTTAGCCACAAGAAAATGACCAGATGTTTGATATTTGTACATTTAAAATATATATTGTGTAATATATACATACATATTATGTATGTATACATAAAACAAGTAGGTACTATGATAAAAAGATTCCATATAAGAGCATAGATAAATATCACACACTTACACTGTTTAGTGTCCAGTACAGTATGGATGTGGTCTGTGACATTTCCCTGACATTTTTTCTTTAATTTGATTTTGTTTCTTTATTTCCTATGAGGATGAAAAGGGGTTGGGTTAATCTGGGGAGTAAAAGGGTGAATGTTTAACTGTCTGAGAGGAAAAGGATGGGCTGCATAAAGGTTTCCCTGAGAGATGTTTAAGCATGAGGAATGTGAATTAGCCAGACTGAATTTGCTGCATGTCAGAGGAAAGCCATAGTTAACGCTCCCCATTGCCGACTAATGATACAACAAGCAAATGAATATCATCAAATTAACCAAAAAATCACAGGGTCTGAGATGCTGGACTCAAGATTAGTCTCTAGCCAAAAAGGAGGGGGTAGGCTGTTGGATACTGATAGCAGTATAGTTTCCCACAAAACAGGTCACCAGGTAAATGCCCAGAGAAATGCCCATGGGTGATCATGGTCCCAGTACAGAGAATGAAATGATTAGAACTTTCTGAAAAGCCATATGGGAATATTTCTCTAAGTCTCCTTAAATGAGCCTAATCATAAGCTAACTTTATATTGGATGAATGATCCTGGACTTTATGCACAGGGTACCTTTATTCATAAATTAAGGGATGGAATGGAATAAGCATTTATTAAGTGCCTACTATGTGCTAGGCACTGACACTTTACAAATATCATCTCATATTCATGGTCACTTCATTGGCTCTATCTGCTACTCTTCATTGAGTGTTTCTTGCCCCATTAATGGCTAATTTCTGCAAAACCATTAAAATTCAATAGGGCATTAATTCGAATCATTTTCGGGTTGTCTTCCCCATTAGATTGTAAGCTCATTGAGGTCAGGCACTATCTTTTGATTCTTTTGGTGTCCCCAATCTTAGCACAGTGCCTGGCACATAGGAGGCACTTAATAAATGTTTATTGATTTAAGTGTATTGAAATAATAAAATAAATTTGGTCATGTGGAAAGGTGGCCCTTTTGTACCATGGCAACATTTAAACCTCTCTACACATTTTTATACAGTATATTACGCAATCAATCAGCAAACATTTATTAAGCTCTTACTATTCCCAGCCGCTGTACTAAATGTTGAAATGACTTCTATATCATATCACATCACAGAAGTAATAGTTTCATAGATTTAGAGTCAGAAAGGACCTCTAGTCTAACCTCCTCTTTTTGCAGATGACAAAATATACATATGTATGTAAGATAACGTGGGGGGGAAGGCACTAGTAGTTGGGCATGGAGAGTTAAGGAAAGGCTTCATGTAGAAGATTACCCTTAATCTGAGCTTTGAAGAAAGGTGGGGATTTTAAGAAGCAGATATGCAAAGCTAGTGTATTCTAGGCCTGGTATTAAATGCCAAACAAAGGATTTTATATTTCCTCCTAGAGGTAATAGGGAGCCACTGCAATTTAATTAAGAGAATGGCATGGTCAGAACTATAGGGAAATTATATATGGAGAATGGATTAAATATGCAGAAATTTGAGGTAGAAATAACAGATAGGAGACTGTTGCAACAGTCCAAGTGAGAAATGCTGAACTAACTCACGGCTTCTTAAACATTTTCCACTCAAGACCACTTTTCGCTTTTCGGCAGCATTCGTTGGCGTTGCACACACAGTGTAAAGTGCTCATGCTTTGTGTTCAGAACTAAGGCTGCAGGAAAGTTGTGTGATACAACGTGAGCAAGTGCTGCCAGAAACACCTCAGATTTATTACACCTTTGATTCTGAATTAATTTTTGGTCATTGTGCATTCAGAAACCTTTAGCTGTTGCCAAATTTTCCATTTGGGGTTGTGATCCACAGTTCAATAAGTGCTGAAAGAAAGAAAGGAACAGATACAAGAAATGTCATAGAAGTAGAAATGACAAGATTTGGCAACTCACTGGGTATGTGGGATGCGGTGGGGAGTTAAGGATGACACTGAGGTTGCAAACCTGGGTGACTAAAATAATGGTGACAGAGAAAGAGAAGTTTGGAATAGGGTTAGGTCTGGGGAAAAGATAAGGAGTTCCATTTTAAACATGTTGAATGTCCAGTTCAAAATATTCAATTGTTATTCAGTTGTGTCTGACTCTTTGTTACCCAATTTGGGGTTTTCTTGACAAAGATACTGGAGTGATTTGCCATTTCCTTTCCCAGCTCATTTTAATGATGAGGAAACTGAGGCAAACAGGGTTAAGTGACTTCCCCAGGGTTACATCGCTAGTGTCTGAGGCCGGATTTGAACTCAGGAAGATGAGTCTTCCAGATTCCAGGTCCCATGCTTTATTCACTGTGCCACCTACCTGCCGTAATAGGCAGTTTATAATGGGGGGGGGGGTCTAAGATAGAGTCCATCTACAGTTAAAGAAAAAGATATGGATGACAATGCAGCAAGAGAGTTTGAGGGGGAAAGTGGTCAGACAGGTAAGAGGAGAATAAGAGGGAGCGGAGTCAAGAGCAGAGAGAATATGCAAGAAGGAAGATACTTAGCAATGTCCAATGTTGCAGTGAAATCAAGAAGGACGAGGGCTAGAAAAGGGGGATGAGATTTTGTAATGAAGATACCATGGGTTTCTTTGGAGAGAGTAGTTTTAGTTAAGTGATAAATCGAGCAGTCAGGTTGCAAAGGGTTAATAAAGTGAGAAAAGTGGAAGTAGAGGCAATTCATGAAGAAATCTTTTTCTAGAAATTTGACTGAGAAAGGAAGGAAAGATACAGGATGACAGCTTGGGAAGACAGTAGAATCTAGAGATGGTTTTCACAATCTTTTTTGTGATCCAGTCTCTTAACTTTTCTATGTGTGCAGCAACTCTCTTGTACTTCTGCTGACAATATTATACATTATTATATATTATAAATACTTGGATTTTTTTGTATTTGATAGAATCATAGGCTATAAAGCTGAAAGAGACTTCAGATATCATATGGAGACTCTAGCTATGTTTACTTAATAAAAATAGATAAAATATTGACTTAAAAACAGATGAACTGGATTTTTTCCCCTCTCTACATTTAAACTATTGAATTGGATAAGGTCAATTGTGTTAGAAATAAGTCAATGAGATGAGATTCAAATGAGCAGACTTCACTATTAAATGATTCATTCAGGAGCCACACATAGGCACATCCTTTGTTTTCCTCATATGCAAAAATGTCCTAATAGCATGCAAACATATGGCCATTTAGTTTTTTATTAATAATAGTTTCTATATAGACAGCACCCCTTTTAAGTGTGATATATATTTTATATGAGTGTCTTGTAAATAGTATAATAAATGCTTAAGCCATTAAGGAATGCAAGATTGCTAAGTCAGCCTTGCAAATGAGTATAAACAACTTACCAGCCCATAGAAAATTTTTTATCACTTCACCACCCACCAGGAGGTTCACAGGTAATAAAAAGAATGAAATCAATATTTTTTATTTGGTATAAATTGCTACTTCCCATGACCTGCTGGGCAGGTGCCTTCTCATCAGCTAGCTAAGAATACATTGGCTTAAAAGATGTCACAGGAAGAAAACGTGCAATAGCCCTTTCTAGAGATGTCCAGAGCTACTCTGGATATCAACTATGTTAACAAGAGTCTGTAAAAATACCAGGCCCTAAACATCAGGGCAATACATTAATACGAAAGATTTGAGAGAGGCAGTTGAGGTAATTAATAGAGATCTGGTCTCAAAGCCAGAAAGATCTGAGTTCAGGTACTACCCACATTAATACTTGACCAATGCCTTAACCTCTCAGTACTATACACAATTCTCTAAGACTCTGAATTGTTCAGCAGGTACAATCTTCCATGGTATGGGGAATTTTCTTATCAGAAGTTCCCTATATCAATGAATCCCAGGTCTCGTTTTAAAAGGTGGGGGGGAAGGAGGGACTTAATTTTATTTTATTTTTTAAAAATTAATTTATTTAATTTTAGTTTTCTGGAGAGGGGAAGGCAGGGCAATTGGGGTTAAATGACTTGCCCAAGGTCACACAGCTCGTAAATGTATCAAGTGTCTGAGTCTGCATTCGAATGCAGGTCCTCCTGACTCCAGGGTCAGTGCTCTACTCACTGCACCACCTAGCTGCCCCTAATTTTAGTTTTTAACATTCACTTCCATAAGCTTTTGAGTTTTAAATTTTCTCTGCCTCCCTCCCCTCCTTCCTCCCTAAGATGGAAAGGTCTTAATTTTAATAAAATCCTAAATTATTTCTTTCCCAAAGTTTCAAATTTTTAAATGTTTTGGCTCCTGCAAATATTCTTTGTCAAAGTTAATAGAAAGGTACTTTGTGGCTATCTGCTAAAGAGTTCTGCCAGGTGTGAACAAAACAAAAACAGATATGTGCAGCTGGAATCCCAGTTGCTTGGGTTAGAACTCTGCAGCAAATAATCTCACAAGTACCATGTATATTGCCAGAAAGTGTTGATGCCTCCCAACCCTCATCCCTAACCATTGTCTTTTATCCACGAAAGGAGAGGATGGGCCTGTTAGAAACACCATTCTCAGGGAGAGATTTACAACCAAGATCCTTGGCACATAATCATTAATTATTTGCCACATAATGTCCTTCCTAATGCCATCGGTGCCCTTAACACCTGCCTCAGTTTTTCCCATGGCTTCTACAATACCCTTCCCCGTTCCTTGTCCTCAGATGCTCAGTCCTACTGTAACCATGCTATTAGCCCTGGAACCCTGTAATTCTTATAAAACGTTTGGCAGTCTCATCCTACTTCTCAGCAAAGATTTAATAACTGGGCTGTGGTAAGGTCTTGTAATACTCAGTCATCTTTATTTGGATGTGTGCTATTAAGAATTATCACAAATAATTGAATTCTCAACTGCACCTAGTAAAAAAGGAATAAAGTACATTTTGTTAGGCAGACGTCTAGAATGAGTCTCTCAGACACTGGTGTGTATGAATGATTCAATCTAATGTTGTATCGAAAGTTGATTTTAACTTCTTTTTCATGATGCGAAGAAGTAGCTTTATTCTGTAAACATAAAGTACATGTAAATATTTTTTCTTCCTTCTTCCTTCTTTCCTGCCTTCCCTTCCTTCCTTCTTTTCTCCTTTCCTCTTTTCCCCCTTCCCTCCTTTCTTTCCTCCTTTCTTTCTTTCCTCCTTTCTTTCTTTCTTTCTTTCTTTCTTTCTTTCTTTCTTTCTTTCTTTCTTTCTTTCTTTCTTTCTTTCTTCCTTCCTTTCTCCTCTCTCCCTCTTTCCCTTCCTTCCTTTCTTTCTTTCTCTCTTTTCTCACTGGAACTTAAAATGTAATATTCCATCACTGTAAGTAGGTAAAGCTATTTTAATGAATTATATATGGAATCACATTGTTTTCTGAAAGAAAAATATACTAATTCTTGTGTCTATCTGAAATAAAGCTAATGGCAATGACCACCAAAGCGACCCAGAGTGGGAACGAGCAAAATACAAAAAAGAAGTTGGAATGAACACTGATCTCGGACCCGCGCTTTCACCAATGGACAAATGGGACTATGAATCCCTTTGCTTCTTCTTCCTGAGCCTTTGAAAGCAGTGAGAATACTTCCTGTGCTTCCACCTCTGCTTCAAGGTCTCTGGTTGATGTCCTTGTCCTAACCTATCCAAGCTCAGACAGAAATGGAATGAGTAACTCAAATCTGCTATGCCCCCAAAAAGATAACATGTGGAGGCTTCTGGGACTATGAAATTGATGAAGATCCCAACTTTTCTAAAAAGTGACAAAATCGATTTGGGGCTTTCTTTCTTCTTGCCATTCTGATCTAAGAAGGAGCATTATTCCCATCTCTTGGAGCTCAGGGACAGCTCTTAAATCAGGGCGTACATAAGAAAGAGATACCACTTCAGGGCAACCCTGACCTAATGGAAAGTGCTATAACAAGTCACATACCATAGACTTAAGAGCTGAAGAGGGTTTAGAGATCATCCCATCTGATCCCCCCATTTTAGAGATGAAGAAACGGAGACAAAGGAAGGTGAAATCACTTGCCCAACATTACACCGGCAGTAAGCAGAAGAGCCAGGATTGAAACCCAGATACTTGGAGCGCAAATCCAGCACTCTTCCCCGCTGCATTATGCTGTTGTTCCCACACTTCAAGTTTCAACATGTGCTTCTACTACTGTACTAATCTACAATCTCTTTTTGAAAAAAAAAAAGGATTATAGAAGATGTCTGCCTGCTGTCAACTAAGGCAGAAATGGGAAATAATTTCGTTTGTTTTATTAGTTTCCCATAGCTCCTGAAATACAATCGCACTCCAGAAAGACCTACCTGGTACCAGATTTGTCCTACCAGACCATTAGGAAAGAGGTGCTGGCTAAACTAGTTCCACCTGGAAAGGGTAGGAAGACGAAAAAGGTATTTGCTCCCCACCCTGTGTCACCCCAAGCCCCTGATTCTGTCCACTTTCAGGACTGGACTATCCTTCACAATCCAAATCCCTGCAATGACAGAACAATAGGTAGACTTTTCCTGCTTGGCCAGCCTCTCCTTTCTTTAAAGAGCGGATCACAGAACCATCATTTGGGGTTGGAAGGGAATTCAGTGATCAAAGAATCTAGCTCTCTCATTTTACAGATGGAGGGAAGGGCTTGGAGCCAGGAAGTCAAGTTTAAATTTTTCCTCAGGCAATTACTGGCTATGTGATCCTAAGTAAGTCGTTTAATTGCTCCCAGCCTCAGTTTCCCCATCTGTAAAATGGGGCTAATAATAGCACCTACCCCTTAGGGTTGTTCTGAGGATTAAATGAGATAATATATGTAAATCACTTTGTAGACCTCAAAGGGGTATATAAGCTAGCTATTATTATTATTTCACTTGTATTTATTTAACGAGGAAAAGAAATCTCATGGTGTTTTTGCTTTTTTTTTTTTTTTTAACTCAAGGTCTTCTTTCTTCAGTTGCTCACAATATTCTACGTCTTCCTTTCTTTTTTCCTTCTTCCAAGACAGCTTCCCTCGAGGCATTCTACCACTTAAAACCAGGTCGTTCCAAATAGAGTAATTCATCTTTCCCTACAAAATCTAACCATTCTTCAACTTCCTCATCACAATTTGTGCCACCACTAAGCTCATACAGATTGTTTTTTCTCTGTAGAGATCACGCATTCCCAGTTTCCTCTCTAGTCCCGCACCCAAGCTCCTTATGCGTTTTCCTCTTCCATTATCAATGATAAAGGAGCTGGACTAGGTGGTCTCTAAGGTCTCTTTGACCTCTGACGTTTTCTAAATCTTTGATTCATTTTCAAGCATTCTTTTGATTCAATTCAATTCAAAAAGCATTTGAATGAGGGCTTACAAAATGTAAAGCACTGTCCTAAGTCCTAGCTGAGTGAACCTTGTAAAGTCTCTCAGTCTGCTTTCAACAAATTCATGATACAATGGAATGGGTGTTGGATTGGGGATCAAAGGGCATTTTTTCAAATCTAAGCTCTGCCATTTGCTAACTCTATGACCATTTCACCCATTTGGGCCTCTGTTTCTTTACATGTAAAATGATGAGGTTGAATTAGATGGTCTCTAAAATTCCTTCCAGCTCAAAAAAATAATTCCTTCCAGCTCTATGGTCCTAGGAACTTCTGAACATGGGCATTAAAACCTGTACCAGTTATAAAACAAACCTCTTGCACCATGCTTGTAGGTCATTCTTTGCATTAAGCATTTGTCTCATACACTTCATATTGCTTCACTAAATCTTTTCTCTTCCTTCTAATGCTTATTTGGGTCTCCCCTTGTTGCTCCTAAAGCCTTCTTACAATAACTATGTCTGACTTTAGTTACTGTGATCAGATCAACAACCCTCTCAGTCCAGAGAAGGTTTATTTTTTGGATCGTATTGGTTACACACACATACACACGTATGTGGCATACATGCATGTCATATTGTATATACTTGCATATATATGTACACACATGTACATATGTGCATACATGTGTATACATATGACTTTGTTTTATTTTCCCCTTTACATTATGAACTCCTAGAGGGAAGGCATTACAACTCACAGAATTTTCTTTTCAATTTTTTTTTTCTCCCCAGAGTAGTGAGAACAATGCCTTCTACAAGTAGGTTTTTAACAAATCCTTGTCAAATGACTGAGGATGCCTATTTTGGTGTATTAATACATAGCTACTTTCATCTATTCATAGATTCTTTAAGCTGGAATGGAATTTAGTGGTCAACCTCCTTTGGTGCCTTTGTACATACTGTCATTTGTACTTGAAATGGTCTCATGCAACCCTTTGGCTTTTCATTTCATTCCTTAAAGATGCCACCTTCACTGTGAAGCTTTTCCAGATCCTCTTCCTTCCCAATCTCTCAAAATGTTCTATTCAAATATCTCCTATAGACTTATATTATAACCCATATTGCAGTGATTTGTGTATTTATTTTACCCACTACTACACTGGAAGTTCCTTAAGGGTAGGAACTATGTTTTTAATGTTTATACCACCAATATCTAATATAATAAATTGCTTATTTTATAAATTTTATAAATTGCTAATAAGTAGGTGCTTATTAATTTTTTTTTTAAGATTTGGACTTGTCCTTTTTTCTTCTACTTTAAGACTGTTTATTCTGTTTAAAAAAACGTTCCACTGCTGCCTCTTGTCTTTAAGTTACAGACATTTACAACTGACTCTCTGGTCTGAACCTTCTCCTGTGAAAAAGAAAAGCAAGTAAGCAAAAATCTCTAATAAGAAAACCTTGTGTGACAACACATATGATATTCAGTCCTAATAGTATACCATCCCTCTACAGTGAAAAATGAGTCATGCTTCTCCAGGAACCTCATTGGTTTTTCCATTCCTCAGAATTCAACTTCCTTCTAGTGATCTTTTCATTTAAATCATTATATTGTGTTTATTATTCCCTTGATTTTATTTGCTTCACCCTTAATCAGTTCATACACGTCATCCTATGCTTCTCTGAATTCCTTGTATTCAGCATTTTTAAACTATTTTTTTCTTCTTATGACTCTGTCCAGTGAATATTCAATCATTATTATTGTCTGAATCTCTGGAAAACTCTGCTGAGACCCCTTATAGCATAATATCATCACTCCTACCCCGTTTAGAGAACAGCGTCCCCCGGACAGTTCTAGTTTTAGCGCGGTTTTCACTGTTAACTGTGACACTGTTTCTACAACTGACCTAACCTCCCTTTCATGGTATCTCTATAATGATAGCTATGTCTGAGCACATCAGGATCCCAGTAATATTAGGCGCCTAAAAAACACCTAGATAGACAGATAGGCTTCCCACATGGCCTGAGGCAAATCACTTGACCTCCTAGATCCTCCATGTCTTTATCTTAAAAATGGAGATGCTGATAATGGTTTGTAAAGTACTTTGAGATGGTTATTTACTTAGTGTAAGTGCAAATTATCTATAATTAAGAGTAACAATAACCCGACTTACTTTTTTTATTGTTAATATTGAATTTGCTGCTCGGGAATGGCTAACCTGTTCTGATTATTTGTTTAGTACAGAGAACTCACTCTGATGTTTACATAGCTTTTATTCAAACTTTCTCCTGTGTAAATTACAGTTGGCAAGAAGGATGGTTTTGAAATAAAGAACCTTAACCAGAAAGAAAACAAAATCATACTTCAGAATTCTACCGCATCTAACGCTAGCTTCCTGATATAGTTGGTCTTCTTCAAAAAAGGATGAACAAGTAACATAAGCATCAGTGGTGATGACTGGTATCTTTTCTCAAGAGCCACAAATATGCCTGTACTAATGCTACAATGGACTTGTCCGTATGCATAAGAAGGCATAAACTCTATTGAGATGTTTAAAAAAAATCAAAGAAAGAAGAGAAAGTCCTGATTTTCCCAGCTCGATCAGAAAGTTAAAGTATACAGGCTACAGCATACCAAGAATATTTTCTTTTGGGGGCTGGGCAGCTTTAGCCTGGGGTAGTAGGGTGACACAAGGAGGCTTCAGAGAGCTCTGAATAGCAGACTGTGGAGAATCTTGTGGCACTGATGCCTCTTCCTCTTGACTACCTTCCTTTAGACTTCTCTGCCTCTCTCTCTTTTTGTCCCCAGAAAGCTAAGTAATAAAGCACCTGTCCATTCCAGATCCAATTCTGCAAGGAATTTCAGCCCCTGTAATACTGCCAGTTCTGAAAGATACAGGTTTCCATACTATGCAGACATAAAGAATTGTTAAAAAAAAAAAAAAACACAACAACAAACCTGTCAATTTGGGAGATGTTGAATTAACCAAAAGATTAATGTAGGAAATGCAACCTGAAAGCCAACAAGCAAATATTCTAAGTGAGGCAGGGTGCACATTTCAGCATCCCTTTCGAACTGCCGAGCTCATAGAAGCTGCAGCAAGGGGATGCATTAGAGCTACAGACTAGAGCGAAGACAGACGGCAAGCATGCATAAAATAATCACAGCGTCATGTTCCAGAATTCAAAGCAGGCAGAAACATGTTGCCGTTGTGGGAAGGCTTTCTGTAGCCCTTCTGAATATACGTTCAAAGATGAGTATTTCAAGAGATGTAATAGAAAAGGGAAAATCCAAAGATTTTGTTACTCAAGGAAGGGTACAGAGAGAGGATTCCCCTGAGGACTGGAAACTAAATAAAAATATGCATGCTGTGGTTGCAGATAATAGAGACTCAGGCTGTGAGAGTGGGGTAGCCAGTTTAGAGATACAGCATTCAGCATATTCAGCATGGGCGAGAGTGATAGAAAAATAATCTGGTTAACACCCTGGGTAGAGGGAGAGATTCTACAGATGCAGCTGGATACAGGATCAGCAATGTCCATCATCTTGTCAGGAAATATCCCTCAAAAGTGTAAAATTGATGGAGACACAGACCAGCTAAAGACTTATATGGGGGGGGGGGGAAGAGAGACACAGAATCTCCTTAGGAGTGATGCAAGCAAATGTAAATAAAGATATAGACAGATAAATGGATGGCTGGATGAATAAATGAATGAATGGATGAAGATAACCACCAGTACAATACAACTAATCCATACACACCCATGAAAGCAGGCCCCAAACATTGTTTTTTCCCCTACTGTGGCTACCTCCTTAAAATTCAGCTAGGATTGCACTCTGAGCATATTTCACTCACCCCCACTGACCAACAGCCCAACAGCTGAACAGCTAAGCAGCTTTTGAACATGAACCAGAAAGATATGAGAGTGGAAGGTACCGAAAGAAAAGGCAGAAAGAGCTAAAGTTCCCTGAAAATGCATACCACAGGTCCATTGGGCATACAGGCCATATATGCATATATATTCTAGAAAGAAATAAAGGATCAAACCGAAGAACTAAAGGTCACTTTTATGGGGAGTCTGGGATAGAGAGTACCACTTTTTCTTCCTTTAGTAAGGCGAGGTATTGCCATCATTTAATTTTGTAGCAGACCTTTGGCTTTTTAAATGGTCACACTGGTGGCCTGATGGGAAGACTAAATTGGTTTTAAAAAAAAAAAACCAAACATACTGTTAGATTGACTAGAGTACCTTATCTTTAAGTCTATGTCGAAAAGGTTTAGAGTGCCTTCTAAGCCTTTCAAGATGCCTGTGAAGTACCTGATTTTCCTTGACCAAATATTTTCATTCCACACAATTTTAAATCCCCATAGTTGCTTTCCTGTGCTTTAAATGTCTTTATGCCAACTTTAATTTCCATCTCCTCAGCAGAATGTGATAACAGAATGAAGCATTCTAAACAACTCTTTCAAGGGACTGAGAATTTAGTGACTTTGGAAAAGCTTCTCAGATCATCATTACCTGGTCTACTAAGCAATGACTGTGTACGTAATCCTGGCATAGAACTGGCTGTGGTTTGGAGGGAAGTTCATGATAGGGAGAAAATCAGTACTCTTTACTTTTGTAGGATAGGCAGTAATCTTAAGGCTCATTTAAAATGTGTTAAGAGTTCAATAATTAAATCACTAAAAGCAACCTTGTACCAAAGATGCTCCTTAAAATTCAAGATATATTTGGCTCTGGTATCAAAGCTATGGAATAACATGGAAAAGAAATTTGGTTTATGTCAACGGCCTTTGGGGCCTATGTGGGAGAGTAGGGAAATGGGAAGCAGGTAAAAACACAATGATATGGCCTATGTTCTCGTTCAAATGTAGTTTTCTAATCCATAGTGGATGCACAGATGATATGGCTTGGTAGATTAGCATTCCCCAAAATGAAGCAGAAACTTTATTGGGAATTGCTAGCATTGGGAATAAGCTAGCAGACCCTCTGAGGGCAAGAACAACTCTAGGCAGTAGATAGATAAATTACTGTTTTCAACCTAGGTCTGAGCCTTCATTTATGTGGGCAAAACACACAAAAGATTGCTACTTGGGAACTGTCACATTGACCATAATGAAGTAGTCATGTTTTGTCACCTAGACACTGCAGGAATTTATGTTAAAGAATAATTAAGAGATAATGCCTTCACAACAATGTCTTATCTGTACAGGGCTTCCCCCTTGCTCTCCTGTCTCTTGATCTTCACATTAGATCTTTGAGAACTTTTCAGGGACTACATATCCTAGAATCATAAAATAATAGCTCTGTTATTAGGCAACTAGAGGGTGCCATGAATAGAGAACTGGACCTGAAAGACCTGAGTTCAAAACCTGCTTCATATATTAAATACTATGTGACCCTAGGCAAGTTATTTAACTTCTCTTTGCTTTAGTTTCCTCGTCTATATAATGGGGGTGATGATAATAATACCTACCTCTCAAGATTTTTGTGAGAATAAAATGAAATAATATGCATAAAGCACTTTGTAAACCTTAATATAAATACATATTAATTATGTAAATATAAATACAAATGCTTAATAATAATGACAATGATGATGGTGATGACAGAAATAACTTGAGGTTCTCACCTCAAAAAGGCATTTAATCTGACAAAAGATGAAAATGGTCAGTGTGGGAGCAGTTATATAGGATGATAAGCAACCTACTGAATTTCTAGTATAATTATGCATTGGTCCAATTGTTCTAGAAAACAATTTCAAATATTCTAGAAAATTCGCTAAAGCATACATGACTCAGTGATACCAGTACCAGGCATATAGCCCAAGGAGGTCAAGATAGACAGAAAGGTCATCTAACTAAAAAAAATATTTATAGTCACTCTTTTGTGGATGCTGATTAATTGGGAATTGGCTGAACAAATTGAGGTAAAGAATAATAGCTAAGATTTACATAGCACTTACTATGTGCCAAGGACTATGCTTAGCGTTTTATAATTATTATCTCATTGATCCTCACAACAACTCTGTGAGGTAGGTGCTATTATTATCATAATTTTACAGAAGAGGAAACTGAGGCAAAGACAGGTTAAGTGACTTGCCCAGGGTCACACAGCTAGTTTAGTCTGAGGTCTGAATTTGAACTCAGGTCTTCCTGACTACAGGTCTAGAACTCTATTCACTGAGACACCTAGTAATGGAACAGTATTGTCAGAAGAAAAAAAAAACCAAAGAATTCAGAAAAATGTAGAAAGAATTGTATGAAATGATGTGAAGTAAAGTCAGTGTAACCAAAAGATCAACTTGCACAGTGATCACAGGGTAAAGGACAACAATACTGAAAAACATCAGGAAACAAATGTTTACATTTGTTGGTATTTGTCAAGATTGTGATATAAATAATCTTTTTTAAAAAAGAAAAACATCAGAATTTTGAAAAATGGAATGACCAATCTTGACTTTAGAATACTCCTGGTAAAATATGTCTCCCTCCCCTTGGTAAGGAAGTGGTGAACTACATGTAACATATGTTGTCACACATTGACAATGTGTTGGTTTGTTTTATTTTAATTACACTTTGTTACAAGGAAGGGCTCCTAGTTGAAGGGGTGTCATCAGATAAGCAGGACAGCAATGGGAAAAAAACACATTTACTTTAAAAAAAAACCCAAAAAAACTAAATGAAAAAAGTCATCTGATCCAGGACCTAACTTTTAAGTAATTAATTGCAGCATAACCATTTCAGATTGCTTAAAAATTGGTCAACTCCTGTCAGAAAAATTCTTCTTTGTGTCTAGCCCAAAACTCTTGCTTTTTCCCATTTCTTATTACTCTTGCCGCTGATGTCATGAAAAACTACTGGGTGACATCTTGTGCATAACAAACCTTCATATACTTCAAAGTCATTATTACTTTATCTACCTCTCTTAACCATTAGGCCTCAACAACAGGGTAAGTTGCCTGAATCCATGTAAGAAAGTAGGTGAGCTCGGAGAACTCTTAGGGGAGCACAGAACTGAAACTGAATGATTTGGTGGCCAGCACACAAATTCTTTTCCTCCACTCCCGAATACCAAAGAGCAAAGTTGACGCATAGATATCAATATACTTTATGAATCCCCTAGCAACAGCAACTAATGTCCTGTCCTCTAGAAGACTATATGCCTCAAACCTGGTATCACTTTACTTCTTTGCCTTTTTGCCACTCTTAATAGGACCCTTCTTTTCTTCTGTCAAGATCTGAGCATGCCCCTAATTTATAGATGTAGCTTTGAAATGTTATTTTCTTTGTAGAAACTTCATAGATTTTTCTACTCACATTCAAAAGCTTGAGAAACTACCTCAGTCCTACTAACCATAGACAGGCTCCTGGTTTCTTTTTCGGTACAGGCAGGCAGTGTACAACCACCGTCCCCTGCACAAGACGTTCAGTGAGATGCTGCTTCTTCCGCCTCTAGGGAGCCTTAATGTACTCGGATTCCCTCTGCAGAGTTCCTGATACGCTCCTAATCTCCTCTATATGGACTCCTGACAAGGCCCCAATCCTTTTCTGCTGAATGCCGATGACACAATCCTTCCCTTATATAGTCCTTCTAATCTTTTTCCAGTCTGTGTGGTTGATAGAAGCTGTAGACTTGCTCTGATGCTACAAGGGTCAGAAGTGTTTTGCTAGGATACTGTGGGGGAGTGGTTTTAAAAACAAACTGTGATATTGCATTAGAAATGGCACCACTTAATACAATAAAAAGGACTCTGTCTATTTTCCATTTTCCCAAATCAGAGTTAAACTGACATAAGAGGATGATACATAAACACTCAGCAATAAATATGTCCACTATGTAGATTTGTTTCTATTTTATTTCTGTTATAATGAATAATTATAGTTACAATAAAGAAATACAATCTCTGTTCTGCCGAATAAAACTCTCCCTCTTTATTAACTTAGAAATAATAATGTGCTCTCTTTCCTATCTACCTAACACTGGAAAAATGTTTGTTTTAACCATCAAAATCATTTTAAAATATTTGAATGAAGGCCTGAAGTCTGTTTTAGTTTTCTGGCACTTATATGAGATCATCGGTATTCCGATACCTCAAAATACACCAATGAATAGAAGAAGAGAATGATGGACATATATTTGAATGTTTGTCATATTTTATAAGACACTCATCACGCTATTTAATATTTAAGTGACATTTTACATTTATTAAATATCCATTTGCATATATCATAGGTATACATTTCTAAATGTTTCTGGTTTTTAATTAATATGTTTTCGGACAGTGAAATTCCAAACAATGTGCACACCCTACTGAAATACATCTTCCTCAGGCAAAGGGCTACTTTTAAAAAAACAACTGTTTAAAAAAAAATTAGGTTAAGCATTGAAAAAGTAAAGACCAGGGAATATTGTCACTGCTTTGCTCTTCCGAAGTTCCCCTATAATGCAGTACTTAAAACTGAAAAATATGCTAACTCATGGATAATAGTAGGACCTTGGCCTTTTGGGTAATTTAGGAAAAGCTAATAAAATAGACTGATCTCTTTTCTACTTAGCAATGTAGCTTAGAAATGACTAGATATACAAAATATGTTCAGCACAAAACCCATCAGGATTTTTAACCCTCTGACCTGCTAAGGGATTTATGATGCTATGTGGCTAAGCATCGAGCTAAGACTCACTTCCTTCAGTGTATATACATACAATGCCTGGTAGCTGAATCATTTGTGGATTTCAAAGATCATTACTGATGTCATAGATCAAATCAATTTCAGTGATGCTATCATGGCCAATTGGAGAAATGACTCTTGTATTTTAAATATGTTAAGTATTGTTATGCAACCTAGCATTGCTTAGCAATAAAATAAAATCCACTTTTTAAAATGCCTGAAATGTTACCCTTACTAAACGGGTTGGTCATGTTTATTAACTACTAAAAGGAATAGGACACTGTTGCGCTTTGGAGAAAATTAACTGGAGACATAGAACTCAGAGACTAAGGCAGTTACCGTGTTTGTAACTAGACACACCAAGAAAAAAAATTGAACTACTCGAACATTTGATTATTACTTATGCAAAGTAATATTAGACTGTTACTTATAGTTTGTATATAAGGTGTTGGGCATCCTGACACAAAGTTTCTTAAGCTTCTGGACTGCTGGAGGAACTGGCCTCCCAGTCGCCAGAACTGTTGACCTGAAATAACAGACCTGGCTAGTTCACTATTTCTGAACAAGTGTAGGGTGCAGTGTAGAATTTCAATCTCAGCCTTCAGCTTTTGGCCTGCACAACTGACTTTTGTATCTTGCACTCAAGGACTCAGAACGGAGACCTTGTGCTTTGTGTACCCTCGTCTCAAGTTTCTTAAAGTTACAACAAAAGGCCATCGCCAAAAATCTGCATTCTAACTGCTGAATTGACTTCCCTGGCATAGATCGCAGGCATCTTTAGTTCCTGGTAGTGTAATTGCTGCGCTCTCTTTTTCTCCCTGACGATAATTTTGTATTGGTATGAGATTCGTTGTGAGTGATCCCGGTGAAGGGGAGGGGGATTCTAACTGTAAATGGAGTAGCTTTGTTCTAGGATACTCAAAATGCCTAGAGAGTATTAGGTGTTTGCAAACACTCGTGCGGGCTCCAGTTGAATTTGACAGAATAGATAGAAAATGCACGACATGCAGGATATCACAAGAGAATAATTTAAACATGGGTCAATCAAGAACGCGGCTACAGGAGGCGTCTTCAGCAACCAGACTGGGCAGGTGAGGCAAAAGGGTCACCGAAGAAGAAAACATCAACCATCCACCTTGTCTGGCTGTGCAAAACCAGGCACCTTCCTCCATGTCCACCCACCCACCCAAACAGAAAAGGTGGAGAGGGGCTAGAACGCAGTGTCGTTCCGCCCGCCCCCCCACTAGGATCCCCAGCTCTTCTTCCTTTGCTTCTATTTAGAAGGCGAAGGTAGAAAGCGCTAGCAGCTCCTAACATCCCTTTCCCATCAGAGCAGCAGCAACGTGTGTGTGTGTGTGTGTAGACACTCCAATTACTTCGGACACCTCTGTCCTCCCACCCTAGGAGCTGCACGCCCTCCCCTCCCCCAACTCCTGATGTCTCCTCAAATCCCACCTGGGTGCAACAGCCTCGACGTACTCCGCCTCCCCAGGTGCTGAGGCCAAGGGAGGGAGAAAGGGGGCGAAGTACGGGTGGGGAAATGGAGGGGTGGTACAATAAATGCATTAAATTCTGCATTAAGGTGGGAATGGAGGAGAAGGGGTCAGGGAATGGGAAGAAGAGGAGGTTCTGCCCCTATCTCCCTACTTGGATGCAGGAGGGGAAAAGGGCAACTATTCCTTTGCCTTCTTGTTCAAACTCCGCGACGAGTTCCTGAAGCAACGTCAGTTTAAGCTGTGTATTGCATTGTGTTGTGTGTACTATATAGGCGCCCTTGGCCTGACTTCCCCCCTCCTCCCTCCCGCGCCCGCTCCCCCAGGTGGGGGAAGGGCTGGGGGACAGGGAGGGGTTGATAGTGAGCTGGGAAACCCTTTCAGGAATTTAGTGGTGGTACTCGAAAGACCCAAAAGAAGGGATGACACCCCGATGTAGGCTTCAGGGTGGTGGGAAGGAGAAGGGATAAGAGAAAGGAGGAGAGAAGAGATCAGGCGATACTGTCTGGATAGCTGCGCCCGGCTTTCTTCCTTACCCTTCACCCCTTTGCTGCTCGCCCCTCTGCTGAGTAATCACCCACCCGGGCCGGCAGCTGCTGCAGCCACAGCAGGGCTGGGGACTGACGATAGGGGGTGGGGAAGAAGAGTGGGAAGCGCGGGGAGGGGAGGAAAAGGGGTGGGCAGCGTGGAGCTCAGATCCTGAGCGGACGGGACAGAGTGTTGTGGTGGAGTGGGGGTTAAGGGGGGTGGATGGGTGGGGCCCTGCCTGGTCTCTCCTGCCAAGTGCCTATTAGGAAAAGTAATTAAAGGGGTCCCGGGCTGTTTTCACCACAACCCTACACTTTCTTCGACTGAACAATTCGAAAAGGCAATGTCATCAGTCTGGAGTGAAAATGTCTGTAAGCAGCCCGCTAAATAACAGAGATCTCTGCCCTCATAGCACCCTGCCTCCAGAAAGCTGAGACAAACACAAACAAGGCAGCGTAGCGACCCTCACCGCAGCCCTGGCCTTGGGCGCCCGGCTGCAGTTGCCCTGGGCTCCCTGCCCCAGGCTACCTCACACTCTCACTCCTAGAAGTGGCTGCTGAAACCCTAATTGCCAAGGAGACTTGGAGCTGCTTTTCTAACCTGAGTAACCTCTCGCCTTTCTTTGCCTCTATTGTTGATGACCCTGGTACGTGAAAATAGAAAGTGTTGCCGCCGGACCCCCACCCTCACCCCCACCCCATCCCCACTCTAAGAGGTGCGTCAAGGTCTGGGATGGGGCGAAAAAGAGACCTGTTGAAAAGTAACAGCAACTTGAAAGACAATCCAATAATCACAGCAAAAAACCTCCCCCAGTATTATATTTTTAAAATGCCATAAACACTGCATTGCAGCGAGATTGCTGCCTCCTTAAATGTGCCAATAATTTCCATCTCACACAAAGAAATTCCTTTAACTGGGGATTTCAATGTAAAGCAATTCAAATGAGTAAGACCACTTTATTGCTCTTCGAAAATTCACATGCATTTATTCTGCTTAAAATTTGATATAGGGCATTTTTTTGTATTCCCATTTATCGCTTGCCAAGAAATAATTAAGAATAGGAGCTAGAAGATTAATTTTAAATAAAAAATCTTCTCAAATGAAAATGTCAGGTCATAAAAATTCCTTTTAAATCATAACAGCATATAAATCTTTGAAATTAACCATGTAATTACAATGTCTATCAACTTTTACCTTGAGCTTTGAGCCTCTCTTTTTAATCTTCCATTCTTTTTTAATGAATAGCTATTTTGAAATTAAAAAGTACTGTTCATTACACATGCCCCACTATAATAGGGTTTTTATCATATTTGCTCTATGTAAAAATACTTGCTACTTTGTAATTATTCACACGCCGATCCTTTCCTATATTGAGTAGAAAATAAAAAATGAAATAGAAGTCAAAGGTGCTTTAGAGCTGAATGATTTACACAATTCATTAAGGACGGTGATTTTTCAGTTAGCATCAGATTAAATGGTTACTTACTCTCAAATAGCCCTTGGGGAGTTGAATTGCTGGGTAGCAAACAGATTAAAGTTTGCATTGAAAGAAAAATTGAATTCAGAGGTAATCAATAGCATAATAGGGGCAGTGAGTGGTGCCTGCTGCCTGAAATGAAATTACCATATTTTTAATCTTAATTTTCCACTCTGTTTATCTGACAGTGTGGATGTGCAATCCAAACAGATAATGAGAGAGTAGGATATTGACACTGCTGTCCTCTGGAGTGCTTGTTTTCAGTGATTAAATGCTGTGATCTGTGATTACTTTGTGCAGAGATGTCAGGGCTGCTGGCCAGAACTATGGGAGGGACACTAACTCAGCAGCTGTAGCTCTTGGGTCTCTCAGGTCCTAATGTCTGAAATTCATTTTCTACCAGCTATATTGAAAAATAAAGATTACCTATTTATGTATATACTTCTGCCGCACAAATTACAATAATTAATTCCATTATTATTGTTGTCCTGATTCAAAAACATTTAATTAGATCAATATGTAGTGAACCTTCTCTGTAAGTGCTGTATTAACGAGCCAACGAACTTGCAAGTTTATAGGAAGATGTGAGTTATTCTAAGCATACATTAGGAAAGTTTGGAAGTAGAAAGTATTGTGAGAGCAGTTGTTGCTGTGAGAAAGCAAGATTGTTTGAAAAAAGAAACAGCTAGAGTAACCTTCATTGCATACACAACAAGAATCATTTTAAAATGCAAAGAAGTAAGTCTAGTTTATAGAAAGAGGTTAAGACTTGGAGGCAAAATGGGACTTTTGGGTTAATGATTGCATGTATTTAAATATTTATACAAATTAGTGTCAAGAACTAGGGTTATGTAGAAGCCTGGTTATGAAAAACATAAGGCATCATAGATTATTCAGAAAAGTCAATAAAATGTTTCCAATACTTGATAACCTAAATTGTGCCTGGACCGTTAAAATTTTTTTTAAAATTAGGAGCATGTATTCACTAAATATTATCTTAAAACAAAATTTACAATGCTTCCTCAAAGAGTAAAAAACCATGGGAGCGTTATTCCAACATGAATGCTTGGAAGTAGATTAAGAATAGATGATAACTGTTTCCCATCTATACTAACAATTGTCTACCACAGCTTTTACTTGAACTGTGATTAGTGGAGAGTGGAGTTCCATAATTGTATGTAGATTATTAACTTATCCTCTATACATGTTTCAAAAAAAAAAGCTAAAGGTAAGGAACATACCCTAGCCATGTGATAATGGATTATTTTATGCTATTTATTTCTACAAGTTGGAGTAATCATAGTACATGTATGGTGCTGCCATGACTTATTCAATCATTCCTTAAATAATCTCAAATAAAGGTAATATCTCACTCCTGAAATTGATGTATTCTATTTCTAATACACCTAGTAACATTCTCTTTTTCTCCATCATCTCTTACATGCTCCACTCTGGCAGGAAATGAAGCCCTGAGTTAAATACTTAGCAATAAACGGCCCAAAATAACTTTCTGGAAAAGGTGAATGGAACATCAGACTGCTATAAATTCAAGTTGGTTAAATCCCTTAACATCTATTAGTGTCCTTCACCAACCCCCCTGGGTTCCCCAGATGGTAAACTGGTTGAAGTTTCAAAGGTTAATAAAGCAAATATTTTAACCCCTGAACTGCCATTGGCACCTTGCTGTTGTATGTTTTTTGCTGGGTAAAATAAAGTAGAAAAAAAAATCAACACCTGGAAAAGAAAAGAAATGGCTGTGATGCTTGATTTTGGGATCTGGAAGTTGCTGCCTACACTCAGTTTGGTTTTCAGTAGGTGACTGACAAAACCTTGAAAGCCAAAATTATTTAAGTAGAGAGTTTAATCTTTGCTTTAAAACAAACTAGAAACGCCTTTAAGTAAAGATAAAAATATTTTTAAAAGATTGACAAAAAATGAACAGAAACAATAAGACGTCTTTTAAACAGACCTTTAAAATGGCACATTAAAAAAAAAATCTTAAGGTAAAAAAGCACCAGCATTTCCCTAAACTGTATTCAAGACACATGTTCATCAAAACTGACACTTAGGCTCTTGCTTAGTTTTATCTATTAAGTTCAGCAGTTCCTTCCTACCCCCTATTCCTATATATAAGTATAAACCCTTGATCAACCTTGCATATGTCCATATGGTTATGAATATGATAAAATCCTCTTGGTTTATGATAATTTGATCCGACAGTATTTTGTAAATTACTTTAAGTGAAGGTGACATCAGAACCAAAGATTGTAATTAAATAAGAGTACCAATGAATCAGCCTTGTATTGTTGAATCAATCTTCCGAAATTTGCTTGGGGATATAGCAATAGCAGTATCAGTCAGATAGATGAGGGGAGTTTGAACTGATTTTTTTCACATGCAGTTTTATGACCTCTTTGGTAATGTATTCAATATTCAGAAAAATCCATGAACTTGAATATAAACTGCATACAGCACAGTCTTCGTTACCAGCACATGCTTTTTCTTGATAACTCTTACATTGTATTTCTGGAAAAAAATTTTATTGCTACTAAAAAATGCTGATTGTTATAATACTAGAGTATGTCTGATAAATAGCCATTGACATGGAAAGTGGTTAAAGTACTATTTGAACTTTTTTCCCTGTCTCCTGACTACCTCTATAATCCAACTGAAACCTGGGTTTTCTAAGACTACAAAAGCCCTTCCTACCCTTGTACCTGAAGTCACCATACTAAGTTTATTGAGCTTTAGAGCACAGAAAGAGAGAGAGAAAATCCAAACCAATCTCTTTTCCTTTCACTTTCTAAATCCTGACATGGTCCATCACCTTTTAAAAATAGTGAGCTGGCCTTCCCCAAAAAGGAGAAAAGAAACAAAATCTAATGCAAAACAATTGAAGGAGGATAATCTAATCTCTAAATAAGGAGATGTGTTTCTGGAAGCTTAAGAAGGGTGAAGTTTCACACTGATGTCACCTTATTCTGAAACTATGAACCCTACAGGAGGTAAAGGGAAAAGTATCAATGCCACTTATCCATTTTTAGTCCCGTATTCCTAAAATTCTTGGTTTATTTAGAGTGGCTCTGACTTTTACATCCAGTAGGGCTACCGGAAGTCAAATCAGTCATAAAATTCAGTTCTACTCAGTAAACATTTATTAAATGATTAATCAAATATTCACTATGCAAGGATTTCAACTAAATAAGGTACAGAGTAGGCCACATAGATAGTTGAGTAAGATTTAGTCCTGCCCTCAAGTAAGTTGTAGTCTAGTAAAATAAATTATTTACTCCTCGTTGCCATTGTCTTCATCCTATTTTTTTTAAATGGCCCTGAGAAAATCTAGGTAGTTTTATATAAAATAGCACAGTCCTGAATTCCTACATATCATCAAATCTGTTTCACAAGCAATTCATCTCTCAAGGCCCCCTGGGTCCTCTTTCTGGATGTGAAATTCAGTTTTGGGGCAGTACAAGAAAAGTTCATCTTTCACTGTAAAACGTAAAAAGGACAGAATAGCTTAACTAAGCCAATTTGAAATCTTGAAGTGTTTTTATGATTTTTTTTTTTTGCTTTCTTCAAAACTGGAGGTGAGGAGATACATTTTGTTCGTTTTTAAAAAAGAGAAACAATTTTTCTAGCATTAGGAATAAACGTTTGCATTGAGAACCGGAAAATGAACTAAATAAAAACAAAAAAAGCAAACCAAGAGTTGTTAGATTAGGGTGCAAGTACTAATCAGAAAATATATTATTTAAAATACATTTTAAAATAATACTAATTTATTACTGAGTATTATTAATTATTGAGCTCAGCAAGAATTAAAGTATTTAAACTACATTTTAAAATAGTATTATTTACAATGCATTTTCCCAATCATTTTGATGGTAATCACCTAAGGTACTGAGAAACTGTTGGGTTTTGAAAAAAAAAATATTCCTGGAGCCAAATGGTCCTGAAGCTCTCACAACTTCCTGGTTTCGAATCATACATCTTTTAAAAGTTCATTTGTAGGTAGCATAAGACTGTGCCCATGGTAACCTTTTAAAAATGTTTGCCGAATTTGCATTTGCGTTACCCTGTCAGGCTACTTAGTATACTGAAGTAGTAAATTGACAAATAAAAGGATCTTGCAAATGAACTGTATGATACGGTCTTGACTACCTAGCCAGTATTCTCAGCTACAACATTGTTCTTTTATAAAAGGTTCTCGCTCTGGCCTTGCCCCTAGCTTTCAAAGTGGGTCTTAGTTTCTATACATCCAGGAGGTGAGATTAAATAGTCTCATAGAATCAAGGCTAGAAGAGGCCTTAGGATAACATGTAAGCCAATCCTGTCATTTTACGTTTCTCTGAGGCTCAGAGAATTAGGTGATTTGCTCAAGGTCACACAGGTACAAAGCGGTAGAGGACATATTTGAACACAGGTCTTGTAAAGCCAAATCCAGAATTCTTTCCAAGGTGCTGTGATGACCTTTCATTATCTTTCAAATTTTCTTTTGTCCCTCATTCTATGACATTTATCTTCAGTCTAAAATACTGAAAGCTCAGGATTCAATTTGTACCTCAGGGTTTTAAGTTAGATCTCCTTGGAAACTAAGAACAATGAAGAAATAATTCACCAAAGTTACACAGACTTTAGTTTCATGTAGGCAAACCATTAAGGTTAAAAATCATTTTTTTGGATAAACAACATTTAAAAATGTTTACCTAATGTTGCCATGCTCATGTTTTAATGGATGGTTTCCAAGTTTTAATTTCTGTGAATAAATCTTCCCTAGATATTTATTTTATTATGTGCTTTGAAAACTGTGAAATCTATGCAAATATAAGGTATCATACCTTTTTTTGTGGATTGAAGGCCCATTTCTAGGGGGCATACTGGAGCCAGCTCTAACTAGCTTGTGAAAGCCCATTGTTAAAGTTTCAGTGTGAGCAAATATTTATACCTCAGATACCTACAACTATGAAAAATCAAGGTTTCATTTAATGTTCTGTTGATGGGCTAGACTTGAAGTGTTAATATTGCAAATTAAACTTAAAAGTTTACACACACACACATACACACACATGCACACGCGCACACACACACCTATTAAGCATTTAGGACCCTGTGTTGCTGTGGAAATAATCCCTGAGCTCAACAGGAGTGCAATAGAAGGTTCAGAGAATAAAGTCATCACCAGGCTGGAGGCTTTGTGACTAGAAGCTAACAATAATACTAATATTACTAATATAGTATTATATATAATATACTAATATACTATAATATATTACTAATATACTATCACATATAATATACTAACATACTATAATATATTACTAATAATACTAATATACTAATAACAAAAATACCAATATTACTAATATACAATCATATATAATATACTAATATACTATAATATATTACTAATAATACTAGTATACTAATAACAAAAATACTAATATTGCTAATATACTATTATATATAATATACTAATATACTATATTACTAATATACTATTATATATAATATACTAATATACTATACTATATTACTAATATACTATTATATATAATATACTAATATACTATATTACTAATATACTATTATATATAATATACTAATATACTATACTATATTACTAATATACTATTATATATAATATACTAATATACTATATTACTAATATACTATATTACTAATATACTATTGTATATAATATACTATGTTACTAATATACTATAATATATTACTAATATACTATTATATATAATATACTAATATACTATATTACTAATATACTATTATATATAGTATACTAATATTACTAATAATACTAATATGCTAATAACAGTAACAATAATCAATAGGCACAAGTAGATGATGTAGTAGCTAGAGCAAGGTCCTAGAATCGGGAAGTCTGAGTTCCAATTTGGCCACAGAGGCTTACCAGCTGTGTGACTTTGAGCAAGTCACTTGATTGCTGTCTGCCTCAGTTTCCTTATATGTTAAATAGTGATAATAAAACCACCTACCTTCCAGGGTTGTTGAGAAGATCAAAAGGGATACTAATTAAAAAGTGCCTGGTGTGTAGTAAGAGCTAGCTAAGTGTTAGCAATTATTATTGCAAATAATAATTGGCATTTATCTAGCACCTTAAGGTTTGTAAACTACTTCATGTTCATTATCTCATTTGAACCTCGCCACGCCCCTGCCTGTTTCATAGAATCACAGAATTAGAAAGGATTTCAGAAATAACCTAGTTCAGTTGCTTCATTTTACCAGTGAGCAGTCACAGGTGGAGACAGATGAAGGGATTTGCCCAAGGTCACATAGCTAGGACATGGTGCAGCTAGAACTCAGAGCCCCGTCTTTTAATTCCAAGCCCATCACATTTTTCCTTCCATCTTCCCTCTGCCAGAGAAGACCACCAAGAAGTTCTTTTAGAACAGAGGAGAATGAGTGATAAGGAAAACACAGTGACCTAACCGTGTTGGTGGACTAAATATTTCTGGGGGATTTATTGAAAAATAAAATTACTGTCTATGGACTAGACCTAAGGGTGGGCTGTTTAACAAGATCTCTGTGATGTAGTTTTAAGTTGAATTGGCATCATTAACATTTTTCTCTATCATTTTCTTAAGTCTATCTAGACTGCAGGCTTGTACAACCTGTGGGCCACTTGGCTCACTGGAAAGGCTTTTGGCCTGGCCCACGAAAAATGTAGAGGAAACTCTCCATTTTTCATAGGCCGCCCAACATCCTTTGGTGTGCCCTAAGTGGCTCACAGGCCACAAGTTGTGCAGGCCTAGAGTCCAATTGGGATGGGGAACCTTTGACCTCAAGGCCACATGTGGCCTGATTCCTTGGGTGCAGCCTTTTGACTGAGCCTTTTGACAAAATAAATCCTTTTATTAAGGGGATTTGTTCTGTGATGTCAAAGGGCTGCACTTGAGGACCTACAGGGCCACATGTGCCCTCAAGGCCACAGGTTCCCCACCCCTGAAACCAGTGGTAGCATTCAAATAAATTAACAACCAGTTCTCCACAGAACCAAGCGCCACCGCCCCCGCTGACAACCGGCTAGCAGAACTCAACCTAAAATTAGTTACTGGTTCTAACTGGTGTGAACTGGCTGAATGCCACCACTGCCTGAAACAATCAACACACAATCAATTGAACCTTTATTTTGAGCATGTGCTGCTGCTGATTTCTGAGGTGCGAATGCTCACAATGAAAAGTGAACAATAGAGCTGGCTCTAGCACAACCTTGACCGGACCCCTCCCCTTCAATATTCACCTGTTGTCTCCAGGTGTAAATTAGGGCAGAGCAGGAAGAGGTGTTCAGCTCTTTGGCTACAAAGGGTGCAAGAAGGTCTTTATTTCAATGCTGTGACTAGATTTTTATCAATTGATTCACTAATATGTATTGAACACCTTGAGATCTCGCTAGTGATTTTTCAATTCATGCCTTCTCCCTCCTGGAAGACGAAAAAGCTGATTTGATGACATCCTAAGGTTGGGTCAAATCCAGGGGTGAGGAGCCTGCAGCTTCGAGGCCACATGTGGCCCTCTAGGTCCTCAAGGGTGGCCCTTTGACTCAATCCAAACTTCACAGAACAAATCCCCTTAATAAAAGGACTTTTTTCCGTAAAGTTCAGATTCAGTCAAAGGGCCATCCTTCAGGACCTAGAGGGCCACATGTGACCTTATGGCCACAGGCTCCCCACCCCTGGTCTAATGAATCAGGGCAATTGTTAACAAATATTTGTGGGAAATATTCTTTTCCTCTGGTTAATGTCTTTGCCAAGGGTGCTCAGACATGACTGCCTCAGAGGGTCAAAGATTACTTAGCTGTCCCACTCCCGCTGACCCCAGGAGAAATAAAATTTCAGGGTTTCTGTCTGTCATTATTTTGGTTAATTCTTAAAGAGTGAATTTACTCTTTAAAATGTATCCAGATCACCAGTAGAAAATATTTAAAACAAAACACAACAACAACAAAAGCCAAAATGTACTTAGTTACAAAGTTGGAAGGCAGATGCCAACTCTACCATTTACTGTGTGATTAACTTGAACCTTGGTTTTGTCACTTGTAAAAAGGGCACGTTGGAGCTAGCTGATCTCTGAAGTCCTTTCCAGATCTGGCACATGGGCCTGACAGGCACTGGCTTCAGGCTTTTAACATTCTATGATGTCCATGATGACCACCCATGTTTTGGGCGGCCTATGTAAAAAGGGATGAATTTTATTTTGGACACAAGAGATTTTCTTTCCATGAACTCAGTTAAAGTCAACACACATTTATTAAGCATCTATTATTCAATTTAGTTCAGCAAGCATTCATTAGACATGACTTTGTGAAAGGCATGATGTGAGACACAAATGGAAGCTTCATTCTGCTGTGCTAGGCACCAGGGAAGATGAATAAAAAATGAAAAATAAGGTAGCTCTTGACTTCAGTGAGTTTATCATTTAGTAGAAAGGATGCAGTATGTATACAATGACTAATATAAGTTGCAACACCCTGTCCCTGGGACAGATCAAATGAGGAATGAGAGATTCAAGTGTCATTTCTGGCTGTGCATATCAGAGGACTCATGGAGGAAGTAACACTGAACTGGGGGTGTTGACGGAGAAGACAGATTTCAATAGTTTAGATGTCACAATCAGGCCCGTGTCCTGGAGCAAGCTGAATATTTTAAATTCTGTGTCTTAAATACTTTCTATATTGCTCCCTATACCTAGAATGCTCTCCTCATTTTCTCCAACTTTTGAAATCTTGCGGGGCCTTCAAGGCCCAATTCAAATATTTGCTGCTTAGGATCACAGATTTAAAACTTCTAGGAATCTTAGAGGTTACCTAGTCCAACAACTTCATTTGATAGATGAGCTCACTGACACCCAGAGAGTTAAGTGATTTCCCCAAGCTCATACAGGTAGAATTTGAACCAGATCCAGTATTCTTTCCACTGTGCCATCACACCTCCCAGTACCTTCTGAATCTCAACCAGCTCAAAGTGATTCAATTCAGTAATTCAGTTAAAAAATTTAAGCACCTACTAAGTACCAGGAACTTTGCTAAGTGTCAGGGATACAAAAAGAGGCAAAAGATGCCCTCAAGGAGCTTACAGTCTAATGGAGGAGGGTGAGCTTCTCATCCCTGAAACTCTCATAAAACCCTTGTGTACTAATTCTATTATTTTATTTAATCCCTTCAATGAAAAAATATAATTCTATTCAACACTATTGTATGTATACATGTTTCATCTCTCTTTTATAAAGATCTTCTTGGGAGGGACTTAGATCTACTAGCCTCTTTATCTCCTTTACCGCCCAGTATAATGCTTTGCCCATAGTGGCATTTAATAGATGTTTGTTGAATTTGTTGGTTTAACTGGCACACCATAATACTTCTGAAGATTCTTAATTTCATTTATGTAGGTTCTCCTTCCATAGATGCTCTTCATAAATTGCATGGAAGAAAAAATTCTTCACCTAGTAAATGAGGTTTTGAGTGAGGAACCTCTCCAGGCTGGTTGAGACAACAGATACAAAGCCTTTCATTGGGTCCTCCTTAAAGACCTGTGTGGTAGGACTTTCTGGAGCTTCAGCTTCATTGGCTTACCCTGTTGGGAAGCTAGGCTTTTCTGGACTTCTTGTCATGATGAAACATCAGAATTAGCACCTTAGTGAAACTGGATAGCTTCAATAATCATAGTTATCCATGCCACAAAGCTATTAGGAGCTTAAGATACAAAAGAAAGTTTCTATTTATTGAGGAAACATTACAGATGGTAGTGGGAAAAAGAAGGTTTAACCCTATAGATATGCCTGATAGGAAAGAGAATGGTGAAGGCATCTTCTCGTAAAGTCTGCACTTTGTGTCTGCCACTATTTCCTGAGCTGACTTATTAGGGCTGTAGCTGCCCTTTTGTCTTATAATCAATTTCCTTTTGAATTTTGGTGTCTGAGGCAAAGGTGTGATTTTAATATATTTCTTGGAGAATCAGTTTCCAAGAATATACAGTATCAACCTTTAAAAAATCTATACACATAATTTGATTTTTTTTTCTAGAGTAACAGGATGTTTATGCTATTCATCTTTCTTCTGTACTCTGAGCTGGAGTCCTCTCTGGCTTCTCTAGTTAGGATTCAAATCAGGTAGCATGATCAGTGAATTTCCGGGCTGCAATAAGCATTGGCACTGGGTAATGTTTGTTACTTCGATATTCAGGGGTGATGGGTGAAAGGGAAGGTAGCAGAGATCACTCACACTGCTGAGGATGTGAATTTCTTCAGAAGGCTTCTGTTTCTATTACTTGTACTCTGCTTACATCATAACAGCGATTTGCATGAAAGGAAAATGGAAAAGAGAGAAACAATACAGCCCATGGAAATATCCACACAGGGAGAGGGCTTGAGCTTTTACTAAAATATATACTAAGTAAGGGAGAATTACACTCCCTAACTTTGTCAGTTAAAATAAAAAACTCCCAGGGCTCAGAAATGAGAGAGCAGGCGGTATCTGTGACTTTTTTTTTCCTTTAAAAAAATGAAAGGTACTGAAAATTCACTGAAAAGAATAGATTTTGTCATCCTGATTTTTCCCCCTTCAGATTAGAGTGAATTGCCCCCTTTGAGGACCATTTATTACAATGCTACTGCTATAGTGTGTAAATATCTCTAGTAAATTGAGAACATAAATATGTTTCCAACGATCTGAACAGGCTCATCTCTCAGCAAGTCCCTTTCTCATTTTCTGACTTTTTCCCAACTGTTTTCCTCCATCTCCAAAAGGTCTTCCTTTCTCCCTCCCTCTCTCTTTCCCTTCCTTCCTTTCCTTCCTTCCTTCTTTCCTTCCTTCCTTTCTTTTCTTTCTCCCCCTTACTCTTTTTCTTTCTCTTCCTTTCTTCTTTTTATCTTCCTCTCCTCTCTTCCTCTCCCCTCTCCTCTCTTCTCCTCCCCTCTCCTCTCTTCCCTTCCCCTCCATCTTCCTTCTTCCTCTCCCTCCCCCTCTTCCTTCTTGCCTCCATGTTACTTTCCTCGTTTTAAAGATGAAGAAACAAAAACACAAAAAGGTAACTACTTAGTGGTGGTCATAAACAACTTCCTCCTAGCAGAGGTCTCTAAGTTTAAAAATTCACTGACCTATCCATTTGAACTATGTTTTTACATACAGTCTATGTATATGCTCATTTATAGTTGCTAAAGGAAGAAAAATATCTGTAACTAAGGAACAAAAGCTAATAATCTCGTAAGTAAAAGAAAAAAAACTCGCAAAACCCAAAACTTATTAATACAATTCAAGCAACTTTCAAAGTATTAGTATCAAAATTGACAATATCACAAAAAAATTCAAGTAGACACTAATTGATTGAGGCTGTATCTTAATGCTGCTATTACATATGCTTTTTTCCTTCTAAATTTTAACTTACTTTTGTAGGATTTGACTAGCCTCAAATTCTATGACATATTTATTATTCATATCCTTTCCCACTTCTTGATTTGATATTTTTGATAATATACATTTACCCTCAGTCTACGAACTTTCCAGCACTGTGCCATACTATGCTAAGGTTATATATTGCCTTTTGGCTTTTGTAAGGTTTTTATGATTTATCATGGAGTACTTAAATTAGAAATACATTTATTTATTTTTCTAATACAATAAAAACTTTAACAGGATTTAGGCCTACCTAATAGGGAATTCATTTGCTTCAGGTTCAATTATTTTGTGTTACTCATAAAATTCTCGATATCCCATTTCATAATTTTTTCTCTTTAGTGGGAGGAAGGCAGGGTATTTGGTTTTGCTATGAAAGGTTCATATTAAAAAGCTAAATAAGCAAAATTGCCCAGAATTAAATTAGTCAACTCTCTTCCAATATTCTACTTAAGGAGTTGTATAAAGTTCAATTAAAAAACCAGGGTCTTTAAAATGAAAATTTCTATAGAGACTCTGGGAAAGGGGGTCAAGTCCACTCAAGTCTTTATCTTGTCTTTCATTTTAAGGAGCATAGGCTATCCTGCCTCTTTTCTTTGCTGTGCAGTTTGACTCCTCCTATGACTTTGGGCCATCATTTCAACTTCCTTTTCCCTTAGCATCCTCATTCATAAAATGGTGATTAAAGTACTCTCTATCTACTTCTTGCATATATGTTGGAGAGTTAATTAAAGAATATCTTTAACAACTTTGAGCTCTAGTAAGAATAATCCTATACTTTAAATATATATACCATCAGCATAAGGTGTGAAATATTCAAGGAGGGTTCTGAGAACCATGCTGTATGAACAAAGGGTAAAGGAACTTGTTATGTTTTTAGGTTGGAGATGAGGAAACTTAAAAGGAGATGAGATCATCCTATCTTAGAGGACCGTTGTATACATGGATTTTTCCCTTGTAGCCTCAGAGATAAAATACTATAGGCTAGTAATGCAGAAACTACATCCCTAGAGATTTTAAAGAAGAGAACAAATGATCACTTGGCCCAGATAATTTAGAAAACTTCCTGAAAACAGGGGCCCTGGACCTAGTGATTCTGCCAAGTTACTTCTAGTTCTGTGATTTTGTGATCATTATCATTTTGCAAACCCCCAAACTTTGAGCCTCTTAAAAAAAAGTAAACTTGTTTTTGCATAAAAGAACATAGAAAATAAGGTGTCATTTCCATGCTTTTCTCACACCATGCCTTAAGTGTAAGGAACGTGTAATTGTTAATTGGCAGCATTTGGCCTTTGCCTTTTCTTTTCTTTTTAATGTTGAAGTGTTTTGCTTAATGTCATTCATCATCAGAGCAGCAGCCCTTATGGTTTAGCTAGTTACCATTCCAAACATGCAAATACTGGCCTGAATTTCTGGGCTGAGCAATGTCTTTACAAGGAGAAATCAAAAAAGAAGTTGAGAAAAAGGTTATCACTGATATTCAAGGTTGGAAGAGAGATTCGTAAAAAAAAATCTCTGAGAGTTAGAATGCTGTGGCCCAGCTAGTGAATAGCTCTACTTGTTAAGGAGCTGGGAGCAAAAGTCACTTCTTTTGCCTACATGGCAGGTGCAGTTCAAATAAAGACTCTCAGTGCAAGCCACAAGGAAAGACGGAAAGAAAGCTGCCAACACTGCCCTATCTGTGAGCCCTTGTTCAAAGTAGAACCAAGCAGAGGGGAGGGGGGAAGAGATCGCCCCCCTCATTCCTTATGCAGATCGCAATTCCCTCCCTCAATGTTACTCAAGAGAAAAAAAGGAAACACTATCTTCCAGGATATAGATGTTCAGGAAATTTTGCCTCTTTGGTCATTATAGAACACTGAGCTTGCCAAATGTGCCAGTTTTACAATTAACCTTGGATCAGTGAGTGCTCAACTTATCCACATACCCACACCACCAGATTAGAGGAAAGTTGGTCTCCAAAATGAAAGTCTATAGACAAATATAGTAACAGAGAATAGGGTCCATAAAGACTTCAACTGGATTTTTCATTTTAAATGCCATGAGTAAAGACAGGTGTCTCCAGCTAGTATAAAGTTAGAGATGTACATGTTGGATTCATGAAAATGTGGCCAGAGAGTGCCTGCCATTCCCTTTATGTAACTTGCCATTGATCTCGTCTTCTATGGGAAATCTTTCCCCATCTTTCTTAATTCTAAAAAAATCTTGACTTTTGTCTCACCACTGGACTTAGATGACTCTGAAGGAGAGAGTGAGGCTGATGCCTGGGCAGTTCTGCCTCTCTTAATCTAATTCCCACGCTAGTCAAGACATTACCCTCTTGATGTCATTTGTCCTCTTTGAGAATGAAGGATGAACCAACCAATCAACCAACCAACCAGCCAACCAATCAACAATGATAATTCTAGTACTCTTCCCAGTGACAAGTCACTTAACCCTGTTTGCCTCAGTTTCCTCATCTACTGTAAAATGAGCTAGAGAAGGAAATGGCAAACCACTTTAGTATCTTTGCCAAGAAAACCCTAAATGGGTCATGAAAAGTCAGACATAACTGAGATGACTCAACAACACATTTTTTCGGTATGTAGCTTGTTTGTACATATTTGTTTGTCATCTTCTTCATTAGATCTTGCGCTCTTTGAGGGCAGGGATTATCTTTTGCCTTTTTTTTGGTGTCCCTAATCATAGCATAGCACTTGGCACATAGTAAGTGCTTAATAAATGCTTGTTGACCAATTATACCCAAGCTTTGAAGAAATCATGAATCCTGACCATATCGTCAAACTATATGCCCATTGAACATACATATACAATGCATTTTACAAAATTGGCTGTAACCAGGACTTTTGGGGTTATATTGTTGATTTTCACATTGTTACTACTAAAGTTGTCAACCTGAGATCATGGAGTTGTACCCTTTTAGACTGGTCTTAGAAGGCTTGGATGTAGAGGCTGGCTAAGTTTTCATATTTTAGGTAGAGAAATAATGTGGAACATGATAAAGTATGTTAGAAGAGATTTTTTTTATCTTTGTCAAGTATCTGGACGTACTAATATGTTGTCAAAGATATTAACAGTAAAGACTCATTAATTCAGAATTTGAAATAATTTAGACAAGACTTAGGTTGAAGTTTACTTTTGCGGAATCTGTAAAAAATAATTTTGCTAAGCAAATTAACAGGCAAGTAGGGATGTTTGACCTCCAGAGAACACCTATTTAAAATATTCTTGAAACATTTATTTTGGGGCTTATATTCACATGTAAACAATGACTATATTTCCATGTACTCTTTTATTTGTATTTCGACTTTATACTTTCGAATAAATAATTGCTACATTATCTTTGAGTTTTTTAATCTGTTGATTAAAGTCGGCTCTCAAGGGTCTATAACAGGTAACATCTCTAGTTTAAGTTCTACTTATATAAAAATAATAAAACTGCATTTCTTTTTAACCTAGTTCTCTTTTAACGGATCTGATCTTACCCTTCAAAATTTTTAGTTTTTCTCCTATTCAATCCATTTTTGCTACAGTGAATTCTTATTATCTAATTATGATACAATACCAGAGCTCGGTGGTACAGTGATTAGAGTGCTGGGAATGGAGTCAGAAAGACTGGATTTCAAATTTGAGCTCGGATATTTACTGTGTGACCCTAGGCAAGTCACTCAACCTCTGTTTGTCTCAGTTTCCTCATCTGTAAGATGAGGACAATAATAGCACCTGCTTCCTAGTGTTACTTCGAGGACCAAATGAGATAGCTGTAAAGTACTTAGCATAGTGTCTGGCACATAGTAAGCTCCACATAAATGTTAGCTATGACTATTATCATACATCAACAAAAGTGATGCTCACCTGCCCCATAAGCCTAAATAAAAACAAAATGGGTTGCCTTTTAGAATAAGGAAATTCAGGCATTGAGGGGCCCATTGACTGATGTCCATCAGTGCACACTCAGTACTGATGTGCACATATCAGCATCCAAGACAGAGGTTTGTTTTTTTAATGGGTTCTGAATGACTCCAGGGACTCTCAAATTAAGAGCAAAATTCCCTTTGCAACTTAGAAGGAGAATGCCTACTTGTAACCTCTCTGGAGTTTGATCTGATATACAGCCATAGGCATAATCTGAATAGTGCCCTAAGGTTGGGCTTTAGTGAAGAAGCAGTAATAGGGTATGGGAATCTCAAGGGTGAGAGAAAAAAGCAGTTCTGTTTTTCACCAGGCAATCTTTTTACAGGGTTTCTGCCTATTTTATGATTCCAAAGCATCTTCAGAGTATGTTCAGAGCTTATTTGGAATCTTATCTCACATCTAGAGAATGCTGATTTAAACCCTTGCCACAGAATAATACATGATAAATACAATAAATAGATCTACTTTTCCTCTGAAATGGTCATTACCATTGTAAACTACCATCTTTTATCTCTTGGAAACCATTTAGCTGCTCTACAAAATGTCCCTAGGGTTATAAGTGCAAGAAAATGAGTGGTAGCATGTTTAAAATTATACACGTAAAGGTCACCATTGCAATCTCCTGTGTGTTATAGTATAAAGAGCTCTGGATTTAGAGTCAGAGAACTGGGTTCAAATCTCGGCCCTGCTACTACCACTGTTGTCTTGGGTAACACTCTCCAATCTCTCCCCTTCTAGCTCTGGGACCATAATTAAATCCATACTGTCATTTTTATGCCAGTTTTCTATGTATCTACTCAGCAGCCCTGGCCTCTACGCACCTCATGTACTCATGTTCCGTTTCCTAGAATGTAAGCACTCCGAGGTCAGTGACTCTCTCACATTTGTATTTGTATCATTTTCTCATAGTAAGCACGTAATGCTTTTTTATTCATTACTTCACTGGACCTCAGTTTCCTCATCTTTAAAATGAGGAAGTTAGACTAGAGGATGCCTAAGATTCCTTCCTCCTCTATATCTTAGACTGACTATGAGCCTGGGATTGGTTATTGATAGTAACTTTATTGCCTTAAATGGTGTGTTTAATCCACTGTGTAGATACAGATCCTTTTTAGCAGCTATGGCTGTAGCCACAAGTCAAACAGAGAGACGAAACACAAGATAGACGAGGGAGAAAGCTGGAACAGAAAGGAAAGAATGGGCTCCTCCTGCTCTGTCTTTTGCTTTGTTTTTTTTTTCGGTTATTGTCTCTTCTGCCTCCTTTATTGTTCACCTGTTTTTCCTGACTTGAAGAAGAGTTCAAAAAACCTGGGGATATTTCAGTAGGAAACAGCAAGAAAAGACTGCCATAGCTAGGCACAAAGCAGTCTCTAGATAATGTTTGGGATACAAAGTTATTTGTGCCAATATCTCTGATTCCCTTAGATTAGAAACGTAGGCTCATTGGTTTAAAGCTAGAATCAGGGGTGTGTTAGTAAATGTTTAAGAGCTGGCTCTCCAGGAAAAAAAAATGCATGCAGGACACACTTAAGTTTAATTACATCATTAACATTTTCTCCATCACTTTCTCAAGGCTAGATAGACAATCAACAAAACAATAAATCAAGGCCTGATTTGCAGCAGTTTGCTTAATTCCAAGGTATAAATACTCACACTGAAAAGTTAGCTGTTGGCTCTAGCATATTGCTATCTGGAAAGAACATTAAAGGTCATCTAGTCCAATTCTCTTTATTTTATAGATTAGGGAATTGATTCCCAGAGAGGGAGGTTAGGATCATAAGCTCCTTGAGGGCAGGGATCATTTTAGTCTTTCCAAACACTCTGCGCCTCACGCAGCATTGTGTGGTAGCTGGGATTCTTTTTCTGGTATGGACTCAATTGGATGGCCTTTCCAATTCAGAAATTCTGCAATTCGGTGATGCTTGTCAGATAAATACTTGTTGAGTAAATGAATGAATGAATGAAGTTAATAAAAATAGCAATAGTAATAGTTGACATTTCTATATAGCACCTTAAAGTGACAAAGCACATTTCCTTACAACCAACCTGTGAGATAGGAAATATAAATATCATTATCCGTAAAGGAGGCTACTGACATAGTAAGCATCAGTAGAGCTCATTTTCTGGTGTTTCATTACATGATGATCTGTACACATTATTTTCATTGGGAACACTGTAGTTCATATCACAGTAGTTTCATTGTGAACATTGTGAACACTGTAGTTCGTATCTAAAAGATGTTAGCTAAAGTTAGGTTTATAGGTCTTGGCCAGGGGACCTACCATATCTGATTGGTTTCTATAGGAATGGAATGATCCATGACCTTCTGTTTGTTAGCATCATCACCTAAACCATTATGCTGGGACCCAAAGTCGTAGAACTTTGGAGCTGGAAGGGACCTAGAGATATCTAGGTTAACCTCCTCATTTCACAGATGAGGAAACTGAAGACTAAAGAAATTGCCCCTTCTCCATCTGATGAACTTCCACCTATTAAAATTTTGCTCAAATACGACCTCTTCTAGGAAGCCTTCCCTAAATTCCCACATTGCTAAAGACCTTGTTTCTATGAAACAAGCTGTTCATACATTCTTATTCTCTTAGCCTGATTGTTTGTATTATAAGATATTTATGTGAGTCTTTCCCTACAACTAGACTATAAACTTCACGAGGGCAGCACAGGAAGACCTGTGTTCAAAGCCCACCCCAAACACTTATTAGCTATGTGAATTCAGTTTCCTTATCTGGATTATGACAGTTGAACCAGATAGCCTTTAGGATCCCTTCCAACTCAATATATAATCCTTTGATCTAAACTTTGCATCTTAATCAGTTAATGGGACAGCACCTTACACACAGAAGGCACAAAATAAATGTTTCTTAAATCGAAGACAGAAAACCAGGATTTCGAATACCTGCATTGTGGTTATTTCCTATGCGAGCTTGGATTTTGCATTTTGGGGCCTCATTTACTTTTCTGCTAAAAATGAGTTGGGCTAGATCAGTGGTGTCAAACTCAAATAAAAAAAGGGGTCACTGATCCATACATAAAGATCCCTATGGGCTAGATATTGACTTAATTTTAAAATGTAATATAATCGGTGCTTTATTGCAGTTTTATTTCTTTTGTTAAAAATTTCCCAGTTACACTTTAATCTGGTTGGGGCCATATTCAGGAGTGTTGTAGGCTGCAAGCTTTGAAATGCCCCCTTGCACAGGGGCTTGCCCCTGTGCAAGGGGGCATTTCACTGGTTGCTCACCGCTGTGCAAGGGAGCATTTCGGCTTAGGCTTCATTTTTTTTTAATACCTTTGCCCCAGGTGATCTCTACAGTCCCATTAGACTGGACTGTGAGGCCCCTGAGGGCAGGAGCTGTATTTTGTCTCTTTATATGCCCAGCACTTAGCAGAGTGCCTGGCACATAGTAGGTGCTTAATAAATGTTTATTTACTGACTTGTTCCTGCTACATTTGACAATCAGCTCTGCACAGGAAATGTACCTGTGACATACTTTAAAGTATGTCTTGTTAATTAATTAATTAATTCTTATTAATATTTTCTCTAACATTTTCTTAAGTCTAGACAATCAACAAAACAATAAATCAAACCCTGATTTGTAGTGTTTGCTGATTCCCATGCTTACACTGAAAACTTAACAGTTGGTTCTGGTTTGAAGGGGCTTCAGTACACCACTGCTGCCAGTTCTAGCTCTTATGGTCTTTATGAATATATTTTTGACTTGTTATGTGTTTCTCTCCTACCTCCCCTCCCCACCTTACAGTACAGTGAATTGATAGAAGATAAACTAGATAAGAAATAAATGAGGACCTAGGAGATATGGAATGGAAGGTATGGAACAGAGGTATGGTCTGGGAAAGATCCCGCTCCTGTATCATAAGATAAGAGTCTCACTACTCAGATGTAACATTACAAAAAGGAAATAATTTAGAATATCACCTCCAAAATTATAACTCACGAGTAGAGTTTTTCTATGGCAAGTCTCCTCTCTTGAGATAAAAGGTCATCCTTCATGGTGTACCTCAAAGAACTGGACACTCAAGGAGCCCAAGTTCATGATCTCACTCTGGTGACTGCTAGATGCTACTATCTAGCTGGCAGCTAGGTGGTACAGTGGACAGTGCCAGGCCTGGAGTCAGGAAGACTTTTCTTCCTGCATTCAAATTTAGTCTTAGACACTTACTAGCTGTGGGACCCTGGGCAAGTCACTTAACCTTATTTGTTTTAGTTTTCTCATCTGTAAAATGAGCTGGAGAAGGAAATGGCAAACCACTCTAGTATCTTTGCCAAGAAAACCTGAAATGGGTCACGAAGAGTTGGATGTGACTGGAACAACAAGATCCTACTATATTTGACTTTGGATAAATCGTTTACCTTTTCTAGACTTTAGTTTCCTCATTTAGAAAATATGAGAGTCGGTCTAGAATCGAGTTGAGCATTAAGGTCCCTTCACTTCTCAAATGCTATGAAATCTTCTTGAAGCCTCCTGACCAGGGCTCTTTGACTCTTTATTACTGCTTGGTAACCCAACAATACTTGTTACTTGTGAAAAACCAAAATTTGATCATCGTGACCTGATCAATTTTTTAAGATTGGTTTTAACTTTAAGCATAGCACAATTAAATGTCCATTTCCCTCTCCTGCCTTTCCAAATGTTGCTCTTAGGAAGAAAGCTATCTATACCAAAGATAAATATTCTATTACCAAGGTTCCATTTTTGTTTTTGGTTACCTACATTTTTGTGTACTTGGTGAATCTTGTGGAGATTTCTTGTCAGATTTCAAGGAGAGGTCGCAGGAAATGAGAAATGGAGAGTGTTGACTATTGCTAGACTAAATTACTACAAATTAGTTTCTCACGTTTAAAAAGTGAAGTCAACAACTTAAAAATCATTCATTTTTGCCGTGGAAATTCATCTGTTCGCATAGATAGATGTATTTTTTCCCAGTGGGCAACAGAATCTTTATCGTAAGCACACCCCAAATGTTTCCTTTTCATAATTATCTAAAGCACAGACGGGTCTTGAAAAGACAATTGTATAGTTTCTTGTGTTGCTTCATGGGCTTTAAGTGCCCACAAAGAGGATTCCTTATATGCTTTAATTTCTCTTTCTTTTTCTGACTGTAAAGACCCATGGGGTAAATGCCAGTCCCACAATCCTGCAGTTATATGGTTACTGTCAGCCAGCTCAAATGATGCTTCCTGTTCATTAGGCCTCCTTTCATCTGACTACAATGTCCTGGCTTTGCTGCAATTCTTAGTCAACGCCCATCTCTTCAATAGCTTGTGAATAGTATTAAATGGTGTTTATGCTAGCTATTGTTGCCTTTTGTGTGGTTTGTCTAATTCACAGAGAAAAGTCTGCTTTTGTGGTCTAAGACCAGCTACGTCATGGCACACCATGTGCCTTCTGATGGGCTCCAGTCCTGCTGAGTGATAACATTACAGGCCAGAACTCCTTTGCAACACAATCCAGCATTCTTAACACAGTCAATACTCTCACAGGCAGACTAGTTTACTCTTTTTATTAAGAGGTAGGGGGAGATAAAGCACAAACAAATACCCGACCCTGGAACAAAACAAAAAAAGGAGGGTAAGTTCAACTGATTTGCAACTTATTCAGCCAGGCCAGAAGTGAGAGAGCAAAGAGAAAGAAAATCACCGATTTATTCTATTAGCAATCAGAAGTGCCAGGTGTACCAACCAAGAGAGTAAATCATTCACGTTTTAGGAGTAAGATTGCATTATGGTTTCAAGGCATTGTTTGAAATGACACTTAAAACCCGAGTCACTACTCTGCTGTGCTTTCTCTAAAGGACTCACAAAAGAGAAAGGATATTGTATGGATGATTACATTATGCCCCGGTTCAGGAGTCTTTGCAGGGCAGGTATGTTGCTATGTCTTGAAAAGGCTTTTAATGTAAGAAGATCATTAGAGGCTCAGTGTGTAATTGATCCTTTGCTGTCCTGGCTTTTGGTACTACGGGTTACTTCATCCTGTTGCACTACCTAATCCCCTCACCAGCTATCTACAATCTTTTTTTTTGTTTTTCATCCCTAATGGTGGTTTATATTTTAGTTTATTTTTCCCTGAGAAGAATAGCTTTTCTTAGACAAAAAAAAGGAAGGGGGAGACTTCACTGTTTGCCGATGCTGCGTTCCCCAGGATTGAAAATCTGTTACTGTGTTGTGAGGCCAATTTATTTTTCTCATGTCTTTTCACTGTCTGACATCAAAACAAAACAAAACAAAATCAAAGCCAGGAGTTGAAAAAAAAGGAAGAGATAATTTAAAATATCACCAAGTATAATTTTTGGAATGAAAACGATGTAATAAATTGATCAGGTTGAAAAAAACTTCTCCTTAAGGTTTGACATTTTAGTCTTTCTCCGCTGTGAATGACAGATTATATGGAGCTTGGATAGAGAGCTGGTCTCAAAGGAATATCTGAGTTCGAGTCCTGCCTCTGACAAATCAACACTGGCTGTGTGATCCTGGGCTGGTAACTTAATTTTTCTGTTCCCTAGGCCTTAGAAGGTGCTGACCTACTTTGATGGAGGGAATTCTGTAGATCAATGTAATCGAAAACTGTATCTATCAACCCCTTACATAAGTAGTTGTAGAGTCTCTAATCAGCCTAGGACTGTGGTAGCTGCCATAGGGAAAGTTTACATTATCACTGAGGAGGCAAAAGTAATTAACACAAAATAAATGCTAAGCTGGAAGAACTCAGTCTAAGTACTCACTCTAATTCAGAAAAAGGGAGATATTAATCTGAGTTAGAATACTTGGGGAAGGCTTTGTGAAGAAAGCAGCACCTATGATGGGCCAGAAAAGTTGAAAGAAATAGTCAATTCCTTTTTTTTTTCCCTTGAGGGGTTAAGTGACTTGCCCAAGGTCACACAGCTAATACATATCTGAGGTCATATTTGAACTCAATTCCTCCTGACTCCGGGCCCGTGCTCAATCCACTTCACTATTTAGCTGCCCACAAAGTAGCCCATTCCTGATAGGATAAACAATAAGAAGGATATTGCAGGTGGGATCATGCATCGTGTGAGGTGTGACCTGGAGCAAAGGGGAGATCTATGAAAAGTAAGAAGCAAGTTTGGGTAATGATTCATATTTATGTGGCTACAAAATACTTTACAAATGGTATTCCACCGATCAGCTTGGAACAATCTCGTAATATATCTGATAAGGGAAAGGCTTACCCTTTTTACAGATGAGGCTCTGGGGCTGATATGATTTACTCAAGGTCATACAGCTAGTGAATGACAGAGGCGGGATTATCACCCAGGTTTCAGGACTTAAAGTCCAGTGAGTCTTCCCTCGAGTCCTGTTGACTGGGGCCAGCTTGCAAAGAGACTTGAATGTTGTTAGTGGAATTTGGACTTGATGGAGAGGCATTCATCTTTTCTATATGCAAAGAAAGAACTAGGCTAGGTCATGCAGTGACGAATAAGATACTACCTCTATCCTCAAGCAGAGTGCAATCAACAGGGGAAATAGATAGCATGAGATAACGACTGTGATAGAAAGTATGATAGGATTTCAGAGAAAAGGGAGGTTATATCTGGCTTTAGGGATATAATGTGAGCAAGGTGGTCTTCGAGCTGGTCCTTGAAGGCAGGGTAGGATTTTAAGAGGTGGGCATAGTAGAAAGGGCAGTTGAGTTATGGGTAATGGCATAAGAAAAAAAAATAGGGCTTGAGAGCATTTAAGGAATGGATCCTATGGTTCTGATTGGCTAAAAAATTATATAGTGCTTTAAGGTTTGCAAAGCATTTTACATATATTAATTTCATTTGAGTCTCATAACAACTCTGAATATAAGGACTACAGGTACAACTAGTCTCATTTTTACCAATGAAGAAACAGGCTCAGAGATGTTAAATAACTGGTCCATGGGCACACAGATAGTAAATGTTGCAGGTGCCATATTGCCTCTTTTTTTTTTTTTCGAGGCACTTGGGGTTAAGGGACTTGCCTGGGGGTCACACAGCCAGTAAGTATTTGAGGCTAAATTTGAACTCAGCCCTTCCTGACTCCATGGCTAGTCCTCTATCCACTGTGCCACCTAGCTGCCCCCATGCTGGCCCTTAAAAAGAAGGGTTTTTTGTGTCATGAACCCCTTTAGCTGTCTGGTAAAGCCTATGGCCCCCTTCTTTGAATGTTTTAAATGCACAAAAAACATGGAATGATAAAGGGAAAACAATTATAATGAAAATACATTTATCAAAATATTTTTAAAAACAAGTTCACAGACCCTAGGTTAAGAACCCCTGCTTTTAGAAGGTAGCATATAAGAGATTATACTTGAAAGATTGATGGTGGCCATTGGTGCCTTGACTGTTGTTGCTGTTCATACCTTTGTTCTCAAAGAGGACCAATCACCAATGACGCCAGGACGATGGTGTCTTCCCTCTTTCGAATTTAAGTGAGGCAGAGCTGTGCAGAGTCATCAGCCTCACTCTCTTCCCCAGGGTCATCGGAGTCGACCGGCAAGGCACAGGTCAGGATGATTCAGGGAATGGCCTCCGGTGCTGTGGGAGATCTTGGCCTTTTTAAGTTAAGGTCTTTCCCAGGTCACAGTTTGTCTGAGGCAATGCCCATTCTGTAATGAAAGGCTAGGTAAGAATTGAGGCAAAAGATGGTCTAGTTTGACATCACAAAAGAATTACTAGGCTAAGGAGTTTGGATTTTCTCCAGTGGGACATGGAGGGTCATTGAAGATTCTTGAGCGGAAGACAGACATATTTAGAGCTGTTCTTGGGAAGATTGATCTGTTTGTGATGTAGCAGAGCTGTATCGGATAGTTGTGAGTAAGGACCTTGGTAAAAAGTTACTGCAATAGGCCAGGTAAGACATGATGAGAGTATATGACCTGGGTTGTTAGCATTGAGAATAGAGAAGAGGGAGGAAAATGCTTAATATGCAGACCAACAAAACTCTTGAAGTGATTACATATAATAAGCAAAAGAAAAGAATGTTAGATAAATTGCACGGATGACTGGAATAACTATGATGTCATTAAAAGACACAGGGAAGTTAGGAAGAGTTATGGGTTGGGGAAGGAGAAGGAAGACACTCCATTTAAGTTCAGGTTCTATAGTAGGAAAACTATGCGTAGCTACCCAGAAAGACATTGGAAATGTGGGCTGGCACTCAGGAGAGAGATCAGGACTAAAGATGTTGATATGGAAATCTTTGGCCTAGGAGTTGAAGTCATAAGCGTAGATCAAATCCAAAGGGATAAAATTAAAAGACTGAAAAAAAAGAATATTGAGAAATACTTGCATTTGCTGGGAGCAGGGAGAGAAGAAAGAGGAGCCATTGAAGGACCCAGCGATAGGGAAATATGAGTAGTAGAAGGATCTGGTCAGTCAACAAGTCCTGCCTGAAATTCTGCCTTCTCTTCTAGCCTTCCCTAACCCTCTTAATTTTGTTCTGTTTTTTAATGCTTTTTAAAAATGTCTTCTGTTTTTAAATTATTTACTACTCATCCTATATATAGCTTGCTTCCTATGTATTTATTTTCATGTTGTCTCCCCCATTACATTGCCCTTTTTTGTATCCCTAGTGCTTAGCATAGTAGCATGTAGTAGGTGTTTAATAAGTATGTATTGCATGAATTGATGAATTAATCAAGTGTCTGCCATGTGCCTGCCAGGTACAGTGTGAAGTGCTGGGGATACAACCACAAAAAATGAAATGGTCCGTACTCTCCTGGAACTTACATTTTAATAGGAGAAAGAAAACAAATAGACAAAAACAAAAGAAATATAGAGAGAATGAATACAAGGAGTTAAGGAGAGAGGGCACTAGCAGTGGGGAGTGTTAGGAAAGGCTCCATGTAGAAGGGAGTGCTTCATTTTTGAAGAAGAGGGACAAACAATGAGGACACTTGCATCATGGAACTGAGGAGGAGGAGGAGGAAAGGGTGGGTCAATAGTATCCAGTGTCATATAGCAGGCAAGGCTGAAAACCAAAGGGGATTTGGTGAAT
>CM053626.1:113127119-113146289 GCA_028646595.1 Phalanger gymnotis | reverse complement strand
GGAGCACGTTGTACACAGTAACAGCAATATTTTAGATCAGGGCTGTCCAAAATACAGCCCACAGGCCACATGTGCCTGCAGAGCGATTTTACACGGCCCGCCTGTGGGTTTTTATTTTCACAAGTGAAAAAATAAAATAATAATTTGCATGGAACGAGTATTAGATTTTTAAATTCTATCACTAATAAGTAATCTCATTGATGTTAATTTTCTTTGGTGTTTTTAAGCAGTATTATGAACGGAACATATCGCACGGAATTTTCGATCGGTCTGTGGGATGCAGACCAGTCAGTATGCACCTACTTTTATACTGTTGTGTTGTCACTTTGTTGTTTTGTGTTTGCTTTCATGCTTTATGCCTTTACCTGTTGTATGGATGGCGTGCATTCCCCTACTTTCTATTAGCGTATTCTATTTTTCATTCTGGGTGCGGTCCTCAAATAAGTATTTTATTAATGCGGCCCTATGATAACCTAAGGCTGGACAGCCCTGTTTTAGATGATCAACTGTGAATGACTTAGCTATTATCAGTAATGCAATTATCTAAGACAACTCAGAAGAGCATATGATGAAAAATGCTATTCAGCCCTAGAGAAAGAAATTATGGAATCTGAATACAGATCAAAACATACTTTAACGATTTTTATTTTTCTTGGGGTTTTTCTTAGGCTATGTTTTCTTTTACAACATGACTAATATGGAAGCATGTTTTGCATGACTACACAAGTACAACCTGTATCAAATTGCTTGCCTTCTCAATGAGAGGGTGGGGAAAGAGGGAGAGAATTTGCAACTCAAAAATTTTAAAGCCAATGTTAAAATTGTTTTTATGTGTAATTGGGGAAAAGCAAAATACAAAATAAAGCTAACATTAAAATTTTTAAAAGAGCGAATGGGTGGTAAAGTGGACTACTCTACTGGATGATAAATTTTGACTACTCCTTTGAAGGCAGGGCAGCAAAAGGAAAAAAGATGAATCATTTGAAGGAGTGGCAGCATCGAGGAATGCTTTTTTTAGAATAGAGGAGACATACATACACATATATACACACATATATATGTGTGTGTGTATATATATGCATGGATATGGATATAGAGATAGATATAGAAATAGTTACAGATAGCTATAGATATAGATATATAGATATAGGCAGTTAGGTGTCAAAGTAGATAGCACCCTGGGCTTGGAATCAGGAAGACCTGAGTTCAAACTCTGGCTTCAGACACTTATTAGCTGTGTGACTCTGGACAAGTCACTTAACCCTGTTTGCCTCAGTTTCCTCATCTGTTAAATGAGCTAGAGAAGGAAATGACCATTACTGTACCCTTGCCAAGAAAACGTCCTTAAAAAGTTATGAAGAGTTGGACATGACTAAAAATGACCGCACAATGACCATATACATTTTATATAGAGGCAACCGGTTGGCTGGTTGTTGTCGTTCGTTCTTGAAGAGGACCAAAATGACATCACCATCTAGAGTCAAGTTTCAGTGTGTCCAACCATGGCTGAGGCAACTAGATGACCTGTGGATAGAGCACTGGACCTGGAATCAGAAAGACCTGAGTTCAAATGTGTCCTTCGACACTAGCTATTGTGAGGAATAAAAGAAATAATATTTGTAAAACTTAAAGCACAATGTAAATGCAAGCTATCATTATTAGAGCAGAAGGAACCAGGGAAAGATAGTTTGAAGATTCAAGAGAAAGAGGGCATACTTAATAGAGCAAAGATAGGAATTGTGAGAAAATGGGAAAGAAAGATTGGATGGATGAGTTAACCTTTGGTAGAGGGAAGGAACAATTTCCTCCAAGGTAGAAGTCAAAGATCAAATGATGAAGATACAGAAAATTATCGAGGGAAAGAGAAATAAAATTTAAAGTCTCCATAATGTAAATGGTATGGTCACCTGCTGAAAGTGAGAAATTGGAGTAAGAACAGCACCTTAAGGGTAGTGGTGAAGATTTGGAGCAGGTGTTGTGGGGAATGTGATAAGGAGTTAACAAATGATGATAAAAAAAAATTGCTAAATAGCTTTGAGGGCTCAGCTGAAATTAAATGGCAGAACAAATCAGAATAATTTCAAATCTTTTTCCAGTAATACTTTGCAGTTTAGGGGGGCAACAGAAAAACAGACAGGAGATGCTACTTAGCACTGGGACCTTACAAGGTGGGTGTGGCAGAAATAAAAAGAATGAGGGATTGTATGGTACTTGGCTGAATGGGGCGGGGTCGGGGGGATTGCATTTTAAAAATAATTGGTCATGAGAGTCATTGTAGCTTCTTGAGGAGAGTGACATTATTAGTTAGAAAGGAGTATTTAAATAAGAGCAGTGTAGAGGAAAAAAAACTGGACAGAGGAGTGACTGCTGGGAGGCTATTATAATAGTCTACCAGGAGTAGGGAACCTGGGGCCCCGTTTATTAAGGGAATTTGTTCTGTGAAATTTGGATTTGGTCAAAGGGCCTTACTTGAGGACCTAGAGGACCACATGTGGCCTCAAGGTGCCAGGTTCCCCACCCCTGGCTGTAGATATGAGGTGATAAGGGCCTAGAGTTGGAGCAATGAAAATAGGAAAAAAAAAAGTCTGAATGTGAGATTTCAGAAGGAAAACCCCCACACAGATCTTTCTGTATTTGAATGTAGCTGATAGACTTTTACAGATCACCTCCCTGCCCCCTAGTAAGATAGGCAAAAACAACTCATATTTACATGGTACTTACAGGTTTACAATGCAACAAACCTAGGAAGGTAGGTGGTGCTAGTATTACCATACTCATCCCCAAGATGTGAAAAGTAAGGCTTGTACAGTGATTTGCCCCAGGTCACTTTCATGGTGAGGGTAGGAAGCAGGATTTTATCCCAGGTGTCTTGGCTTCAAGTCTAGCGCTGTCAGTCATGATGGTATTGACTTCTGTGAAAATAGTCATGAAAGTAACTTCACATGGAGGAGGAGGAGGATGTTATTATAACTAAATCAAGCTCAACTCAATGAGAAATGAGTTAATATTTGGTAATTAGGCCAGGAATGCTTTATTTTGGTGCTTGGAGGACTTCTGATTTTTTCTGTAGGGGTTCTTCTCCTCCACACACTCTCTCATCCTGTGGGGTTCTTGTTTGTCTTTCTGGAAGTCTTTTTTATAAAGAATCTACTCACTGGACTTAGGGTCTTCTTTTAACATTTGTGATTATAGGATCATAGATACTGAGTTGGAAAGAACCTCAGGGAGCCTTCCCCTTCATCCCACAGATAAGGAAAATGAGGCCCAGAGAGGCCCAAGGTCACATAGGTAGCAAGCAGAAGAGTCAGGATTATAAGAAATGAAAAGGATGTATGGTGGCCATGAGCAACCTGCAACATATTGTGAATAATTATTTGTGCTTGAGAAATGGTATGGGATATTTTGAGATATGTTGAGAACAAGTATAAGAGGAAATGGAAATAGGTAAACCATCTTATCCTCTCTATCTCCTTCAGTACTCCTCACCATCCCTTCTAGACCCAGTATGCTGTCTATTAATTTGCATGGGGGTTGTGAGTTTTTCATCCTCTTTGTTTTCCCAGTGTGAATGATTAGACCAGTCTTTTTCAAATTGCTGTGATTTTCAGTGAAGAGACTTTGAGATGTTTCCAGGACTCAGTGCGGTTAATGGAAGAGGAATATCCTTCAATAGGAAAGTCTTCTTTTGTTTGAACTCACATCTTCTATAACAGTGGTGAATACTTTAAATGAACATATATCTCCTTATTTTATGTCTCACTGGATGTTGATACTCAAGAAATCCCATTAGGCTTAGGAATGTAGTAGAAATTATTTTTTTTAAATTCAAAGATTTGGCTGCTGATAATCTCATTTTATTCACTCAGCATCTATCACCAACACTCTCAGGTTGTGCCTATAAGGGGTGAATCAATGAACTGAGACATCCCAGGACCCTGAGCCCAAGAATCATATGAATAGCAATGCTTGCGGCCCCAGTACCTATAGTCTTCATCCTGGGACTAAATCCCCTTGGAAATGCAGCCTGAGAACTGCTTCTGCCTCCAGCTACAGATATTAAAGACCCAGAAAAGGAAGTTTTTGCCACCAAAGTCCTTGGCACTGTTGAATGGTTCAACATTAGAAATGGAGATGATTTTATCAGTGGAAATGATATTAAAGAAGAAACATTAACAGGGATGTGCCAAAACCAGCTCTAGCCAACTTGTAAGAAAGCCTATAGCTAAATTTTTAGTGTGAACATTTATACTTCAGAAATCAGCAATGGCTACAAATCAGGGTTCAATTTATGGTTTTATTGATTCTCTAGATAAGAAAGTGTTAATAACGCAGATTAAATTTAAAGTTTGTGTGCTTACTTTTTTATTTCTTTTGGAATATGGTTGTTAAATATTTACCAGTACACTGTATAAATAACATTTCATCAGAAATACAGTAGAAGGCTCAGGGAAGTTATTACCAGACTAGATGCCAATCATAATAACAGTAACAATAAATAATAACAAACAATAATAAAACTGGCATTTATACCACTTTTTAAAATTTGCAAAGTGCTTTATATCCACTATCCTGTTTGAACCTCACAACATCTCTGGTCTTTACCACCTGCTTTGCTGCTGCTCCCGAAGGACCATGGGACCCTTCTATCTAGCTTGATGATAAAATCTTCCGTGTATGTTGTCTCTCTGATTAAAAGGTGAGCTCCTTGAGATCAGTGATTGTCTGGTTTTTCTGTTTGTAACCTTCATGCTTAGCACAACACTTTGTATACAGCAAGTGCTTAATTAATGCCTTTTTCCATTCATTCAGGAATCAATTCAAACTAGAAGTTTTAATTCATGTTGTTTGTTTATGAATTCAACAAGTATTTTATTAAGTACTTACTATATACAAGGCACCATTCTGGGTGCTGGGCATACAAAAACAAAAACAGTCCCTGCCCTCAAGGAGTTTACTTTCTATTGGAATATACAACAATGAAAATTTCCAGCATACACATAGTCAGAGTTGGTTGACTGATTTAAACCAGAATCGAGTGTGGATTATATCTTGTCTTCCCATGTGGACACAGCCTTATCCTTACTGGCTTATAAGATATGTAGCCTTCTGTAACAACTGATCATCTTCTATACTTTTTAAAAGGCAATGAGCTCCCACTGTGGGTGCCTGGACCTTCCTGTGCCCCCATCCCCCTGCCATGTCTATATTATGGTTTAAAAAGACATAATTTTCTCCAAATGGATAAGTTATCCTTCATTTCTAAAACCAGAGCAAGCTATCATAATTTAATAAATATTTTATCTGCTAACATTGAGTAATCAAAAAAAAAGCCCCCAAAACCTCCTATGAGATTCAGTTGGGATATTACTGATAGACAATTGGTGGGGGAGGGGAGAAGAGAAGGGATTTCTATCATTTGTATGTTTCCTTCCCTCTGTTTATGTACCTGAATTGATTTCCAATATTTGAAATTTAAACAATAAAGGAAACCTTAGTTTTCAACTCTACAGATAAGAGAGACAATGTATGCTACCTCCCCATTGATTCACTCTTCTATTTTCATAGATTCACTCTCTTGAAAGAATCATTAAACACAAGAGAGAATGATTTGTTTCCATTGATTAGATGACATGTAGCTCTGACAGTCATAGTTTATATATTAAAGTTATTAATTATGTCATTATTGTAATTTTCAGACTCAAGGATAAATCATTCAGGTTCTGACTATATGTTGCATAAATAAATGCCTCTTTCACCAGAAGTAGATCTAGGATCAGCAATAACAAATTCAAAGGACAGGAGCTTAGTTTATAAATCACCCCAAGCAAAAGAAAACTTCGGCAGACTAGTTATTTGATTATCTTTAAAAATGTGGATTCCTCAGAATTGCCATTATTTCTATACTGCAACAACCCAGAGGATCATTGCTAACTGCAAGCACAGAGGAAAGATGCCTGGCCATTGTTCATTTAAATTCTATTCTCATTCTCCCAAGAATTTCACTGCTTAAGGTTAATAAATTATAGCCGAGTAAAGCTAGGCTTAATTTGGGTCTCCCCAAAGGCTTTGCTGAACTACGTCTTCCATATTGACTGAGGGTTCTGTGTGCTTGTCTAATTCTTAGTAACTTTTTTTCCCTGGCAGTGATTGCCAAGAAATTAATTATGACAAGCAGAGAAGTGACTATGCGTCTTTAGCTTAGTTGCTGCTGACTACACAATCCTAGCTTCCAAGAGGAGTCTTGTGTATTCAAACCAACAGATCATTTGCCCAAGAACTCACTTCCCTTGAAAGTCAATGTTTCAACAGGTCTAGAGATCTTCAGCCCCTGTTCTTTCCCCTAGCAGATTTTAGGGAGTTTCACAATAACTACAGCTGTTACCTTGGGAGCCTAGGCCAGATTATGCCTGACATTTGACAGATGCCAGTAAAAGGCTCAGCTTCCTTTTCGGGGTGGGGATAGTGGAGAGCTAGAGCATTTGTGAAGTGAGTGACTGATGTTTAAATGTCAAAGCCGTCCTGCTGAATCAAAAAGCACAGCCTATTTGTACAATAACAAAGTCTAGGTGTGAAAGGTTCACTCCAGCTACCCTGCAGTGCAAAAGCAGTTTTTTTTCTTCTTCCCTATTTTCAATAATGGGAAAACCGTTAAGATATTACTGTTTACATGCCTTTACCAAGTGCTGAGTGGTTAAATGTTGAAGATTAATTTTGCCGATTGGATATAAAAATCTAGTTTAGATATTCCTTCCAACCAAAAATAATGAATAGGGACTTTAAGCTTAAGAGTAGAGTTAAAACTACATGGGCCTTTTAATCAGGCTCTGTGTGCTTTTTAGCTTTGACATTCCAGTACATATACTATATGTTATTTATTTGGGGTAAAAACAGAATGAACAAATGTGCACTGCCCTGTAAAGCAGGATATGCAATTTATAAGATAGGAAAAAAATTGGCTGGGATGGTCATTAGGCCAAATTAATATTAAAAATAAACTAGCTGTTTTATATATTACATAAGCTAGCCTATTATATATTTACACTCCTCTCAGAGAAGTGGTGAGAACTCATTCTCTTTCTTTTTTCTTACATTTAGAATAATTTTGGTGTTCACCTATATAAAGCATATATATATGCACACACACAATCCTACATACATATACATAAAGTCTTAGTCTTGGCAAGTGCCCAGGAAGGAAAAAGTGTCTATCTATGTATGATGTTTCTGCTATTTTAAACTCTCAATCACCCTTAAACGAATAGTAGTGCTCCCCTAGGACTTGGCTAACTCTGTGAAGACTAAGGTCCTATTTACAAATAGGAGGTAGCTAGATGGTTTGGTGGGTAGAACACTGGGCCTGGAGTCAGGAAGACTTGAGTTCAAATCCAGCCTCAGGCACTGACTAGCTGTGTGACACTGGGCAAGTCACTTATTCTGCCTTAATCCAGTGGAGAAGGAAATGTTGAACCCTTCCAGTATCTTTGCCAAGAAAACCCCATGAGGAGTCAGACATGACTCAACAACAACAACTTATAAATAGGGCTCCATTTGGTGGGATTATTTCCCTATGTGGACATAGAATCAGAGTTGCAAGTAGTCCAACCAGAGATAATAACAATTATTATTACAATAATTAACATTTACATTCCACTTAACATGTGCCAGGCACCAGGCTAAGTGCTTTTCTGTTATTATTACGTTTGATCCATTTTAATGTATAACATTTCTGACTCATGATCATCTAATCTCTCTGCTCCAGCAACTTCAGTGTTGGGAAGCTCACCACTTTCCAAGGCAGCCCACTCCGTTTTGGGACAGCTCTAACGGAGGGAGATCACATCTAGATTGAGGTGGAAGGGACCTTAATTGTTTTAGAGATCTCATTCTCATATTGTGCTTGCCTCGGTATCCGCCTCTTCATAACTTCTACCCATTGGTCCCAGTTTTGCTTCTCTGGGGCAAAGCAGAAGAATTTGAATCCCTTTATTTGAATTCCCTTTTCATCTCGTAATACTTGAGATATTTTGAGACAGCTGTCATGGGTCAATCCAGTGGGAAGAAAGAAGCAAAGCAGAGGGCCAGGAGAGGAGAAGAATGAAAATGTGCCTTAGAGCCTTCTGGGCATTGTTTCTGCATGGACTAGGACAGCAGAGAGGAGTTAGTGTAAGTCTGAGGCAGAGAGGGCTCCATCCTAGGTGGCTATAATCAAGGAACCTAAAAAGAGAAAGGAAAGCAGAGAATATGGAGGATAAGGCTTCTCTGGAGAACATTGGCTCATGTAACTCTTCAGTGTAAGGGTAGAAGAAATAAAAACCTTGTAGGTTTAATTGGGCAGCCCAGTGAGGTCTCAGTTATATATTCCTTTTGTATACCTTTCTATGCCCTGATGATCGTTTCCCCCCACCCCAATAATAATTAAAGGAGTTAGGGTGTGTGTGTGTGTGAGAGAGAGAGAGAGAGAGAGAGAGAGGACAGAGAGAGAGAGAGAGAGAGAGAGAGAGAGAGAGAGAGAGAGAGAGAGAGACCGGGGTGCATTGTTATGCCAGTCATTACCTGAGAGCTAAGAACATTGGCAGGATCATAGATTAAGAACTGAAAGGGACCTTAGAATCCACCTTGTCCAAACCTTTATTTTATAGATAAGGAAATTGAGGTAAAGAGAGCTTAAGGTCAGCCAAGTAGTGAGTGACTATAAAAAAAAGCCAGGGTCAGGGGAAAATGTGTCCCATCTGAGCATATTCTCTGAACCCTGTTCCTCAAAGTGTCATATCCCTTTATTATGGTTGGTTAGCTTGTGCTTTATGCCCCTACTATTCATGATAGTCCGATGGCTTCTTATCACCTCCAAGATCAAGTAAAAAATCCTCTGCCTGGCATTCAAAGCCTTTCATAACCTAGTCTCTTTCTACCTTTACAATCTTCTAACACCTACCACATACTCTATCATGTAGTCTGCAATCCATCTCCCTACTCTGGGCATTTTCTCTGGCTATCCCCCATCCCTGGATTGTTCTCCTTCCTCCTCTCCACTGCAGGACTTCACTGGCGGCTTTCAAATCTCAGATGAAATCCCATCTTCTCCAGGAACCCTTTCCTGATCCCTCTTAATTCTAGTGCCTTCCTCTGTTAATTATTTCCAATGTATATAACTTATTTTTACATAGTCGTTTGCACTTTGTCTCTCCCATTAGACTGTAAGGTGTCTGAGAATCGGAACTACCTTTTACCTTTCTTCATATCTCCAGTGCTTAGCATTGTGCCTGGCACACAGTAGGCACTTAATAAGTGCTTGTCAATTGACTGACCGACTATGCTGGAGTGTTTGTTTCCTCTGCGTAATGCCCTCCTGCCATAACCAACCCCTATAGCCAAGTGAGAAATCAGAAGACTCCTGCTAGTTTTAGTCTCCATGTTTGTTGGAGTGGACTGTGTCTGCCTCTTTGTTGGTTCATATACAATTACACAAATGGTAGCCACCAGACTGTAAGTTACATGACTACAAGGGCTGAATATTTTCTTAACTTTGCATATCTTCCAACACATTTGCACACAGTTGGCACTTAATAAATGTGGTTTCTATTGATGTCTTTTCCTTTACAGGATTATAAGTTCCATGGAGTGAGAGTGTAAGGGCAAATCTGTGTCTTATTTACCTTTTATTTCTTCCAGAACTCAGCCATTATTCTTAATTTAGTGGTAGATATTTAATAAATATAGTGGAAGGTGGATAGGATTTGGTCAGAGTACCCCTGATCAATTGCCTTTCCCCTCAATCTCAGCACAGTTGATGGAATCATAGAAAGGGCAGGTAACAAAGATAAGCAGGTCCCTTCATATGTTAAAGGAAATGCAAATAAGTCCAACCCTGTCAACCCTTCCTTTACAATGCTGTAGTTATGATACATGGTTCTTTCTTCCTCTATTTACTTCTCTCTGCATCAATTTAAACAAATCTTCCTTGGTTTCACTGAGTACTTCCCTCTTGTCATTTCTTACAGCATAATACTATTCCATTATCTTCATTTACCAGAATTTGTTCAGTCACTCTCCAATTGAGGGGTCCCCATTTCATTTCCAATTAATCTGATGCAATAAAAAGTTTAACTATATTATCATGCTTAATCTTCCTTTCTTTTCTTTGGTTTCATTAGTGATATATGCCTAGTAGTGCTAGCCCTTTCTTTACTTAAAAAATATTTATTGAGTTGAATTACACAAATACATTATTTAACTACTCAAATAGTGCTCATTGCAGTTTGATTATGACATGTATTCTTTAGATTGTTGGGACCCTAAAGAAACAAGTGTTATAGAATCATAGAATTTCAGAGTTGGATGGGATCTCAGAGATTAACTAGCACAACAGGAATTGGGACAGGTGTCTCTGTAAAACATTGTCAATAAGTAGCAGACATCAAGCCCTCTCTTGAAGACTTTTAGTGCAAAGGAACTCACTACCACCAAATGCAGTAATGAATCTACTAGATTTCAGTAGTCCTAGGACAAACCTAGTGAGTTTTGCACCTACCAGTAGTTGAGGAGAATGGGTTCATGGAAGTTTAGTAGTATTGGAATTGCAAGAAGATGTACTGAAAGTATGACCAAAATGGCGGTGGGGGGACCAATTAGGAGAGATAAACAACTAGCTTAGAAATTCTCTTTTGAAAAAAAAATACAAACACTGTAATTTAGACAGTAAACAAGATAAGCAAAGTAAGGATAAGGGAAGTAAGAAAGAGGCTAAGAGGGAGATTTATACAAGAAGGCATTAGAGGTTGGAAAGAGAAGAGGTGAAGTAGAAAGGAAGAAAGAATGAGAGAGGGCGAGGAGGACAGTGAGTACAAAATTTTCCAGTGATAGGTATTGGGCAACCAGCAGAAAGGAGAAGAAACTTAGCTCCAAGACTGTCCCCCTAACACAGAACACATCTAGTCCTCTTAAATATACAAATTTGCCCTCAAGTTGAAGTCAGCAAAGCAAATGAAAACCAGTGAGGCGAAAATAGCTAAGCAAAACCAATAGTCATGGTGACCCAATCTTACATTGTATGTATCATTCTACGTCTGAATTATCTGTTCTCTGGAACAAAGACTGGCCATTTAATTTTTGTTGTGGTTGTTCAGTCTTGTCCAACCCTTCAGGACCCATTTTTTGGCAAAGATATTGGAGCGGTTTGCCATTTCCTTTTTCAGCTCATTTTACAGATGAGGAAATAGAGGCAAACAGGACTTTCCCAGGGTAACACAGCTAGTAAGTGTATGAGGTCACTTTGAACTCAGGAAGATGAATCTTCTTGACTCTAGGCCTGGCACTCTATCCTCTGTACTATTTGGCTGTCTCTAGGTAAATTATAATTTACCCAGAGTCCATCTTCCTTCTACTGTTCTTTATATTTATGTGATTAAAGTCATTAGGTATATTGAACAGTTAGGTGACACAGTGCATAGAACACTGGAGTCAGGTTAGGTTAAGACCTGAGTTCAAGTTCTGCCTCAGACATTTACTAGAATCGCTTGAACTTTCTGTGCCTCAGTTTTTTCATCTGTAAAAAGTGGATAATAATAACCCCTACCTCCTCCATAGGGAGTAATTGGTGTAATTATCAAATGAGATAACAGACAATGCACTTTATAAACCTTAAAGCACTATCTAAATGCTAGCTATTTTTATTGTTCTCTTGGTTCTGCTAACTTCGCTCTGTATCAGTTCATATAGACCTTCCCTAGTATCCCTTAATTCCTCATATTTGTCTTTTTATAGCACAATAATATTCCATTACATTATTAAACATCAAACCTGACTCTTCTTATCTGTAAAATGAGACCCTATGTTCCTATCCAGGAAAATAAGGCTTGAAAGTTAGGTTGGAAGCAGATTGTAGAGGGTTTGGGCTAAGCTAAGCAGATTATATATTGTTCTCTAGGCACTGGGGAGCCATTGAAGGTGGAGAAATGACATGATTAGACTTCATTAAGAAGATTACATTGGCAGTGGAAGGTGATTTGGAGAAGGAAGAGACTCAGAAAAGACCAAGGAGAGAAGGACTGCAGCTATATGGAAAGATGCATTCACTAACACTTTTATCCATTCAACACACTTGAGTTCTCTTCTACAAAAAACATGGTCAGACTACCTATGATCCTTTCCTAAAGTAAAGAATGCCTGTATTCTGGGTGGCCTATAGTAGGGTGTTGAGAAGTAGAGTGAAACTTTGTTTAGGATCCTTCCCACCCCCCAATTTGGAATGGAGGATAAATTGGCCAGTGGCCAGGCTGAAGTTTATCTTTGTTGAGCAATGCCCTTCTTAAGAGATAATGCAAATTAATAGTGAAAACAACATTCCTGGATGAGAACAAAGGGTTTTCCAGCACCCTCACTTCAGAAGCACCGGCTTATTTACAAACAATTGATATGCTAATTACAAATTGGTCTTATCTATTGCTAAGGACTCCTGCTAGGCAACACTTAGTTGGCCTAGTTCTAATTACTACAGTATGCACTAGAAAGAAGTAAGGTTGTCTTCTTTTTAAAAGTTCTAATTCATTCTTTTCCTGGTCTTGTCTCTAGTTAGTTTGAATTAGTGATGATTTCTTTCATCGTGTTTGTGGGCTTTTCACACTTAACAATGTCCTGGGAACACTCACGTTGCTTTCATGCATTACCTAGAAATCTCATGGGAGCCTTGATCTAGATCTGGTAGAGATCTCAGCGTTTTATCTAGTGGAACCTGTCAACAATTCCAAAGCAGTCATGGAAATGACTTGATATCCCTTTTGTTTATGATTTTTATTTACTTAATCTTAGGGCATGTTTTCCCCTGACAGAATATAAGCTTCCTGGAGGCAGGGGTTGTTTTCATTTTTGCTTTTGTATCCCTACTATCTAGTACATTTCTTGTCACATAGTTGGCTCTTAATGCTTAGTAAATTGAATTGAAATGGAAACCTAGAGAGGAGAAATGATTTGAAGCCAAATTCAAACTTTTTGAACACGAAAAGTCCGGTGCTCTTTCCATTCTACCTCCTTTTTACCAAGTCTGCTTTTTCATCTTTACTTGGAATGAAGTTCAATTAAGAATGAAGTGGTCAATTAGTCCCAGCCCTGATTCAGTCCATGATCTTTCCTTTTCAAATGTCAGCCAGACTGAGCTACTTGTAAGAAAACACATACTGCTGTGTAGAACCCTGTCCTCCTGTCATCTTACACTTAAACTTTCAATGGAAAGTTTGGATAAATCACTCAGACTCTTAAGACCTGAATTTTCTCATATCTAAGGTGACGTGAATGGATTGGATGATATTTTAAAGTTCCATGTAACTCTAACATTCTATGACTATGTGGTTTGATGCTAAGACCATTGGATTGGGACTGAGCATGTCTATTCTAGCTGTCACTAAAATCTCTGTGGTGACTTTGCTGGTTCTCATTTTTCTCATCTGTAGAAGGAGGGAAATGAACTAAAATGACCTCTAAGCTCCTTCCAGCTCTGACACCCTATGTTCTGTGATTCTGTTAAATCTCTATTAAAGCTGAGTCTCTACGGTGGTAAATGGACCCAGGCAGAATCTAAGATCTGATCTAATTCAGTGATAGCTCCCTCAGCCTTGACTTTTTTTTTTTTGTAATGAGTCAGAACTTTATGCTTTGATGACATGAACTATAGAGCTGGGGTGAGTACATAAATACAAATATATTCCTTCATATGAACCTGGAAAGTACTGGGTTATTCCAAGGTAGACAGCTGGGTCAGCCTGACCTGATTGAATCAGAAATATTCATTCAAATTTGTTCCAAGTGGCCCAAATTGCTACTTTTCTAGGCTACATTTGAACCGATGACTAATGGGTTTATTCTCATTCCAACGCTGCTGGGCTTTTGCTTCATTCTTTTCTGTGGCTGACCTAGTCTCATTTTATAGGTAAATGATATGCCATATTATAGGCATTATAGTTCATTGTGTCCAAAGTTAAGGGTGTATGGAAACTGTTTCAAACTGTGATTGTTTATGGAAAGGAATATGTGCTGCTTTCAAATAAATTATTCTAAATTACTGTTGTACCCTAACAATTATTTTTCTGTAATAAAATCTTAAATCTTTAACAAGCCTTTAATATAGCTTGTTATATTCCTTCCTACCAAAGACAAAACCTTTTCGTAGATACACTAATGATTAGTTGGAAAAGCAATGTGACAGATACTACATGCTACAAAGTACACTGATTAATATTCAATTTTTTTTTTCTTTAATGACTCTCTATCTCTCTCTCAAAGAGAGGCTGAATGGTGAACCCTTGTCGGGCATATCATTGAAAGGAATACTGGCCAAGTATAGGATGGGTAAGATTAACTTAGCTCTTTCATTCCATTTCTCTTTGCTCATGTAGATTTAAGAGGAAAGGACATTGAAAGTAGATGCCTATTTGATTGTGTATTCACGTTATTGTTGCTATTTTTGCACATGGATCCTTTCCCCCTTCCTGTCTTGGAACAAGGAGAAAACATTTCCAAATTTGCATCTATAATAAAAATTGAAGACATATAAGAGGCAGGGGAAAATTTTTTAGAGTATGATCCAAAGCAACCCTTGGCGTCTTGGGTTCTATTGAAGACCTCTAGTGAGGAGGAACGAAGGAAAAGCATATTGGGGTATTAATTTATTGGTGTACTTTGTAGCATGTACAATAATCTGTCACACTGCTTTTCCAATTAATCATTATTGTATGAAAGAAAGGTATGAGAGAATGTGAGATATATTTTTTTTCAGCATGAATTGTTAAATTTATACACAGCTACAAAAATCATTCCAACTGCAAAATGTTAGTTGAATGTCAAAATGTTAAATTATTAACAAGATTTTTAATCTCGTTATGTAATTACTATTACTTACAAGTCTGATCCAAAGTAGGAAAAAAACACCAAACAAACTGCAGCAAACTTTTTGATACATCAGGGCAAATAAAACCATAACTCTTTAGTACTGAAATAAGTATAATTGAGAGAAAATGCATTTTTTTCTAAAGTATCTGGATATCTCTTTTAATTAATATCTTAATAAATTAAATTAATTAAAACTATGCATACCCTTTGATCCAGCAATAGCACTGTATCCCAAAGAGATTTATATATATATTATATAATATTTATATAATATATGTATAGTATTTTATATATATTAGGTATATTATATAATATTTATATACATATTTATAACAATTCTTTTTGTGGTGGCTAAGAATTGAAATCAAGTGGATGCCCATCCATTGGAGAACAGCTGAATAAGCTGTGGTATATAATTGTGATGGAATATTGTTGTACTATAAATGACAAGCAGGATGATTTCAGAAAACCTGGAAAGACTTAAATAAACTGATGCAAAGTGAAATGAGCAGAACCAGGAGAACATTGTGCATAGTAACAATAATATTGTATGATGATGAATGTTGAATGACTGCTATTCTCAGCAATACAATGGTCCAAGACAATTCCAAAGGACACCTGATGATATGTGCTATCCACCTCCAAAGAAAGAACTGTTGTCTGAATATAGACTGAAGCATACTATTTTTCACTTTCTTTTTTTATCTTCTTGTACAAGATGAACAATGTAGAAATGTTTTACATGATAGTATGTGCATAAACTATATGGGATTGCTTACCATCTTACAGAGGGGGGAGGGCAGGGAGAAAAGGAGAGAGAGAATTTTGAAAAATTTAAACTTAAAAAACTTATAAACTTAAAAAAACCCTTAAAAACTTAAAAAACTTAAACTTAAAAACTGTAAAACCCCACAAAATTGTTTTAGCATGCAATTGGGAAAAAGTATTATTTAAAAAAAATTAAAAACACATAGCGCTCCTACCAAAATGAGAGGAGAGAGAGAGAGAGAGAGAGAGAGAGAGAGAAAGAAAGTCAGCATAAAAAAGTCTTGACAGGCTAAAATAATAGGCAACATCTGATAGGATAAAATGTGAAGCTCTATACTAGGTTAAAATAAATCAGCTGCTTAAGTATGGAATGGTGGATATGGAACAAAATAAAAATTCATATAAAAAAAGTTAAGGGGGTTGGGCAAAATAGCCTGTAAGCTCTAAAACTTCTTCCTAGCTTGACACCTGTGATCCTCATACAATCAGGTAGATATTTGCAGTCAATATAACACACTTCAGATTGACTCATTTAACTAACAGTTTTAAAAAGCACCTACTTTGTGTCAGATACTGCATTAGTGCTAGGAATAGAAAGGAAGGTAAATATAGTCCCTGCTCAAAGTCAAATTAGACTAAATTGGCTTTTTTTTTTAAATTAAGTTGATTTGTTTGTGAGGACATTTCTTAAGAGGGCCCATACTGCAGAAACATAGGTAGAGTCCTTCTGGCCTCAGAGCTGGTGCACAGGAGGACTATTGGTCAGAAAAAAATAAGGTTCTGGATACAGCCAAGGATGAGCATAACTCTAATTCCCCTGCGTCTTGTGTTTCTTGCTTTGCCATTTCATAAATCTTTCCTGACAGAGAAGTCTATAACACATACAAAAGAAAAAAGAAACAGAAACAAACCAGTTCCTGTCATCTCTGTTGATTTTTCACTTAGTAGACTTCTTTATGGATTAAAAAACTTTTTTTTTTTTCTGTTTCTTGTAAAGCACTGTTCATTGAAGCCTGGCCAATAGATGGTATCATTCTTTCCAGAGTCTATGCTATGGGAAGCCTATGGAAGCATATCTGCTCAAGGCATTCATGCAAATTATTACTTACTGCCCTATATGCTCATAAATTAATAGCTTCTCTGTGGATGAAAAACAGAAATTAGACAACCATTAAGGTTGAACAATGTATAAAGAATATTAAATATTAATATATGAAATGAAAAAATATTGCAAGAGATATCAGTAGATATGCCAAAAGCATAACAAGGCGAACCTAAGAATGCAAATAATAAAAACATGTTTTCAGCTAGATATTCCGGATGGTTTAGTATTCAAATTAAAGTTTGTTTTTCCTTTTCAGGAAAAACAAAACAAAGTATTTACTGTTGTTGTCATATTGTATGAGAGTTCATTTTCATACTCAGAACAAAAACAAATTTAAGCTAGAAAAAATGCCAAGGCTTTTTTGTTGATGTATTTTTAAGAAGCATTTCTTTGTAATATTAAAAATAAGCTCTATGAATATTTAGAAAATATTTTTATCAGTTGGCAATGGATTTTCCAAAATAAGCAGAATCTTAATAAATAATTATAAAGCTAGCATGTGAATTTTAATGACTTTTGCTGGCAGTCACTATAAAATTGGAATGGAAATGGGTTGAAGAGTGTACTTGATAATAGCATGGAAAAGAATAGACTATTGCTCTCCAGGATGAGTGGACATGGTTGCTGGTCTTTAGCAATAAGGACATTGGAGAAAAAAACCTTCTCAACCAGCGATATTCCCTATGCACTATGTGTATGCTTTCATTCAGTTTAAGTGGTTATAAAGAACTCCTGGACTGTGTCTACCTGAAGACCTACAATGAGCAAAATTAGCAATTTGCTAAACTAATCCCATAGGAAGAACACCATATAATATTTTTACTTTAGGGCAATGTAGTGGAAAAAATACTAGGATCCTAGAGAAAGAGATTCTGTTTTCATCTCTGCCATTTGACTAATTGTGTGATCTTGGGCAAATCATTTAATTTCTCTGTGAACCAAGTTCTTTTAAGAAATTACTTTTTATTCTAATCTTAACAAACGCCAAATAAAACAAACATTTCCATATGCAACACAGCAGAAAAGGGGGATTAAATGTGAAACCTCAAATAACTTTTTATTGAATATAGTTTGTTTTGCTTTCTAAAGATAAAGAGATAGATATAGGTATATATATATACATATATACACACATAGGTTATGTAATAGATGTGAGATACATACATGTACACACACACACGCATATATATATCCTATGTTAAATATATAACTTTCAAAGCTGTCTGGATTATGTTTAAGATAGTCAATAAATATTTATTAAGCACCTACTATGTGCCAGACACTATACTAGAGATACAAAGGCAAAAGATAATCCCTGCCCTCAAAGTGCTCTTAGTCTAATGGAAGGACAACATCCCAATAACTATGTAAAACCAAGCTATATACAGAGTAAATTGAAAATAATCAACAGAAGGAAGACACCAGAACTAAGGCGAATCAGGAAAGGCTCCCTGAAGAAGGTTTGATTTTAGCTGGAACTTGAGGAAAGCCAAGATGTGGAGATGAGGAAGGAGAGCATTCTAGGGATGCGGATGAGGGATGAGACAACCAGTGAAAATGCAGAGTCAGGAGATGGAGCATCTTGCTGGAGGCCAAGCACAGAAGCCAGTGTCACAGGATCAAAGAATATGTAGAAGGGAATAAGGTCTAAAAAGAGTGAAAAGGGGTGTGTGTGTGTGTGTGTGTGTGTGTGTGTGTGTGTGTGTGTAAATTATGGAGGCATCTGAATGCCCGAAGGTTTTATATTTGATCCCAGAGGTAAAAGGCAGCCACTGGAGTTTACTGAGTAAAGGGGTGACATGGTCAGGTCTGCATTCCAGGAAGATCACTTGGATGGTTAAATGGAAGATGAACTGGAGCAAGGACAGACTTGTGGTAAGAATATCAACCAAAAGGCATGAGGTGATGAGGGCCTATTCCAAGGTGGAGGTGTAGTCAGAGAAGAGAAGGAAGTATATAGAAAGGATATAATAAAGGTCAATCAACAGGCCTTGGCAATAGACTGAACATGGGGGGTGTGACAGAGAGTGGGGAGTCAAGGATATCGCCCTGATTGTGAGCCTGGGTAATCAGGAGGAAATGCTTCAGTGACCTTTCTTTCTTTCTTTCTTTCTTTCTTTCTTTCTTTCTTTCTTTCTTTCTTTCTTTCTTCCTTCTTTTCTTTCTTTCTTTTTTCCTTCCTTCCTTCCTTTCTTTCCTTTTTTCCTTACTTCTTTTATTCTTTCTTTCTCTCTCTCTTTCTTTCTCTCTTTCCTACTTTCTTTCCTCTTTCTTTCTTTCTTTCTTTCTTTCTTTCTTTCTTTCTCTTTCTTTCCTTCTTTCTTTCTTCCTTCCTTCCTTCCTTCCTTCCTTCCTTCCTTCCTTCCTTCCTTCCTTCCTTTCTTTCTTCCTTCCTTCCTTCCTTCCTTCCTTCCTTCCTT
>CM053626.1:113017235-113126619 GCA_028646595.1 Phalanger gymnotis | reverse complement strand
TTCCTTCCTTCCTTCCTTCTTTCTTTTTTTTTTGGCTAGGAGGTAAAACCTTATTTTGAGTCCTCCTCTGCCTCACACTTCTCCTCAATAGAGAAAAAAATTTAAAAACCGAGAAATTCAGTCAGGTATGCCCCAAGTTTCTCATCTGTACCATGGAGATTATAATATTTGTCATACTTCTCCATAGTGGTATTGTGAAGACACCTCGGACCATAGATTAGAGCTTGAAAACTCTTTAGAAGTCATCTAGTTGGTTTTACTGATGAAAAAGCAGAGACCAGGGTTACATGGATATTAAAAAACACAGCTATGATTTGAATCCAGGTCCTCTGACTCTGCTTCTACTTCTCTTTCCAATATACACCAAGCTGCCTTATCAGACAACATTGCAGATGTAATATATATATATATATATTTACATAAATTATAAATGCTATATTTGTCAGCTGTTGTTGTTATGGTATTATTATAATAATTATAATTATTAAAATTATTAAAGGCTGTGAAATCACTTTGAATAGTTTAATGTTAAGTCAGTGTTACTAATCTGAACCATCCCCATCACTGGAAGTATGTTATTAGCAGGCTAAGATATAACTTTGTAAGTAACCTTTGTATGGAAGGCTATAGCTGGTTCTTTTGGTATCTATGGTGGGGGCGGGGGAGTCATAGCAACTATAGTTAGTGATTTGTAGAGGCCTTCTTGTCTTTAGATTGCTGATGTCCTGGGAAGGTGTGTCTACAATATAGTCAATTCAACAAGCAGTTTTTAAACATCTACTATATGCAAAGTGTTGGGCCAAATTCAAGGGATACAATGACTCCTTCCCTCCCTCAAAACCTTCAGTCTTTGTCCTTTAAAGAGCTCAGAAATGATACTAGAGTAGACAGAGATGCTGGGGGAAACCCCTTACATGCTTGAAGATTTTCCAGAGACCACAAAGAATGGGCATAATAAGATCAAAGCTTTTTGGAGTTGGAATACCTGGGTTTCAATATCAGCTCTAACACTGATCTAAGGTTAGTCATTTAAACTTTTCTGGTATTTGCAGTGTCTGTTTCCCAGGTTGCTGTAAAGAATGTGATTTATAAACCTTGAAATACTATATTAAATGTAATTCACTATTTTTATTTCAGGAAACATGGTAGTTAACTGACCCAAAGATACCTCTACTTCACCTGGTCTTGTTTTTAGGGTACAGTGGAATGCTCACTGTTCTTGGAGCCAGAAGACCTAGGTTCTACTCTAGCCGCTGAAATTCGTTGCCAGGGTGACCTTGGTCAGGTCACTTAACCCTGATGAGCTTCAGGGTCCTCACCTATAAAAATCAGAGGCTCTGATTAGATGGCTTCTGAAGTTCCTTCTAGCTCTAAATCTGTAATCACATGAGGCTTCATATTTAGAAATTGGGTAGAGTTGGAACAAGTGAATCTCAAAAGAAGAAAGTTCACTTTTATATGTTTCAAGCTTTACAAAACATTCTCTTTCCAATGATATTTTGAGGTTAGATAGCACAATTATCACCCCCTTTTACAGATGAAAAAACTGAGGTTCCCAGAAGTTAAGTGATGCTTACACAGTATATAGTATCAGAAGCAGCACTTCAATAAAGACCCCCTGATCCCGGGTCTTGTATTCTCTACCCTGCTATAGGTCTCCTCTGCAGTTATTCTATACCCTCTTGAAATTATTATAGTTGCTTAACATTTAATCATGAACAAACATTTATTAAGTGCAAGTCACTTAACCTCTCAATTTTTCAGTAAGGATGCCAAAGGTAGGCAGAGACATATTGTGCAGGGCTTTGAATGCCAGGCCAAGAAGCTTGAACTTGAATTGGTAGCAGAAGAGATTGATTTAAGATACTCTTTGTTGTTCGTTTGACATTGACCTGAAACTTTTCCTAAAAGTCCAGGTACTTCGATAGGTCAAGGATCTTCATTTCTGATATCTGGTCACTCTCCCAAATGGGGAAAGGGTGGCTGAGAGGCATAAGAATAGAGACAGGAACTGAGCCTGTGATTTCTTTGTTACAGACCCTTTGCTGGGTCTTTACTTAAGCAAAAGGGTGATTCCATTCATTTAGTCAGGTAAAATTAAAAGTAAAATCTGAGCTGATCCAGGTTGCTTTGCTAAATTTACAATTCAGTTAGGTTACAAGGTTCCTAGGAAGACCAAGGAGATGATATAAATGGTGGCATGGAGTGGGATGGTCATGGAGAGAAAAATGTTCATATTTCTTTTGTTATATTTCTTTGTTATCCTCTCAGATATCCTTTCACCATTGCAGATCCACTAGTGTCTTCTCCAAAGATTTACAATCTTAGAGAGTTACCTGGAAAATTGAGAGTTTAAGTGACTGGCCCAGGGTAACACAACTAGTTAGAAATGGGTCTAGAATCCAGGTCCTCCTGGCCCTGTGGTTAGCGCTTTGACAATTATGCCAGACTGGATGAAAATTTTTTTTACTTTGAAGATTTAGAAGGAAATTTTTGTGATCTCCTTTGAGGAATTTTGAGATGAATTCAGGGTATCTCATAAATGGGCATAGAAAATATTAGCCTAATGAACTTTGAGGGGATTTTAGAGCTCAACTCAGTGACATCTGTGAGATAGCAGACCTTCTTCAGGTTGCCCTAAAGTGCCCCAAGAGCATTCTGTTGTCATAGGACATTTGGAGTCAGTTCTCTTGCACCTGAAATGCAAATTCCATTATTTGCAAATTGGAATGTCCCAGAGTTGCTGTCAGACGACTGGGTAGCCTTGTGGGTGCAGCAAGGCCACTGCATCATGTCAGCTACACTTCATCTACCTGCCACCAGCAAGGAAACTAGACAGAGTTGTTTCAGTACAGAGTTAAAGTGAGACTGTCAAAAAACCAAAACCAAAACCTATCCCAACCTGGAGTGATGCTAAATAAACTTTCCTAAGCATTGAACTGTTGTTGCAAAAAAAACAAAAAACCCCAGTGACAACTAACAGTTCAAATGGCCATGGAAGTCATTATCCATGGATTTAGCTATGTCAAAGCAGACTGTCACAGCTGCTCCGAACAACTGTGAGATCTCTCAACATGCACAACGGGAGCAATTCTGTACAACGGCATTCTTTAGGGAGGCACAAGGAGGCAAATTTCCATTCATCTTCCTGTCACTTTTTCTGTTAGAATCTCTTAGTCAACTTTTTAAAAGAATTACTCATTCAGAGAATGCTTCTAGTCCTAAATGAGAGGAAATGGAAATTGGGAAGAAGAGCTATAAGAAAGAGGACTCCATTGCTCAGAGTCTACGAGGCCAATTTATGAACCAGGTACTAAATGTCTTCTCTCTGGAATCATTTATATTACATTCAGTGCTTTCTAAGAAGGGTATGTATATATATATATGTATATATACACATATATGACATATGTACATATATGTATATATGTATATATGCATGTATATGTATATATACATATATACACACACGTACGTGTATACATATATAGAGAGATATGTGTGTGTGTGTGTTTTAGCAGAGGGAGGAAGGATGGGGTGAGAAGGGGTGGGGCAGTTAAGAGGGGAGGACTTGAAAAGTTGTTTGGGGTAGATGAATTCTCTTTTGAATATTGGTAACCCTTTGCTGGGTCTTTACTTAAAAAAAAAGGTTGATTCCATTAATTTAGTCAGGTGAAATTAAAATTAAATTAATTAAATTAAATTAAAAGTAAAATCTGAGCCGATTCAGGTTGCTTCGCTAAACTTACAACTCAGTTTAGTCACAATGTTCCTAAGAAGACCAAGGAGATGGTATAAATGGTGGCATGGAGAGGGACGGTAATGAAGAGAAATAGGTTCGGCCTGCCCACCCTGTTAAATAGTAAATACCAGTTTGTTGCCATTATTCATTCACTTGGTGTCCTAGTCTGTTCCAGCAGTGTTGAGACTTAATGGAAGGTTTCATAGAAGTGTCAGACTGGCCAGCAATTCACAAAGCCATAGCTCTTTATCATGGTATATTTCTACTCACAAATGGAAAGGCCCAAGGCCTAAAAAGAGATATCTTGGGGTGAGTGTAGGTTAGAGAAGGGCAATGAGAGAAAAGTATAACCAGAGAGCTCTGTGGGCCTCAGGTTTGATGGTTTTTAGGCCAAGAAGAAAGAAAGGATGAAAGGGAGGTCAGAGATGATCCACAAGATGCACTGTCTTTGGATTTTGTATCATAACAGAACTGGAAGTATAGCCCCTACTCACTGGTTATGCCCATCTATCTTTGACACCCATGTAAGGTGATGAGCCAGACCTTAGATCCTTACATGAGTTTGTAAGATTCTATCAAATACCACTATGACAGCAGCTATGTCAGTCTTTTCCTTACAGTCTGAGAACTAGAAGGCATATTAGAGAAAATCTAGTGCAATCATCTCATTTTCCCTTTCCAGGCAAGGAACCAAGACCCAGGAAGGAGAGAGAGACTTGCCCAAAGTTACTCAGTTAAGCAGCAAAGCCAAAGGCTAGAACATAGGCCTTTCAGCTCTTTGTGGACATCAGGACACCAGCCTTCATAGGAGGCAGTGTGGGTCAAGGGAGTCGGAGGACTTGGATTAAAATCTGGCCTCTGCCACTCATAAACTTGAGCCTTGAGCAAATTGCTTGACTTCTCTGGGACTCGGTTCCTTTATTTGTAAAATGAAGGAGTTGAACTAGATGGCCTCTGAGATGTCCTGAATCTATGATCATGGGGGTGGGGGTGGGGTGGGGTGGGGGACTGAGTGTTGAAGTTTAATTCAAATGGCACCCCAAGGTTCATAGCATTGCACATTTTTTTTTAAAATCAAGGAAGTTGCCATTGTATAAAGCAGTGAGTGGGTAACTTGGATCCAAAGGGTTTGGGGATCCCCCTCCCCTTAGTTGAAATGAGCTTGGCTGTCTTGCCTAACCGATGCTTTAGTAAATAGCCTCTTCTTTAAAAGACAAGCAAAAACACAGATACAAATTAATGCAAGAAGAAGGGCCCCAATTGTCCATTTGTGTTGCATTACAAACTGCTTAGCAAAGCCACTCAGCATGCTTCAATCATTCCATTTTCCCTTTCCTTTTCACTCATTACATTCATTATTGGTCACAAAAGGCTGCTCACAAAACAGCTAGTGATTTTAATTTAATGCATCCTTTCTAAAACCTGCAGGGAAATTAAAGGAGGGAGCTACCTGGGGAGGAATGGGACATGGGAAATGGGGCTGGGCACATCTGAGGCTTTAAATGCTAATAGCCCAACATTTCCCAAATATTCAGCCAGAACTGACCCTGGACAGATTGGGAGGGCTGGAATCATTAGCTTGCAAATGGAGTCAAATTGATACAAGGCCTTTTCTCACTGTTGCCTCCCGAGCGCTTTGATCCAGGCTGGTGAGTGACCTCTCAATCTGACCAGTCCAATGTTGCCAACCTATAACTAGACCCCAGAAGTGACTTGCCAAGCATCCAAAGCAATCATTCTGCCAGGCAAGTTTATTATTATTTTTCTTGGCTTCGTGTCAGGAAATCTCGCGGTATCGAGTTAAAACATTTGCTCGCAGACATTAGTAAGCATCCTCGTGGAGCAGTAGAAATTGAATCTGACTGAGTACAGATGGTTGTATCTATGAATGACTCTCTCCCCCTCCCCAACAAAATGGTAATTTCGGGTCAGGTCAAAAGGAGCACATAGGAAGAGAAAGCCACACTGATCTGGGGACTGGCAAGAAAGCATGCTTTTAATCTAGTCACAGGATGCAAGTCTAGTTACTTTAACTTCCTAAGAATATATCAACTTAATAGTGTGACAGGAGAACTAACAAGGAAAATTAGAGTCCGATAATTAATAGCCCAGATAAAAAGGCTCTATTCTTTGGGCCTAAATAATTTCCCTTCCCACTATCACCGCCATGGAATTCCTGCCCTTTATTTGCTGCCGTTTGTGCAGGTCTAATTGTTTTAGAGTGGGTCATCCTCTCAGATTCTTTGTATCTAGTTCTCTTCTCTATCCTGCTGTACACTCCATAAATTGTTCTTCTTCATTTCCTCTCTTCTAATGACCGTAAACCTATTTTTTTTTTCTAACTTCATCATCACTATAAGGCCCGAGGCCCATGATTATCCTACTCACCTTCCAATTCACCAATATCCCTGGTGTTTTGCATAGAATTCAGGACAATGCTGCGGGCTGAAGCCTTACTAGCAATTTATACAATGCCATACCATTTTGCCGATTCCTGAGGCATTCTTCTCTTGATTGGAGTCTGGGATCCAGTTTGCTTTCTTCAGATACTAAGCTTTATTTCCAGGGTCAGGGAATTCAGAGTGAAATTTGTTTCAGAGTGGGATGAGAATATTAAAGAAAAAAAACCCAACAAAAATTGTCTTCTTGTTAGCAGACCCAAGACAGAAGCTTCTTTTCTTTCCTCTAACCCATCTTCCTAGGGGAATAATCTCAGCAGGAGAAGAGAAAAATCTTTTTTTTTCCTTCTAAATTGTGGCTCATACATGCAACTATAATTTCAGTACTTCTCATCACCTCTTGCTTGGACTATTGAAACTACATCCTAATTGGTATCTCTGTCACTCTCCAATTCATCCTCTGCACGTTGGCCAAGCATGGGTCTGAATGATATCATTTGCCTTGACCAGGAAACTTCAGTGGATCCCTACTACTTTTAGGCTAAAATTAAAACTCGTCTCTGTCATTCATTGACTCCAAGCTATCTTTCTAGTTGGATTTCATATTACTTCCTCCATCAGTCAATAAGCACTTATTAAGCGGGCAGCTAGATGGCACGGTGGATAGAGGGCTAGGCCTGGAGTCAAGAAGATTCATATTCCCAAGTTCAAATCTGGCTTTAGACACTTACTAGCTGTGAGACTCTGAGCAAATTGCTTCACCCTGTTTGCCTTAGTTTCCTCATCTGTAAAATGAGTGGGAGAAGAAATGACAAACTACTCTAATATCATTGCCAAGAAAACTCCAAATGGAGTCATGAAGAGTGAGACACAACTGAACAGCAATAACATTTATTAAGTACCTATTAGGCACTGAAGATAGAGATACAAAGGATGAAACAATCCCTACTTGCAATGAGTTTATGTTATAATGAATGAGACAAGAAGTACATAGAAATAAATACAATATAGATATAAAGTGAATAAATGCAAAGTAGTTAGATACAAAGTAGTTTGGCAAGGCACTGGTTATTGGGGGTGAGGATCAGGAAAGGCTTTATGTAGAAGATGGTGTTAGAGATATATCTTAAATGGAAGAGAGGGACTCTGAGGGAAAAATAAGGAGACAGGCATGTGGGAAAGCTTATGTGAAGCATGGAGACTGGGGATGGAATGTTATGTGTGAGGAACAGGGAGCAAGCCAGTCTGAGTGGGTTGCAGAATGCAGAAGGTGGAGAAATAAGCAAGGAGGCTGAAAAGATTGGTTGGGATCAGTTTATGCAGGGCTTTAAAGCATATAAAGGGTTTAAATGTTATCTTGGAGCTAATAGGAAGACATTAGAGTTGGTTGAGTAGGAGAGTCACTTAGTCATATCTATGTTTCCGGAAGATTACTTTGGCAGCAGAATGTAAGATGTCCTGGAGTAGGAAGAAGCTTGAGGCAGAGAGACCAATTAAGAACTTGTAATAATCTAAGCTAGAGGTGATGAGGGCCTGAACTAAGGTGGTAGCTTTGTGAGTAGAGAGAAGTCAGATATGAGAAATGTTAAATTTTGGCAACTGGTTGGATATGAAGGATGAGGAATACTTGAGAAGTTCAGGAAAGGACCAAGACTATATTCCTCAGACATTGGAAAGTGGGAGTACCTTCGACAGAAAGGGGAAAATGTGAAAAGTGGGGAGAGTTTACGGAGAAAGATAATGAGTCCAATTTTAGACATGTTGAGCTTAAGATGTTTCCAGAACACTCAATTTGAAATGTACAACGCTCAACCAGTGATGCTCATGAGAGACATTGGGACTTGAATTGTATAGAAGTGATAGTTAAATCTATGGATGAGGTCGCCAAGAGAAAGAATGTGGAGAAAGAAGAGAAGAAAGCCTTGTGGGTATACTGTGGGTCTCCCTCAAGGACAGGCCATTGGGGAATACTCACAATTAAGATGATGAGTCAGTTTTGGGGATCCTACCTTAGTTGAAATAAGCTTGGATCAAGCAGCAAAGCCTTCAGAGAAAAGAGAGTATCTAGGAAGGAAAAGGTTGTGAACAGTGTCAAGTGCAGTAAAAAGGTGGAGAAAGATTAGAACCAAGAAAACACTATCAGATCTGGCGATTATAATTGATAAATTTGAATATAGTAGTTTCAGGTGAATGATTAGGTCTAAAGCCAGATTGAAATGGGTTAAAGAATGAATGAAAAGAGAGAAGAAGTCATGGTGGTGAATATAGATGGCTCTTTCAAAGAATTTGGGAGAGAGGAAAGATGTAGAGGATGGTATAGTTTAGTGAAGTTTTTTTTTAAATATAGGGAGAGTTGGGCATGTTCGAGGGCAATAGGGGAGGAATCAGTAAATAAGGAGAGATTACATATTTTAGAAAGGGAGGAGGAGTGAAGATGCAATCTGTTAGACAAGATGGGAATGGATCTGAGCACGTGCATCTGTGGATGGGTTGGTCTTGGCAAGAAGAAAGGCCATCCCTTTTCAGAGATGGGAGTGGGGGAAGAAGAAGAGTAAGGGAAATGATGTCAAGGGGGTTTGAGATAAAGAGAATGGAAGAAGAGTGAGTTCATGTGACCTACATTTCAGCCAGGTTGGCTGGTTAAAATTCAATTCTCGAGTGCATTTTAATCCCTTGATAATGGCAAGCAAACAAGCCTTTAAGGTTTGCAAAGCACTTTACAAATATTATCTCATTTTATTCTCATAACAACTCTGGGAGGTAGATGCTATTATTATATCCCCATTTTATATTTGAGCTAAAACTGAGGCAGACAAAGGTTAAGTGAATTGCTTAAGTAATATAGTGAGTGTCCAAGGCTGGATTTGAGTTCAAGTTTTTCTGAGTTACTTCTACACCTGATTTATGGTCCATTGCTGTGCCAGTGCCTTTCCCCTCAAGCTCTCTGTCTTGCTGTCTTCCTTCTCTCCCCCTCCCTACGTGCCCTACTCTTGGCTTCACCCCAGGTATCAGCAGATGAGAAGAGGCAAAAGAGTGGAAGGACTGGGAAGTCAGAAAAATATTTGGTGATGAAGTGGGAGGGGGAGAGGGAGAGGGTGATGTTGGGTCTTCTCGGTGCTATGAAATCCAGTGAGATAGGTCATCGCCTGCTCCACCTTCATGACTTTAATCATTGCACTCACCTCCATTTACTGATTCTCTACTCTGCCACACTGCCACAATCAGTGGCCAGATGGAGAAATGGTCAGGGTCAGAAGACCTGCCTTTTGCCAGCACGTTTGGTGAAGACAGAGTTGAAAGCCAGCCAGTAGCATTTGGACAAAGTGCAGAAAGTAAGTCAAATGAATGCAGGAACAACATTTCCAGTTCAAATATGAGATATACAAGATGTGTTCAGTGACCCTGGGTAAATCATTTCTGGGGGCTTTTCTTCATGTCTCAAGTAGAGATGGCAATAATTTACTGTCATAGGATCATGAATTTAGAGCTAGAAGGGACCTTTGAATCTATTCATTTTTTTTTTCATTTTATGGAAGAAGAAACTGAGAGGTTAAGTAATTTGCCCAGGGTCACACAGTTAATAAGTGGCTACAGTAGGATTTGAACCCAGGCCTTCCTGAGTCTAAATCCAATGATGTATCTACTACTCTTTGTTGCTGAGTTGTTTCAGTTGCATCCAACCCTTGATCACCCCATTTGGGTTTTTCTTGGCAAAGATACTGGATTGGTTTGCCATTTCCTTCTGCACCTCATTTTACAGATGAAGAACTGAGGCAAATAGGGTTAAGTGACTTGCCCAGGGTAAGACAGCTAGTAAGGGTCCAAGGCTGGATTTGAGCTCAGGATGATGAGTCTTCCTGACTTTAGGCCAGGCACTCTAACCACTGCACCATCTAGTTGCCCATCTGCTACTCTATACTACTGCTAATCCAAGCAGGTTCCTGGGAGTAGAGTTATTGCTTAAAATTAAATCAAAAATAGTAGTGTACTATATACCATATGTAGTAGGGTTTTATACTTGAGACTTAAATGAGTTTATGGTTAATGATAATTTCTGCTATTTTAATTTTTATGTCCCCCCTGTGGTGGGATTTGTTAACAAAGAGATTATTTAAATAGTGCAAAGGGCTTGGTCCTTAGTGGATATCCAAGAGTGGTCTGCTCATATTTATAACTGTATGACCTTTTTAGAAGAGGGTCCTGGTTGGTAAAAGGTGGCATCAAATGTACTGTTTGGTTCAATTCCAAAGGCTGAACAATTTGCTATTCCTGCAGGATCAGGCTTAAGCCCCGTATTTATCATTTTAAAAAATGAAAAATCATGTTCTTTTAAAATCAGTTTCCAATTTTGCTTCCTTATATACAGTTTTCCTTTTTATTTAACTCCATAGTTAAATCCAGTGTTGTTTATGTTAGTCACTTCTCAGCATCCATATTAATTTTCAATGACATTATAAATATTTAATGATAGATATTTGGCATACAATCACAAATGTGAAAATTAGAAACCAAAATAAAGTTGAATAATTATTGGAACTACTTGAGGACTTAATTAAGGAGGCTGAGGGATTAGAAATCAAATTTAAATGGGGCCAAGAGGCAAAATGGAGAGCTTCAAACGTCTCTAGAATTAAATATCACTTTTTAATGAAATAATTATAATAATTTGAGTAAATTTGCCAATATCCTTGTTCCTCCTCACTCTAGAAAGACATCATTTACCTGGTTGAAAACTCGGGTCCAAAGAAGGCTCTTGAGTTTTCTACCAATCTAAATTCTACCACAGTATCAGAATCATCAGAGGCAGGGACCAGAGGGAACTTTCCTCCAGGGGCCAGAGCAGAATTGCTTTCTACAAAAGCCCTGCCTATATTTTCTTTGGTCTGTTTTTACATATTCTGAGTGATGAAGCCTCTGCTACTTCCCTTGAGACACTGCTCCATAATTGTAATAGTTTTCACTCTCAGGACCTCAAATCTATGCCCCCTCCCCTTCCCTTTAGGCTCTGGTCTGTTAGGGGCAAAAGTTATAGTTTTTAAAAATAGTAACTTGGTAAGAATATAGGAGAGGGCCTTTACATTTTAAAAAAATTTTTAAGGACAAAGTTTAACGTTTGGAGAGCAATTTCTGTGACTTATGACCATTAGAGAAGCCTGATCGTCAAGATACAAAGTCTGGAGAACAATAATTCCCTAAAAGAATTGATTTAATTCTTGTAGAATTGGGGTGTGTCAGTACAGAGAGTAGAGAGTAGAAGGCTTGCAAAGTCCCGGGTCACAGGGGTGGCCCCAGGGTTCACATGGGGTTACCTCAGCCTAAAGAGTGCTAAGCACATAGTAGATTCTCAATAAATATTTATTTATTGACAGAATGAATGATCATATTCCTCTTAAATCTTATTTGGTTAACTCTCCAAACAATCTTTGCCCCTGGAGGGAAAGATCTAGGATTGAACTACCCCTGTGGAATCACTGATGAAAGGGGGCCTCTTGTGGTCCATACCATCTCTGACCTTCATCCTCACTACTGACCAAAAGGTAATGCTGCCTCGTGGTATTTGCCAAAAGACACGGCTAGTTTGATTCTCGGGAGGTGCACCCTTACAAGCGAGCTGTTTTGGTCATTTCAGATCCTATCCCACTGTTCCTTGGAGATACAGACTGGAAATGTAGAATGGAGAGCAAGGACCATAGGATGTCCCTATCTATGATTAGCATTCCTCCCTGATCCCAGAAGATCTACCTTAGAGAGGTGCCACATAGAAAGAGCACTGGATTTGACTTCAGATCAAAACTTGGCTCCTGCCTGTGTGAACTTGGAAAAGTCATTTGAGGTTTCTGGGTCTCTGTTTCCTCATTTGTCAAATGATGAGGCTGAATTAGATGACCTCTAGAGTCCATTCCTGTTCTAAATATCGTAATCCTATGAACAGTGGTGGTTGAAGGTAAGAGAGAGAGGTAGCAGTGGGCATATCAGCTGCTAGGTATCACAGTGGATAGGGTGCCTGGCCTGGAGTCAGGAAGACCTGAGTCCAAATCTGGCCTCAGACGTTTACTAGCTGTGTGATCCTTTATAGGTCACTTCACCTTTGTTTGCCTTGGTTTTTTCATCTGTAAAATGAGGATAATAAAAGCATTGTGAGGGTCAATTGAGATATTTATAAAATTTGTTTTAAAAATGTTCTTCCTCTTATGTTATATGAACACAATATTATATTAAATGTAACAAGTGTATATTAAATGTAACAAGGCAGTGACAAAATTGTTCTGTGTCCCCTTATGAACTTTTTCTTTTGTGTATTTTTAAGTATTTTTATTTATCCTTCTTTCTTCTCTTTCTCCCTCTCTCCCTCCATCCCTCCTTCCCTTCCTCCTCCTCCTCTTCCTTCTCTCTCTCTCTCTCTCTCTCTCTCTCTCTCTCTCTCTCTCTCTCTCTTTCCCCCATTTCTCTCCCCCTCTCCCTTTATCTCTTTCTCTGTCTTTCTTTCTTTGGGGGTAGGTGGGGAAGGATGGGGAAAAATGATAGCTGACTTGAAGCATTTGAAGGGCTCTCTCATGGAAGAGTGATTAAACTGGTTCTGTTATGCCCTAGAGGGCAGATTTAGGACCAGTGGATGGAAATTGCCAATCAATTAATTTAGATTTGATGTCAGAAAGAACTTTCTAGCAATTAAACAATTAGAGCTGTCCACCCCCTCTCCCTCCCAAAAAGAATGGACTGCTTTGAGAGTTGGTGGGTTTCCTTTCATTAGAGAACCTCAAGGAGAGGCCAGATAATCACTTGTTGGGTATATTATAATGAGGATTTCTTTTGTGTGTGTCAGTATACACTAATATAGTGCTTGGCACACACTAAATGTTTAATAAATGCTTGTTGACTGACTGACCAGATGCCACTGAGGTCCTTTACAGTGCTGCCATTTTGGGAATGGTCCCAGGCTGGCCATACTTCATTCCCCTCCTGGATATACTTCTGACTCTACAGACTCCACTGCCATGCCCTGGCATGGGTACCTTCCCTTGCTTCCCCTTGCTTTTTGACTCCCTTTTATGCCCCATTAGAATGTAAGTCCCTCAGGTGCAGGGACTGCCTTTATTTTTGCTATTTATATCCTTAATTTTTAGAACAGTGTCTGGCATGTAGTAAGTGCTTAATAAATGCTTGTTGTCTGTTGCCTCTGAAATTCTGTGATTCTGTGACTTGCCTAGAGTCACACAGCTAGCAAGTGTTAGGGCTTAAATTTGAACTCAGGGCTTTTAGTAACACATCTCTCACTCTTTTCACTATGGCTTTATTAGACAGCACCTGTGGAGCAGTTAGAGCTGAGTCAGACATTGGTCATCCACTGCATCCTGGGCCATTTCCAGTTGTCTTGACTTTTGTCTTGCAGTTGGACTTTGATGACTTTGGAAGAGAGAGTAAGGCTGACACTTTGTGCAACTCTGGCTCACTTAAATCTAATTCAGGAGCAAGTCAAAGCATCACCAGTGATGACTTTGGTCCTCTTCAAAAAGGAAGGATGAGCAACAACTACCACCTAGGGTCATAGATTTAGAATAGAAAGGGACTTAGAGATGAACTAATCCCACTATCTGATTTTGCAGATCAAATAACTGAGACTCACAAAGATTGAGTAGCTTTCCAAGGGCCACACAAGTAATAAGTCTCGAAGGCACAATTAGAACCTAGGTCTTTTGAGTCCAAATCTTTCGTTCATTCCCTTATATAATGCTATTCTTCTAGCAGAATATTATGCAGATAGTAGTCAATGGTCATTTAAGGATAGAATTAAATTGAATTGAATTGACCCTATTTGTCCCTTTAACATACTCTACCCTGGACACAGATTAGTCTGGATTTCAGAAAGGAAAAAAAAAAGACAGGTACTTTTTCCCCTGTTTAGCATGATTTCATGCCATGTAATAGTACTCTTGTCCAATCTCTATTTCACAGGAATGATGTAAGGAAAAAGTGGCATATTTGCAATTCTACTTTGAAAGTAGGAGTATTAATCCATTCTCTGCAAAAGTGAGGGATGATGGACATATATACTATGAGACATGGTTTATGTGTTGGTTTGTCTAACTGGCTTTTTCCCTCTTTTTTTGTTTGTTACAGTGATAGCTCTTATGGTAGGAGAGAGGGCAGGGAGATACTTGGATAAATTTGGAAATTGGCAATATAAAACAAAAGACATGAACTCTAAAAAGAAAAGAAGCACCCATTTCTAATGTGTTTGCACAACAAAAGAAACTAAAGAAAGAAAAGAAGAATGTAGACATTAGATAGACAGGATAGTATTTTAAAAACTTTATTTCTCAGAATGATCTTGTTTGGAACCAAAACGTATATGTAGGAATATGAGTAGGTACATGTGTATAGGTACAGATATTGATTTGTGTATGTGTACATGAATATGTATATATGTGAATATGCAGACCTGCATAGATAATCTCCACCCACCCCCCCAATTCTGGACTTGTAAGTTTATGGCGAAATTCCCAATGAAGAAACTCAGTTTACCAGTGGAAGTTAGCAACTACTGTGCAATTTACAATCTTAAAAAGTGAGCCTATCTAGGGTCATATAGCCAGGATTATATAAGAGGCCCAAGTCTTTCCAGCATCGAGACTGGCTCTCTACCAAATGCTAAATAATTTTAATAATATAGCAATTACGATATGAGTCATTAAACTTTTTTTCCTGCCTTTCATTGCTGTTTGTCCTTTATTCTCAAAGAGAACCTTGACATCAGGAAGGTGATGTCATGACTTGCAAGTCAATTGGATTTAAGTAAGGGAGGGGTGTGCACAGTTACCAGCCTCACTCTCCCCTCTGCAGCCATCTGGGTCAGTGGCAAGATATAGAGCAAAATGACTAGAGATGGCCTTTTTAAGCTAAGGTCTTTTCCAGGTCTCAGTTTGAATGAAGCAATGCCCATTCAGTGATTAAGTTAGGTAAGAAATGAGGCAAAGAATGGCCTCTTTTATTTACTAAAAAAAAAAATCAGTCTTGGAGGGGAAGACTCTCAGGATTTCTGGCCCAAACAGAAACAATTGCTTTTACACTTACTCTGAGCCCATTAGAGCCCAAACAGTGACCAAGGGAGGCTTGGGCTGGGACCTCTTATTGGCCAATCAGTGAGAGCCAGAGTGATTTGGGCTTAAAGCATGGTCTTTATAAAAGAAATATAGCCTGTAAACCCCAAGATATCTTGCCGGGTTTCAGAGATCAAAATTTATATTCCACTGAGCAAAGCACCTGCAGGTAAGGGTATGATTCCCAGTGTGGACAGAGGGAGAGGAGAGAGGGAGAAGAGAAAGGGGAAAAAGGAGGGAAGGAAGATTCCTGCCTTTAATGATGTATATACCAGGGGTGAGGAACCTGTGGCCCTGAGACCGTATGTGGCCCTCCAGATCCAAGTCTGGCCCTTTGACTGAATCCAAACTTCATAGAACAAATCCCCTTAATAAAAGGATTTATTCTGTAAAACATGGACTCAGTCAAAAGGCCATACCCAAGAACCTCGAAGGCAACATGTGGCCTCAAGGCAATAGGTTCCTGATACTGGGTTGTTTGATAGATCTTCCTTCTGTTCCATATAGTTGAGAGGATGGAGCTTAGCTTACTCATTCCTTCTCTGGGTCAAATGAACCAACCAAATTAAGGTATTGGGGATGGGAAACATTCCATAAGTAGCAATGAAAGCCACCCTACCAAAATAATAGGGGATAAACACTGAAGACTGAGTGGGAGTCAGAGTGAAAACTTTAGGGTAGAAGTCTGGCAAAAAGACTTCAAGCTGGGCGTTGGACCATGCTGTGTTATCCTGTCAATGAGTGGATGGTCTCAGCTACAAAAATATGTTGTAGCCTTATGAAGAAGATAAAGCTTTCAATTCACTGGGTTTCATTCTTTAAAACAAATACATAAGAAAAGCCCAAGATTCCCCCCACCCCAACCTGAATTGCCTGAAGAAAGCAATATTTAGGATCATTTACTTTGGGAACTATCGTTTACAACCTAGGATCTTTTCTATCTCTTCCAGTGACAACTTCAGGAAGAAGAAAAGGTGCGGTTGTAACAAAGAAGAGAAGGAGGCTGGGCTGGTGATTGATGAGGAAAACCAGTGAAGAAAACTCGACATTTCTTGCACAATCACACACAGAAAATGTGTCAGCAAGCATGAGGACAGTTTAAACTGGCAGTAATACAACTCAACAGATCATTTTCAAAAGGGGGAGGGATATTACTAAACCACCAGGCCTATTGACATGTGTTTGCCTGCCTCAGAAGAACCAGAAAGAGCAAAAAGTGAATGAAAATATATCTAATTCATAATCAAAGGAAACCGCTACAGGCATTCTTGGATTGGACCTTTCTGGCGCTCTAAATTTAACCAACTAACTGAAATCTTTTCCTTTCTTTTTTTTTTTTTAAAGAGCCCTATCCATCAGCCTCTTGAAATGAAAGATTTGCTTCCTAATAGAGAAATCCATTTTAAGATCAAGAAGGAACATAATGTTACAGAATCTTAGAACTGGAAGGGACACTAGAGGTCATCTAGTCTAAGTCCCTCATTTTATGGATGAGGAAACTGAGGCCCAGGCACATCAAGTGGTCATAAAAGTAATAAGTTGTAGGGTAGGGATTTGACCCCAGGTCATGGGATCACATATTTAGATGTAAAAGGTACCTCAAAATCTATTCAGTTTCCTCTCTTCTCCCCCCTGCCATTTTATAGACATAGAAATTGAGGCCCAGAGAGACTGATGAAATCGTCTTACTCCAAACCCAGCACTCTAATTAGGAAGCTTTTCTTTACTCCAAGCCCAAATCTTCCTTTCTGCAGGGTTTCTTTACTAATACTCATCCTTTATTTATGCCTTCTGAAGCTAAGCAGAATGAACCTACAATACTTGAAGACAGCTACCAGGTTCTACCTAAGTTTTTGCTTTTTTAGGTTAAGCATCCAATCTTCTTCAACCAAGCTTCATCGGGCAGCAACTTGATTCTTTGTACCATCCTGGTAACCCTTCTGAATGTTCTTAAACTCATCAGTGTCTTTTCTAGATGTGGTTTCCAGAATTGAACACAATCTTCCAGATGTTATCTGCTCATAACATCTCCTTAACCTTGGACATTATATCTTTCTAAAAGAACCCAAGATTGCATTTGCCTTTGGGCTGGCGTATCACCCTATTGATTCAGTTTGCAAAATTCCTGAGATCTCTTTGCAGAGAAACTGCTTACTTTACCCATCTTGCATTTATGAAGTTGATTTTTAAAATTCTAAGTGTAAGATTTTATATGTTTATGTATATGTATGGGTATGGATAGCTGTATGTATATATGTCTGTATGTGCATAGCTATAGATATTGGTATATGTATGTGTACATGAATATATGTGAATATTTATGTGCATGTGTATAGGTATGCATACAGGTAGGTGGATAGGTATAGGTATATAAATGCAGATATATATGTATATATGAGTATGTATGTATATAGGTATTGATATGTATATATAACTATACACATATGTGAATAAGTATGCACATGTGTAAACATATTGTTGTTGTTTGTCTTTTGTGTTTGAAGAGGACCAAAATGACATCATGATATCAGTGATCAATCAACAGTGGGTCCCGACGTGGATGATCATGCTAATACAAGTTTGGAGCCCTTCCTCACTCAAATCAAAGTCAACTGCAAGTCAGGTCATCATTTCCCTGATGTCATGGTCCTCTTGGAGAACGAAGAACAAACACAAGTTTGGAAGGCTCAACCACAGATCAGGCACAAATTGACTATATGACTATTGGGAGGGAGGTGTCTCTAAATTTGCATCTCTTGTTTCTTCTGAGCTATGGCAATTCTTTGCTCACAGAGCATAGTGCCTTCCTTGATACAGGCATGACTGACTTTATGTCTCCTATGTCTCACAATCAGTACCAAAATTTTTCAGAAAGATCTTGACTTAATATTGCTTCTTTTGACCACCATGTGAGTGCCTGCCTTGTATAAGTTCTCTGTAAAATAATCTTTTAGGCAACATACATTTGGCATTCAAACAACATGGTCAGCCCTTTGGAGTTGTGCTCTCTGCAGCTGAGTTTGACGGTTGTATGGGTAGGTGTATGTGTATATGTATGTATATATGTATGTGTATAAGTACAGGTATAGATATAAGCATGTGTATATGCATATTGTATAAGTATGTGTATACATATGGTTATATTATGAATTTATAGATGTGAATGATTATGTGTATATATATCAATAAATATGGGTATTAGATATGGACATGGATGCATGTAAATGTATATGTGTGGGTATATGTATATATGTCTATGTATTTATACATACAAGCATCTCATCCTTTTATATTTGGCCTAGTGTATATGACATTTAATCTCCTGCCTGTGAACAGCCTGTTCCCCATTTCCTGTTGGGATCTTTTCAGATTCTGACTAAAATGGCGCTCTTCTAGGATTTCTGGCACCAATTTCTAGACGAGTGAGCTGGATACAGTAAATATGTGGATTGAAGCAGGTTAATTTCAGGTCTGGAAGATAATCAAACAATATGGGAATTGCATTACTGTCCATTGCATACTACCCCCCCCCCCAAAAAAAAATCAAGGTGCTCTGATTTTTTTCCACAGATTTCTTTCTCTTTTGTAATCTGGCTCCTGTCCCCACTACTTAACTGAAACCACTTTCTCTAAGATTACCAAGGGCATACTTCTTGACAAATCTAATAGCATCATCTCAGTCTTCATGCTACTCAGCCTTTCTCCAGAATTTGATAAATATAGTTGGCAACGCCTCCTATTCAAAACTTCCTTCTTCCCCTGGTTTCCATGACGCTGATTTCCTTTTTGTCACTTTTGGCACTGATCATTTCCTCTTCCAGCCTCCAGTTGTGGGTGCCCCTCGAGGCTCCATCTCTGGGCTTTTGTTGCCCACACTCCTTTGCTGAGAGGATCTCAACCATCACCTTTATAGTGATGATTTCCGAATCTGTGTCTCAAGCCCTTTTATTTCACCTAAGTTCCAGCCCTGTATTTCCAACCGATCAACAGGACACTTCCACTTAAATTTTCTGATGTCACCACAAATGCAAAAAGTCCCTAACTGAATTTGTCATTTTAGTTGAGGAAAATGCTCTGTCACTTGTAAGGTAAGCTAGTATTATCTGCAATAGAGTTGAAAATAATATCTGAAAAATTGTGCACAGGACTTTAAACCTCTGGAATATGAACCAAGAACATTAACTTAGTAGCCAGGAAAGATGAAGGCAGGTGTTTTTTTGTTTTTGTTTTGTGCAAAGAATTGGTTCTTTGCATTTCAGCTCCAATGACACCTCTTCCACCTGAGACTTTTCTAGATCTCCCCTTCCCCAACTGCTAGGGGCTTTCTGCCCCCTGAATCATTTTGGGATTACTTTGTTTATATTTTGTACGCACTTAGATGTGTACTTATTGTTTCTCCCTATAGAAGAAAGGGAAGGGAACAATCATTTGTTAGGTGCCTACTATGTCCCAAGTTCTGTACTAAGAGCCTTACAAATATTATCTTATCTGATCCTCACAACAACCCGGTGAGGTAGGTTCTGCTGTTATTTCCATTTTGTAGTTGAGGAAACTTAGCAAAACAGAGGTTAAGTAACTTGCCCAGGATCATGCAGCTAGTAAAGCGTCTGAGGCTGAATTTCAACTCGGATCTTCCTAATTTCAGACCCAGTTTTGTATCCATTGTGTCATAGCTGCCTGAATACCAACGCCTTAATTCCAGACCTCAGAAGCATCCTATTTGCAAATAACCCAAAGGAAAATGGAAAGACACATGATGGATGTAAAGAGGCTGCTGAATATTACCAATGATGACTTACATGCAAGAAAGGGGCATAAAAATATCTTCAAGGATAAGTATGACTTAGGTTAGTCAAGTAATGAGAATGGGGGATAATAGCAAATAGTGTGAGTGTTGTAATGGTACGATCAAATAATATCGGCCTTTTGAGTGAATTTTCTAGAGTCCACAAATCCTAGCGCTCAAAACCATGTCTGCCACAATGTCTACCCTACCACCTGCCACCATGAGTCTCTGTAATACTCTGATATCATGAAAGTGATCTGGCCTTCAGAAAATTATAAATCTCAGAGACTACGTAGGACCCCTTCCACCCTCCACTTCATTTTGCAGTTGAGGAAACTGAGGGCAAAGAAGGTAAGTGATTTGTTCAAGATTTGCTCAAGCAATAAGTGCTAAATGGAATTGGGTTCATTTTTTTTCTTAGAATCCCTCACTCATCTGTATTTTGGGCATTCATCTTGATTGCTTGTTACTTTGCCAGTTGTCTGCCATCTAAGGCCTTTTAATTTCCTTGCTGAATGTTCCTTTTCTTTTGACCGTGCTCTATATGTTAAGCAGATCTATTTGCTCCTTCCATCTGTTGAATGTGGGACATCTGGATTATTTCAGAGATGTCAGTCCTTATGTTCCCTCTCCTCCTATTGTTCCTTAACTGAGAGGAAAAAAAAACCATTTCTGATGATTCTCTCAGATATATACTGGCCAGAAAGGCTGAAGTCTAATTTCCTTATAGTCAAGTTCCCACAATGATTTATATGATCACAGGGGTCCTGAGCATTACTGCTATGACCTTCTTGGACTCAGATGGATAAGGGACATACCCCAGAGCTCTTCACTTTTCCAGAAAAGACACAAATAGGAATTGCCCCTTACATTGGTTCTCATTATAGGTAGTCACACAAAACTCATACATAAGGGAGACTAGAACTTGATACCACCAAGCTCTCCTGATTCCTCAGCCCATCTCAGCCTGTCATCTACAAAATGTACCCAACTGCTGCTATAATGTCTCTGGCATAAAGTAACTGGTTTGACAATCACCAGGTGGGGTGAACTTGATTTGTTTACATGCCTATGACTGACCCAGTAGAGCCCAGTTATTGGTAGGGTACCCAGATTTCTGGTCTATGCTTCCTTGCACATGTGTATTGGCTACTAAAAAATAGTCCTTATGCTGACACGGGTGTGTTTGAGGTATCTGACCTCAGGCTCTACTCAGGCTTTTTTTTCTACTTGAGTTTGCTAATTCTAAAAGGCAGCTGGATAGAGCACCAGGCCTGGAGTAAGGAAGACCGAGTTCAAATGCAACCTCGAACACTTACTAGCTATTTGAGTCTGGGCAAATCACTAAACCCTGTTTGCCTCAGTCCTCATCTGTAAAGTGAACTGGAAAAGGAGATGGCAAACCACTTGAGTATCTTTGCGAAGAAAACCCATGGGGTCATGAAGAGTCAGACATGACTGAGATGGCTGAATGACAACAACAAATGCAAAACTAATTCTAGGAATTTGGAGGGGAGGGGGAAGCTCTTCTATTTGCTCATTTTATTTCTCTTTCCTTTTGTGTCAAAATCAGTTCTTTGTTCATTTCCCCTTGCTCTGTGGTCTAAGGACCAGAATTCCAAGCTATAGTTCTATCTCCATAAATCCCGTATCTGTATCTTAATTTAATGTAATCAGAACAACTTGGATGTGATAATCCTTCCAGATTGTTAACAAAATTATTAAAGAAAGTAAACTGTCATACATTTTGCAGCATTACATTGAGTATCACCCCTGAATGGAAGAAAGTGGCGTTGGGGTCTGTAATAATGAATTCCTCAGCTCTTCCTCTCTTGTTGAATTGATTTCAAACCAAACCAAACCCACCCAAAACAAAACAAAACCCACTCACACACGCAATGTAAAACTCCAAGGGAGAAAAGAATTCATTCCTTTAGCATTTGCATATTTTAGTTCAGGGGTGGGGAACCTGCAGCCTCAAGGCCACATGAAGCCTTCTACATCCTCAAGTGTAGCCTTTTGACTGAATCCAACCACATGTGACCTCAAGGCTGCAGGTTCCCCACCCCTGCTTTAGTCAGAAGTTTTTACTTGTAGTCAGTAATAAGACAGAATATTACCTAAAATATTTTAAAAATCCCAGTTGAAAAGCAAGTTTGTATACACACTGTCTAGCACAGTACACTGCATTGTACATAGTAGGTACTTACTGAATGCTTATTAAGGGAATTTTTTTTAAACCCTGAAGGATCTGAAAGCCAACTTACTATCATTATTATCCTTATTATCATTATTATTAAGCACTTACTATGTGCCAGGCACTGTGCTAAGCCCTGGGGATACAAAGAAAGGCAAAAATACAGTTCTTGCCTTTGGGGGCTCACATTCTAATGGAGGAGACAACATGAAAGTAACTGGGTAACATGGAAGAGATACACACACACACACACACACATAAAAATACATATATGCATAATTGTTTTATATGTATACATATTGTAGATATATGTATATTTATATATAACATTATATATTATGAATGTAAAGTCATTTCAGAGGGAAGGCACTAGGTATGGGGAGAGTGGAAGTGGTACAGAATCAGGATAGGATTCTTACAGACTGTGGGACCTGAACTGAACCTTGAAGGTCAGGAAGCCAGAGGAGTGAGGAGGGAGAGAATCCCCAGGCTTGGGAGATGGCTAGGGAAAATGCCAGAGTTGGGATAAGTAGTGTCATGTGGTAGGAGTGTGGCTGTAACATAAAGTCTAAGAACACTGGAAAGGCAGGAAAAGGCCAGATTGTGAAGGATTTTTAATATCAAACAGAGCATTTTGTATTTGATCTGGAAGTAATAGGGAGCCACTAGAGTTTGTTGGGTAGAGGAGTAAAGTGGTCACTTACCCTTTAGGAAAATCACTTTGACAGCTGATTGGAGTGGACACAGACCTGAGGCAGGGAGACCCACCAGCGGGCTGTTGCAGTAGTCCAGATGTGAGGGTATGAGGGCTTTCTTTCCACTACGCTACACTACATTGCTCTTTAATATAGGATATAATATTTATCAATATAGTGATTTAAAAGCAGAAAAATAAAGAAAATTTTGTGGCTCATTGACGGCTAAGGTATGCAGTGACTGATTGGTCCTATAGGACTGCCTACAGAGTAGTCCAGCCCATTGTCTTCTTCTTATTCAATATTAAGCCCAATTCAAGTGGAAGGGGCACTGGGCCTGGCATCACACAGACCCGGTTTCAAATCCTGCCTCAGATACTTAATAGCTGTGTGATCCTGGGTGAGTGATTTCATCTCTCACGTTTATACAGCAATTTAAGCTTGATCTACTAAGCTCTTTCCTCATAATAATCCTGGGAGGCATATAGTATAACTATTGTCCCCATTTTACAGATGAGAATACGGTTTAAAATGACTTGCCCACACACAGTTAGTAACCCTCAGACATCATACCACCAGAGTCCAGTTCTCTTGGCACCATGTGAGACACTCATGCTCTCCTTCAATGCCACTGCTATGCTTTGTGCTGATAGAAATATCCATTCAGGGAAATACGGCTACTTGGGGCACTAGGTAGGAAGGTATTCGTTCATTGGCCCAACCATAGAACTGGCAGTGATTGAGGAATGGTAGCAATAAGGCCACTCCACCCCCCATTCTTAGTCCTTTTCCCCCTTCTCCCAAGTGACCATGAGGCTTAGCCTTCTTTTAATGAGCTTGGCACATAGTGGGCATTTAATAAATCCTTATTGGTTGACTACTTACCACTGGCAGCAGCGTCCCTGCCTTTTGTGTCTATGCATTAAGGTGGATAGACACCTGTCTATCTTTCTCCACAATACCCTCCTTTTAAAACTTGCCCCATAGACAATGAACAAATTGCAGATTTAATCATGGCAGTGATTCCTGACACAGCTAACAGCTTTCGAGAGGTCAGGCTGAATTGAAAGCAGCAGTAGACAGAAACTAGCTGCTACTCAACTCACAGTGGAAATCACTTATTTTAATTTACTTTAATATAAATTCATCTGGGCTCTGTCATTTTTTTTATTTTATAGTTATTATTCAATGGCAATATGCAACAGTCCGGAAATAATCTGCCCTGGCAAGGCAGTCTGGGATCGGCGTACTGTTCTTAGAGAATTTGGTAACTGTCCTTTCTGATGATGGAGACAGCAAGATGAGTATTCAAAAAAGAAAAAGGCAATTCATTCTTCACCTCACCCTCTTCATTTTTTCCCATTATGGAAGTTATTACACCATGATATACCAAAAACACAATGTGACCTCTAGATTTCCCCAAAACTTCCCCCTACAGTAATGCAGCCAAGTTTGGCAAGTACCCGGATTCCAAAGAGTTAGTGTTGTGGAGGGGAAGAGTAAAACTGTTATCACCTGCTTAAGCACTGCTGACTGATGTATATTCAAAAGCAAATCAACACAGCCTCACCCACTTTCCTGCATCCAGGAAACCAGATGAAACCAGTGTCTCAGAGATAGGGTGTCAATGGATTTCTTTTCTTTTCTTTTTCTTTTTTCTTTTCCTCTTTTTCTGGGGAGAAGGGGAGGAAGGGCAGAATTGCATTAAAATGTAATGTTTGTCAATGGCACTGATAAAAAAAAAAAAGGGAAAACTTCCCAACCCATTGCCAGCTATAAGGTATGCAGCAATCTGAATACATTGGTAATGTGAGGGACTGATTAGTCCTGTAAGGCTGCCTACAGGTTAGCAGGCCTCATTTCAAATCTCTGACAGCAATATATGTCGTTTCATGCTTCATCCTCATTCCCCATGTTCAACACAAACCGGGGTCACTCTATATATGGAAATCACTGTCTTCAGGGCAAAAAAATTAAAAAAGGTGAGATTGCCGCTTTAACCTCACTGGCCTCAGAAAATATGTTTTAGTCTGATACATTATACTAGTAGGAATTATTTATCAAGAAGATACAAGCTTGATATTTCAGAAATAATGAGATGTTCTGGTTTTGCAGCTGAAATTTTATGGTCCAGAGAGCATCAGCTATGAATCCAGGGGAATGAAGTAAACTTGCAATGAATGATATACACCAGGCAAGCCAGAGTAAAATGGCCGTGCAAAGGGCAATATGGCAGTTATAACACAGCACAAAACTGGCGGCGGCCAGAGGCCGTTTGTTGCTAAAAGAGGGAATATATTTTAAACAAGGATGAGTTGGGTCCAGGCATGAAAATCCCTGAGTTTTACTTACAGGTATTTTATGTGCAAGACATACAACAGGATGAGGAAGAGGTTATAAACATCGTACCCTATAGTCGACATGAAATATTTAAAAACACAAAAAGATAATTTGATGGAGATGCTCTCTAGTACAGCTTAGGACACTCATGTCAAAGTTAGGGGATCTGGAGTGACATAATGAATGCATACATCTGAGAAGAATCCGAGTTTGAACATTTTATTTAGCTTAAGTACTTGTTGCCTAGGTTGTCTTCATTGATGTAAGGCTAGTGGTCATGTTACATTTCAATTCCTTTAAAGGAAGACTTGGTGATTTTACTTTCCTGTAGATACCAAAATGAAGTCTTAAAAATGGACCAAGAAGTTCTTTAACACATTATTGGTAGAGTCATGAACTGATCTAATCAGTCTGGAAAGCAATTTGGAACTGTTTTTAAAAGGTTATTATACTGTGTACGCTTTTGGACCCAGTGATACCATTACTAAGTCTATACTTTAAATAGATAAAAGAAATAAAAAAAAGACTCATATGCACAAAAAATATTTATAATGGCTCCTTTTGTGGCAGAAAAGAATCAGAAACAAAGAGAATGCTTATTGTTTGGGGAATGGCTGAACAAGTTATGGCATAAGAATGTAATGGAACCCTATTGTGCTATAAGAAATCATGAAGGACACGATTTCAGAAAAACATAAGAAGACTTGTATGAACTGATACAAATGGAAGTGAGCAGAACCAGGAGAACAGTTTATCCAATTACAACAATATTGTAAGGACCGTCAGTTCTGAAAGACTTAGCCACTCTGATCATCACAATGACCAACCACAATTCCAAAGGACTCAGAATAAAATATGCTATATGCCACCAGAGATGAAGCTCATAGACTCTGAGTATAGATCAAAGCATATGTCATTTTCTTTATTTCCTTCCTTCCTTCTTTCCTTCCTTTGACATGGCCGATGCAGAAATTTGTTTTATATGACTATATTTATTTGTAATAGGCTTTGTTAGTCTCTCCTTCTCAATGGGTGAGGGAAAAGGGAGGGACAGGGAGAAAATTTAAAGGTGAAAATAAAATAAAATCAGAAGTAAAAATAGACTTTGAAGTCTTTTGGAACACAGGTCCTTCTTCTGACAGACCTCCTATGTCACAATAAAATATTGGAAAAGGACCTCATAGGAGGCTAGACTTTAGCAATCTATAAATATAGCAAGAATCTACCCAGATTCTGCTCTTGCCCTGGGACCAACTACGGCTCTGAAGATCAAATACCTAATTCATAGAAGTAGCGATGTTGAATCTGGAGAAGACCAGATTGAGCAGGACCATTGTAGATGTCTTCAAGTATTTGAAGGTCTTTCAAGTAGAAGATAGATTAGGTTCGTTCTACTTGACCTCCAGAGGGTAGAAGTAATGGACTGGCTTAAGAGATATGGGGCTTCCCAACACGAAGTTTCTAGGTGGGTACCAAATGACTACTTGGCAGGGATATTGTAGGGGGTGAGTGGGGGTTGAGGATTCCTGCTCAGGTACAGATTGGACTAGGTGATATCAGCAGTCCCTTCCAATTCTGAGATTCTGCAATTCTGTGAAAACCAAATTTGGAGCATCCCAAGGCCCAGAAATTCAATGATAAGCTTCAAGACATTCCCATGACTTCTGAGGAAATTAGAATATTTAACAAATAAATTTCATTTCCTTCCCCTTCCCCTTCACCTCTCCTTTCCCCTTCTCCTTTCTCTTCCTCTTCCTCTTCCCGTTCCCCTTCCCCTTCTCCTTCTCCTCCTCCTCCTCCTTCTTCTTCTTCTTCTTCTTCTTCTTCTTCTTCTTCTTCTTCTTCTTCTCCTTCTTCTTCTTCCTCCTTTTGATTTCACTGATGACAGGAAATCCCATTTGTGGGACTTCTGGCCACTCATACAAATGAACAATTCTTCTGTAATTTACAATCTCAGACAGCTTCCTGGGTCACTGAGATGGTGAGAGATTTGGCCAAGTCACATAGGGAGTACGTATCAGAAGCAGGACTTAAACTGAGATTTTCCTGAATCTAAGGCCTGGCCTTTTTCTACTTTAGCAGGCCTTCTTTACTGATTTTTGATTTGGGAGTTGGAAAAGATCTTAGAAGCCATCTAGTTTTGCAGGTGAGGAAACAGTGGCCCAGAAAAGTGAAATAACTTGAGCTCACACAGGTGGGATTTGAACCAAAGTTCTCTGTCCATTATTAATTCCACTATAAATCACAAAAGTTAATTATTCAAACATGCTCCAGAATAAAAATGGTTGGGGAGCACTGGCTTGGACCAATAAAAACTTTAAAAACTTTCTTCCTTTGGCTTCTGTGATACTCTACTTTTCTAACTCTTTCCTACTCTCTAACCACATCTGCTCTTTTTGCTTTATTGACTCTTCTTGGTCCTCTTATTTACACTCCCTGTACTTGATTCTCAGTTCTTCTCTCATGTACTTCAGTTCTTTAAGACCTTATCCAATCTTGTAGCTTCAACTCAGCCTTTGGGGCTAATGACTACTACATTTATATCTCCAGCCTGAATCTGAACTCTAGTCCCACATTTCCACTTGCTTCCATATATATAATCTTCCTGTGCCAAACTGGTTCATCTCACCAAATACCCCATTTCTACTATTGGCATTGCCAATCTTTCAGATTTCAGGTTAAAAATCTTGAAACCATTTTTAACTCCTTTGAAGAATCATAGAATGTTATTGGCAGAAGTGATGATCTTAGAGGTCATTTAGTTCAACTTCCTCATTTTATAGATTAAAAAAAAAACCTTCACAAAGTTTTAGTTGTTTGGCTATGTTTGGCAAACAATGGCTATGTTTGGCTAAACAAAGTTTAGTTGTTTGGTTTAGTTGTTTGGCAAAATGACTTCTAATTTAGAGAACCAGGCCTAGAACCTGGGTCTCTTGACTACTAATTCTGTCATCTTCCATTACATAGCATTGTCTCCCTCCGATATTCTCAATCACAAAACCTCACCGATAATTCTTTTACAATATCTCTTCCCTTAATATTTTTTTCTCTGTGAAGGTGGGAATTGCATCATAGGACTTTGCACATAATAGACACTTGACATATTTGTTGCATTGAACTCTCATTGGCACCTTATTGGTACCACCTCCTTTCCTCTTTCTTCATGTCAAAGTTGGTTTTCTCATCTAAGCACAATGTCCACATTTTTTTTTAACAGACTGTTCTCACACCATGCCTTCATGCATATTACCACAAATAGATTTTTATTTTAGGACCAGACCTATGATCAATATTCCAATGGATATATAATCTCAATGATTTTAGAATTCCCTCCAACACGTAAACTGCAACCAATTCATACCTGCTCATTCTTTGTGATTTTCATTCATGATTGCCCAAAAGTTTGCCTTAATGGGTCCATCCAGTATGCTGGACCCTTTCCTCACTCTCTTTCAACACCTCACAAGGTTATCAGTACAGCACTTTGGTCATTCATCTGTCTTGTCTTCCTTTCTTCAGCCCATATATAATGTGAGATATTATGCCAAAACCTAAGAGGCAACATGGTACAATGAGAAGTCAGAGGATTTGGAGTCAAAGGCTGCAAATTTGAATCTTGGCTCTGCTATCTGTGTGATTTTGGTCAAGTCAATTGACTCTCAGGCATTAGGAATAAAAAAAAAAAACACCAAAAAAAAGAAAGTTCCTGCCCTTATTCTACAGGAAATAAGTCTCCTGAGGCTCCTGAGTAAGCTCGTTGTCTAGGTAGCTGTGGAATCACCCATCAGTCCATTTCGCCCTTTGCTTCTACGGTCAACAAGGCTAAGGGAAAATGGATGATTGAGGCAGAAGTCAAAAAAGGTATGTTGTTTATTCGAAGCCTCTTAGAGGCTCTGGTTATTAGAAATATGAATCGTTTCCCAAACCCTCCAATTATTACTTGTATTATTATTTTAAAATATTATTTATTACGAATGCACAAGCTTCTGACTATATATATATCTCCAAAGAAAGATACTGGTTGTCCTAACTCCACTCAGATTAAGAGATTTAGGAAGTACCAACTGTTCCTGCCTCTGAGCCAAATGGGAGGAAAAGGGTGCCAAATCTCTATGAAGAGTTGAGAATGATCAATAGTAAATTACCATAGATAAAATGGCCAAGAATAGACTGTGAACTATAAATTCAAGGACATCAGAGCACTTCCTTTTTTTTAAAATGACTGTCTGTATTACTTCTCCAGTTAAAACAACAACATTTTTAAGGCCATTGAGACTTTTCCTATCTGTGTGAGGGAGAAGATAGTTGGCCTGCCTAGTGAATTACTGATCGGGATTTATTGGATGAAATAACAGATGTAGTTAATTTCACCTGATTTTAAAATTCATTCATTGAGGGAAGTCAAGTGGAAAGCAAGACTTCCATCTTCTGCAGGGTAGGTTCAACTTCTATTTCCTGTGGTACCATCTTACACCTAATTTCCAGCCTTTAGAGGCATCTAGATGACTTAGTAGAGAGAGCGCTGGGCCTGGAGTCGGGAAAACCTGGGTTCAAATCTGACCTCAGACACGTACTAGCTGTGAGATCCTGAGCAAGGCATTTTGCCTTTGTTTGCTTTTAATCAACTTGAGAAGGAAATGGCAAACCACTCCAATATCTTTGCCAAGAAAACCCCATGGACATTGTGATCCCCAGGGTCATGAAGAGTCGTGCATGACTGAATGACCAAACAAGAAAACAACAACTCAGCAGCCATGTTTTCTTTTTGTGTTTCAAAATAAATTACATTATTTATGTTTAACAGAACAGTGTACAAGAACAGTATGTGGGTCATTAACTTATTCATTCAAAAAGTACTTATTGGTTACCTATTTTTCCCCTAGTATGCCAGGATTGGGGTATAATGGGCCAAGGAGTATGAGAAAGAAATCTGGCTCTTCTTTCAGGTGATGAGGCTTCCCCAATACTAAATCCAGTCCAGGCTGCGTACCTGGGACCAGAATAGATAAGCCCCTTAATGTAAGAGAATTGAGAACTTCCTCTGATTCTTATCCTTCCATCTCCTGCTGTGTGTGGCCCCTGAGGGAAGGTGGCAAGGGACCAGGGAGACCTCAGTCTGCATCAACACAACTTCACCTTCAAGGGAGACTTCCTATCTCCTGTTGATCTCCAACCTTAAAGGCTCCCAATGGACCATTTGACCATGCACCTACCTTTTCATGTTGGCTTGTCTCCTGCCTGATCTCCAGCCTCTTCCAGGAAGAAGAATAGTGCCTTCCATACAATGTCAAACATTAGCATACCTGATCATAACCTTACACATCTCAGCAATTTTGAAACCCCATAGGTCACCATCCAAACTGCATTACCACCTGATTCCTTATCATCATTCCCCTCAACCCTCCCACCCCAAAGTCTCAACCAAACACCAGCCACCATTTCCATTGTACCCTGTGGAATGCCTATTCCAAAGGCAACAAACTTCCCTTCATCACAAATCTTTTCCTTTCCCATTCCTATTTTCTATCAATTACCTCGCCCTGGGGAAATAACCTCATTGGCATCCTTTCCAGAAGTGGTTGCACCTTCACTCATTCCCTTTGGCTTGCTGGTCAAGGTGAGGGAGTTGGAATACATACTGCTTCCCATTGCCACTTCCAGGTTATCTCTGGACCTCTAAAACTCCATAACCTGTCTTCTTTTGAGGGCTAGCAATTCATATCTACCACCTAATCAAAATCCTGGTAGCTGTTGCCTACAGATCTCTAGGTAACTCTCTTTCCTTCTTCAATGAGTTTGGTACAAAGCTCACAATTTTTCTCTTTTCCCCAACTCCTGCCCTCAAATTGGGGGATTTCAACACACATATTGACTCTCTTTTTAACACCCTAGCCACTCTGTTCCTCAATCTACTGACTTCCCACAACCTCCCCCCCCCACCCCATCTTAGGCCCCCTTTATCATATTGCCAATTGTGCCCTGACAAGCCTCAGCCTTGCATGGCTCCCACCATCTGCTACTGTCATTCCTACACATGTGCTGCTGAATGAAAGTAGAGAAAATCATGCAACCATTTTGACTGGGCTTACTACAGATTTATGGTATGCAACCTCAACCCGGCTTTAATTGGTACTATGGAATTCTACACCACCCTCATCAGCTTGCTATCCCACTGTACATAGCAGCTCTTCCAAACCTTTTCATCCTTTCTTGAACTTCCCATGGCTCCCTCTCTCCACACTCTCTCAGCTGGGAATCTTTTTTCATATTTTATGGAAAAAAATTGAGGATGTTTGCCATAAGGTCTCTCTTCTCCTTTCTTCCTCATCTCCTATCATTCAGATGCCTTCAGACACTAACTCCCCCTCCCATTCCATCTCACATGAAGAGGTGGTTTTATTCTTTACTGAGTGAGGCTAACCCCTCTACCTACACAAGCAATTCCATTCCATCCCATCTCCTCCAATAAATTGCCCCGTCTGTCATTCCTACTCTGTTACTTATCTTTAATCTTTCTCTGTCTATTGACTCCTTCCCTATTCCTTACAAAAATGCCCATGTCTCTCCATCCTCAAAAAATACTTAGTTGATTCATCTATCTTTATCTTTATATCCATATATATAGTCATGTCTCTATCTCTATATCTATATCTATATCCATATCTATATGTCTATATCTATGTCTATGTCTAATATCTGTGTTCTGCCCTTTGTGGTTAAACTCTCTGAGAAAACTATCTACAATTGGTCCCTCTACTTTCTCTCTTCTTAACCCCCTACAATCTGACTTCTGATCCTGTCTTTTCACTGAAACCACTCTTTCCACATTTACCAATGATCTCTTAATTGCCAAATCCAATGACTTTTTTTCAGTCCTCGAAGTTTGTTTTTTACCTTTCTGCAGCATTTGATACTGTCGATCATCCTTTTGTCCTTGATATTTTCTTCTCTCTAGGTTTTTGGAACACTACTCTCTCTCTCCTGATTCTCCTCCTACCTATCAGGCCACTCCTTCTCCGTCTCCTTTGCTGAATCCTCAAACAGGTCAATGAATTTAGTTTTGTGCATTTCAGATTTAAAAGCTGTCAGGACGTCAAGATGGATCCAAGCAGCATGCAGCTGAAAATGAGAGCAGAAGGGGTGCAACAGTGTCAGATGGTACAGAGGAAACCAGAGAGGCCAGGAGGCAAAGATCAGGAGAGAGAGAAAGAAGGATGAAGATGGAGAAAAGGCCATGGATTTTGCATCTAAGAGATAATTGGTAACTTTAGAGGGAGCAGTTTCAGCTGAATGCTGAGGCTAGAAGCCAAAATTCAAATGTATGAGAAATGAATGAGAGAAGAGACCCCAATGATTGGGAAATGACTAAACAAAAAGTATGTATATAATATAAAAATACTGGGTAGTAAGAAATTACAAAAATGAGGAATTTAGAGAAACCTGAGAAAACCTGTAATAACTAACGCAGAGCAAAAAAGCAGAATAGTGTGAATAATACATACAGGTAGAGTTGTGTAAGTGAAGACAACACTGAAGGCAAATGAAGTGATATTCACTGCAATGATCAATTTCAGTCCTAGAGAAGAGATGATAAAACATGCTTCCTCAACTATCTGTTGATTATCCTTTCCTGTTTCCTCAGGCAAATTCTTTAATCTCTCTTAGTAATACAATACAATGCAATACAATAATATAATACAATGTAATGTAAAGTAATGTAAGGTAACACAACATAATGTAATATAAAATAATATAGTATAATATAGTATAGTATAGGATGGTACAGTATAACCCACCTCTCCCCAACACACACACACACACACACACACACACACACACACACACACACACACACAATGTTCTAGTCATGGGTTTCATCCCACCAAATCTTTGTGACACCTGTGAGGTCAAGGTTGTCTCCCTGTACTAGAGTCACTAACTCACCTCCTCTGGCTTATACACTTGTGTATAGACATTTGAGGTAGCAGGTTTTGTTACTATGTTACTTTTTTGGATTTTGTCTCTTGTGAACTTCTGGGCATCCATTTCCTGTGTGAATCTTTGTCTTATGTTGTAGGTATTTTCTATAGTATCTGGCTTTGTAGATTCAGGCAGAAAGACTGCTGCCTTCCCCTTACTTTCCCCTGTTTGATTAGAGATAATGTGAAGGTCAATTTAAGTCATCATGACATTGTCATGAATGCAATCACCAACATCACCTCCATTGTCAACATTAAGACTATGGCTATTTATAATAATAATTGAGTGACAGGCGTGTTTAACCTAGGAAATGAAGACTTAGGCGAGAGTTTTCTAATTGTATATCCAGTGCTGTTCTCACTACAACAGCTGCCCCTCCCCATTCCAGGTAGGTAGAACTGGTAGTTCTCTCGTTCATAAGGGCAGAGACCATGTCTTTGTGTCTCCCCCCAGTACCCAGCCTAATGCTTTTAAACCAGTATGCAGTTAATAAATGTTTATGAGACTGATATTCTTGAAGTTCAGTGATATTCAGGCTATTACAAAAGTTGTAGTGCTATTTTTAAGTTTAAATATGTTAAAGATATGAAGCTATTATTAAGATAATTAAGATATTACAAGAAAAAGATATTAAATGATGCAATTGTACTAAGACTTTTGGGACAACCTATGTAAAATTGAATATACTCAAGTCACAAGTTTATAATACAGACAATAAGTGGGTGTTCGGAAAAGGGAACAAGAGTAATAAGGGTTGGAGTTTGCAGAATCGTAGTTATCTAGTGCCATAAGAGTCCTTGGAAATTATTTAGTCCATCTCCTTCAGGGAAGGGAATGTGGTGTCCTAGAAAGTATGCCGAGTTTGGAGTAGAATAAAGGGTATCAGTTTGAATTCTCACACAGTGACTAAACTTCCACTTAACCCTCAGAAAAGAAAAAGTGACTTGCCTAAGGTCACATAAATACTTTTGATATTTACTAAGGGCTGCATGATGTATCATTAAGGCAATAAATGCAACATCTATGATGTTTGTGATTAGGCCTGTATAGTTCGGAATTGCAAAGTATAAGAGACTCTCTGTATAGAAGACAGAAGAACTAAATAATTTATTCAGACACCAGAGGATCAAATTCCAGAACCAATAACCCCAATCTAGCATAGCAGTAATTGTGTTCCAAGTCTACCTCATCCTAACAGCAAAGAACTTAAAACACAACATCACAGCAGGGACCCAAGTCATCCTGTAACCTTCCCCCCTGCTGGGGCCTCCCTGTAAATACTCATGAATCCTGACTGTCTGATTGCCTGAGTTCTCCCACCCCCCTCAGTTCTCTGGTCTCTGAAATTCCCTAGTTTCCACTCTCCGCTCTGCACTCTCTCTGCAGCTCTGTGGACTCAGAGTTCTCCTTCTCCTTGGGATGAACTCTGAATTCTGGCTTTTCTTCTGACTCCTGAATTCTCCCTCCTCAATGGCAATCTTCTGGGTATATATACTCATTTTAGGGCCCAAGGGCTTCACACTTCTAGTGACCTAATTAGCAAAAGGGTGTGGGCCTGGGCCCTCACACCTAGTAAGTAAAAGATGTAGGCCTGCCTACAGTCAAGCCTCTGCTAATCAAGTTTCCCTTAACTGGCTCCACCTGAGGCCTATTGAACGGGGACGGGGGGAGGGGTTCTTTAATTACATTGACACTACACATGGCACAGTGGATAGAACTTGGATAGGCTTGGAGACAGGGAGATTCATCTTCCTGAGTTCAAATCTGGCCTTGGACATTTATTAGCTATGTGACCCTGGGCAAGTCACTTACCCCTGTTTGCCTCAGTTTCCTCATTTGTAAAATAAGCTGGAGAAGGAAATGGCAAACAAGTCCAGTATTTCTGCTGAAAAAACCCCAAATGGCATCATGAAGCATTGGACATGGATTGAAACAACTAAACAACAGCAACAAATGAGCCAGGCGTTGTAGGCTCTGGGGATACAAATGCAAACACAACTGTTTAAGGTCACACATGTAATTTCATATTTCTAGGTCTCATTTTCATCCCCTGTAAAATGATAGAGTTGAACTATATGACCCCTAAGTTTCCTTCTAGATCTATGGTCCCTCATTTTTCAGATGAAGTAACAGAGGCCAAAAGGGATAAGATGATTTTCCAAGAATACCCAGTGATGCTGGGGTTCTTATTCCTGCCCTCTAACTCTTAAAAATTAAGCACTCTTCCTCATACACTACCTTCCAGTCCAGGATTCAAGAAGGAGATGGTCCTTAAAGGATGAATAAAATCTGGAGAACTGAAGAAGAGATGGAGACCTGGCAAGAATAAGGCATTCCAACCCTTAAAGATAGAAGAAAACAATTGGGCAAACTCCAATAATCCCAAAAGAAAAGTTGAGGGGTGAGGAGAAGGAGAACAAAACATGACGCGTACAATGAGCTTGACCTCCTGCCCACTCCTTCCTGTTGCTGACTATTTTTTCCAGGTGGGCTCTTTCTCTGCTTGACTCTGATATTATAAGAGGCTCTCCTACTTTGGCATCTCCACAGTGGGGATATGCAGAGTAAAACGCATTTATGAAATGTTGACAGTCTACAACTAATTTTTCTGAATTTTCAAGTTTGTCCTTCACTCTCCTGCTTTTGATCCCCAGTTTTGAGGGACTATGGGAAAGAGGTAAGAAAATGTCCTCACAAAACAAAAACGGTATTTTCAGAATTCCACTCTGCTGCTTTCAGACTATTTCCATCAACCCTCTTATTCATTTTGATTTATTTCTGTCCATAAGCAGACTAATGCTTTTCTATGCTTTTATTGTTCATCAAGAATAGGCCTTCTATTGGAGAAAAATAATGTCTCTACGACCACCACTTTGCTCAATGCAGATCTTCATTAATCTGCAGCCCCAGTACAGGCTTTTAGCAGCAAGCACTTTTGATGGGAATTGAATTTGATACTGCATTATGGTTGTAGGGCTTCTTACAATAGACTGTGTTCTTTTCTGTGTCTGTGCACAATCAGAGAGACCCAATTAAATAATTTGGTGCAATAATGGAGAACAAAAGAGTATGAGGGCTTAAAGTGAGGGCTTCAGCATTTGTATTCTGCCTTTCCTATATCATGTTAATTAATTTGCCTCAAAACCAAAGGAAATAACACAATGTGAAACAGCAGAGCTCATCTACAACATGGAGACCCTTTAAATGCAGATACCAGACCAAATCAACACTTAACAAAAGAACATTCTTTACATTTCATAAGAAAAAATAAAGTTGCTTCTAATGCTAATGTCGAATGATCCTAAGATTAGGATGGGAACAAATACAGTTATGGCTTTTTTAACACTGGGAGGAAATAAGATTTTAGGAGAACGCAGTTAAAAGTCATGTGATAACATTTACAAGTAAGACTCTCTTTTTGGAGGGAAAGAGGGTGATCTAGACCTGTGAATTCCCAGAAAGGAAACTCCCTTCACCAATATACATTGGCAACCTCTTTGTAATTTACAGTTTTAGAGAGCTGCTTGGGGACATGAGAGATAAAGTGACTTGTCCAAAGTCACCAGATAGTGATGTCAGAGGTGATATTTGAACCTACATCTTCTTGAAGCTAAGGCCAGTCTACTACCTGTCACAGCACCTCACACGTAAATAGTATAACTCAATTAGGGTCCTTGTAATGGGTAAAATTAATTCATATTTATATGACCTATTGACCATATTCAATATTATGTAGGAATTTCAGCTTCTTTCCTGGGGCCGTGTAAAAACTGTCAGTGTTCCCTCTTATCTATGTGCTGAAGACAGCTATTGAAGAGAGGTTAGATGATTTGCCCAGGGTCACACTGGTAGTATATGGAAGAGGTGGGAACCTGAGTCCTCTGACTCTAAATCCAATTATTTTTCTAGTATTTCTGTGGCTACTCTTATTATTATACCTGCTCTGGAAGACTCTATCAACTTATATTTTTGTTTATTGGTTGGCTTTCCAGAGGACAGATCCTACCTTAAGCTCTAGGGTAATCTTGTGGGTCTACATTCCTAAATATTATTACATTCCTAAATATACGTATTATATATATATATATATACACATATATGTATGTGTATGTATATATGTGTATATACATACACATACATATATGTGTATATATATGTGTATATAGCTTGAAAGCCCCCATCAATCTGTTACCCCATCAGTAATTAGTCAGGAGACTCAATTAGCTCTTAACAGAGGCATTTACTCAGATGGTACAGCACAAGCAGTAGTTACAAAACATTTCCCCCTGGAATGTGCTCTCCCAAAAATATACCCAGCATCTGTAGGAAGAATGGGCTTAACCAGAGTACAATGATAGTGAAGCACCCATGTAGGATAGAAGTATGGCAAAGTCAACTCATAACTCCTGGTACTGCAGGACCTTGAAATCTTTTTTTTCTTCAGAGATGTCATATAGCTCCCCTTGGGAGGGGTGTTTCTATTGAACCGGTTGCCCAGCTGTATTTCAAGGTTTGCTACCCTCTATATTCTGATTATCTTCTCTACTGTCAGAGATCACAGTCCTGGAAACCTCTTTTCCCTGGTGATTTGCTCTCTGTAGCTGTGTCTATCTGGAATATGTATCTCTGCTCCTTATTGGATATAATGTCTCCTTCTGATATAGTAGGTCCCTTCAAAGCTACATGGCTAATATAGGAGAGAAAGAGGAAAAGGAAATTCTCTTATCCCTCTTGAAGGGGTTGTCTCTCCAGGCAACTCATGGTTTATAATCTTCTCCATTCTGCAACATGTGAAATTAGTTTTGGGTTTACCTATTTAAAGGCCCCAAAGGCATAGCCAATTTATTTGCTTAGTCAATTGAATTGTTCTCTCCTTGACTAACAGAGCTGTTTCTACCTCATAAAAGGATCATAGAGTATTACATCTTATAAGACATTACTACTTCATCATATTTTATGACTACATCGAATGGAAGGGGGGAAGGGAAATCACCTCCTCCCTCCCTTATGTTATTATCACATCTGCTGCTGCTACAGCTACCACTACACTGCCACCACCACCACAACCACTACTACTACCACTACTACTACTACTACCACCACCTCCACTACTACTGCTACTACTACTACTACTACTACTACTACTACTACTACTACTACTACTACTACTACTACTACTACTACTACTACTACTTCTACTACATCTGGCCCCAACTTGGAATTTTATTCTAGTCAGAAGTTGCAACATAAAATTTGCATCAAGATGTATGATTGGGTGGATGTGTGTATGGAGGGGCGGATGTGTGTGTGTGGATGGGTGTTGGGACAACAATTGGGAAGGGATTAAAGTGCTTGGGCAAGGAGAAAAGAGTGGAGAGTAAAATGATAAAACTAGAAAGTCCCACTACCTTCCTCTCCACAGGAACCAAATTTATCAGGTGGAATATCATCTTCATGTCTAATTTCTCCCCTGTGAGTTAATTCAGCTTTTATAAATTAAAAAAAAATTTAATATAAGGAAGGAAAATGTAATGGAAAAGAATTCTGTCATTTTTCTAAAATAGGGAAAAACTCATTTGTAAAGGGAAAGAACCCTTTCTAAATTTTCGTGTTAGGTTTATTTAAACCTAAGGTATACCTGCAAAGTGCAATGAATTGAATTTTTAAAGTTCTGTTGCTCTAGCATGCAGGTCTATCTCTATTAATAATTATAATAATGATGAAGATGATGACAATAACTCACTTTTGTGTAACGCTTTTTTTTTAAGATTTGCAAAGCATTCAAGGAATCCTATTGGGTAGATAATGAATTATCCCCCTTTTGCAATGAAAAATATTGGGACTATGAGAGTTCAAATGACTTGTCTATGATCACATAGCTCAGGGATGGGGAATCTATAGCCTTGAGGCTACATGTGGCCTCTAGGTCCTCAAGTGCAATCCTTTGACTGAGTCCAAACTTAGGGATTTGTTCTGTGATGTTTGGATAGATTCCCCACCCCTGACATAACTAATGAGTGTCTACTACTCAAACCACTATACCATAGGGTTTCCCATCAAAACAGAGGACCCTTCAAATCAATTCAACAGGTACTTATAACGAATCTATTGTGTTTAGGGCTTTTCAGAGCACAGAGGATGAAGACAAAAATGCCATAGTTCTCATCAAGGAGCTTACCTTCTGGGAGAAAACATGAAATGTATACAAATGAGTGTGTATGTGTGTGTGTGTGTGTGTATGAACACACACTCACCACACACACACACACACACACACACACACACACACACACACATAAAGTGATTTGGTGGAGGTGGAAGTGCAAAAGGAAGGATCTCATAGACTTGTACTTAAACTGAATCTTGAAGGTGGCTAGAGAGTCCTAGAAGTGAAAGTGAGAGGAAAGAGGGTTCCAGGAATGGGGAAAGATCGTGAAAAGGCATGGAGATGAAATGTCACGTACATATAAGAGCAAATAGATGAGCTTTGCTAGAATACAGGAAGCATAAGGGGGATTAATGTTATATCAGTCTAGAATGACAGGCTAGAGACAGACTTTGAAAGTTTTTAAATATTTTAAATATCGGAGGAGTTAATATTATTTCCTCTAGGCAATAGGGAGCCAATAACATTTCTTGAACAAGGGAGAATAGTGGTCATACCTAAGCTTTAAGAATATGAATTTATTAATTTGGCAGCTGTGTAGAAGATATATTGGAGAGGCAGAGAGACAGGAGACAGAGAGACCAATTATTGAAATAGTGAAGGTGAGTGGTAATGAGAACATGAACTAAGGGGACTAGAGATAAAGGAATGGTTGTGATGGATATTGTGGAGGTATAAACAACAAGACTTAGGAACTGGTTTGATAGGCGTGGTGGTAAAGAAGTGTAAACATTGAGGTTTACTCTGAGGATATTTCTCTATGGCCCATATTCTTCTGACATCATTGGTGGTCAGACTCTATCAGTATGAGGAGTTAAATTGACACAGGAATTGAGACCTTCTGTCTGCTCCTTGTTTCTGAAGGTTTTCTCTAGTTTATTTTCTATTTCTTTCAAGCTCTTATTTGATTTTTCCACTCACACAATGAATGAGAAAAGTGCTATGCTGGTTTATTATCACAACAGTAATGACTGGAATTTCCCCCAGTCATTGATATTACTTACCAGTAGGATAGTTGGAGAGGATGGAAGGTAGAGAGAAGGAAGTGAGGACAGGAGGACCAATGCAAACATGGTCTCAACCTCTGCATGGGGAAGTGGAGGCTGTATTGTTTTTATAGTAAGGGAGTTTTGTTCCAAAGTAGATTGTTTATATATTATAAATAGATATGAGGAAATGAGTTTCACTTTTGTCTTTGAATACTCAGCATTCAGTGTAGCACATAGTAGGTGCTTAATACATGCTTGCTGATTAAATGAATGAAAGAAGATGGTTTTCTATGAAGAAATAATAGTGACAAAAAACTTCTAAAGCTAAAAGAGTTAAGTGACTAGATTCATTTGTAGCATGCAGTTTTGTTTTCAGTCTAGACCTATGCTTTTATTTGTGTGATGAATTCCGATGAGCAACTCTTCTGTACCTTGTCATTTTATGGAGTCGCCTGGTGGCATGGAAAGCTTAAGTGAATTGCCCATGGTCACATAATGAGTGTGTGTCAGAGGAAGACCTTTATGCCATACTCCTCTCAGTTTTAAAAAATTACATAAATATCAGGAAAGTTGTTTTATAACACATTGACAAAAGTAGAAAATATTGACCAGCTTGACCACTGATGGAAGCCCTCTACAGGTTTAAGTGGGGATTTCATAACATGTCTAAGTTATGTTTCCTGAGCTTGATTTGAGTGGAAGAAGGGATTCCCGACCCCCCACCCCCACTTTTGGTATCACATCTGTCATTTTTCTGCACGGGGCTAGTAAGCAAGAATCAGATAGAACTTACACATAATAGGCTCTTCATAAACACTAACTGAATTGTCTTGAACTGAATTGAATTAATTGAATGCATAGTCAACATAATTTTTTTTTCCTTTTGGGTGGCATCTTAAAAATTAATTTTAATTTTTTTCTCAATTACATATAAACAAAATTTTCAAATTCATTTAAAAATTTGATTACATATTTTATCTTTCTTGAAAAGGCAAGCAATTTAATATAGATTATACATGTGCAGTCATACAAAAATTTCCATATCAGTCATGTTGGAAAGGAAAATACAGAGCAAAAAAACCCAAACAACCCCTAGAATAATAAAGTAAAAAAAGTATGTTTCAGTCTGCATTCTGACTCCATCAGTTCTTTCTCTGAAGGTGGTTAGCATTTTTCATCATAAGTCCTTTGGATTGTCTTGAATCATTGTATGGCTGTTCTGTGTACCATGTTATCCTAGTTCTGTTCACTTCTCTTTGTATCAGTTAGTGTAAGTCTTTCCTGGTTTTCCTGGCATCATCCCGCTTGCTATTTCTTACAGTACAACAGCATACTATCATGATCGTTTGCCACACTTGTTCAGCTATTCCCCAATTGATGGACATCCCCTCAATTTCCAATTCTTTGCTACCACGAAAAGAGCTGCTATAAATATTTTTATTCTTTGATCTTTTGTTCTTTTCCTTGTTCTTTGATCTCTTTGGGATACAAACTTAGTAGTGGTATTGTTGGGTCAAAGTGTATGCACAGTTTTATTGCCCTTTGAGCTTGTTCTGGGACCAGAGTGATTTGAGGTTAAGGCTTATCTTTAAGAGAAAAAAACAAAAACAAAAAAAAAGTGTTTCAGAGATTAAAATTTACATTCCCTTTGGGAAGAGCACCCATAGATAAGGGTTTGATAATCTGTGTGGAGAGAGAAGAAAGAAAGAAGGAAGAAAGAAAGAAAGAAAGAAAGAAAGAAAGAAAGAAAGAAAGAAGAAAGAGAGGAAGAAAGAATGAAAGAGAACGAGAAGGTGAGAGAAACAGAGAAATAAGGAAAAGAAAGAAAGAGAGAAAGAATGCAAAAGAAAGAAAGGAAGGAAGGAAGAAAGGAAGGAAGGAAGGAAGGAAGGAAGGAAGAAAGAAAGAAAGGAAAGAAGGAAAGAAAGAAGAAAAGAAAGAAAGAAGTGTTGCCCAACTGGAAGTTTGGTCTCTAGTGTCCTTTCAGAATGAAAGACAAAGAGCACCAAGTAAGCAAGTCTCCAGAATGGTTGGATCAGTTCCAACTGATAGTGCATTAGTGTTCTATTTTTCTACATCTCCTCCAATATTTATCATTTTCCTTTTCTGTCATATTAGCCAATCTGATAGGTGTGAGGTGGTGCCTCAGAGTTGCTTTAATTTGCATTTCTCTACTCCATAGTGATTTAATGAGTATTTTTTCATGTGACTATAGATAGCTTTGATTTTTTTCTTCTGAAAATTGCCTCTGACCATTTATCAATTGGGGAATGACTCATATTCTTATAAATTTGAATCAGTTCTCCATATATTTGAGAAATGAGGCCTTTATCAGAGAGACTTGTTGTAAAATTCTCCCTCCCCTCTTCCACTTTGTTCCTCTAATCTTTTGCATTTGGGTTTTTTTGTGCAAAACTTTTTTAATTTAATGTAATCAAAATTATCCATTTTGCATCTTGTAATACTCTCTATCTCTTATTTAGTCATAAATTCTTCCCTTAAATCCATAGATCTAACAGGTAAATTATTCCATGCTTCCCTAATTCGCTTATGATTATCACTCTTTATGTCTAAATCCCATTTTGACCTTTTCTCAGTATATGGTGTGAGATGTTGTTTTATACTTAGTTTCTGCCAAACTGTTTTCTAGTTTTTCTAGCAAGTTTTGTCTGATAGTAATTTCTTGTGGCCAAAATTTAGATCTTTGAGTTGGTCAAACACTAGATTACTATGGACATTTACTACTATATATTGTGTACCTAATCTATTCCACTGATTCACCACTCTATTTCTTCACCAGTGCCAGAGTATTTTGATGACTACTGCTTTGTAATACAGTTTGAGATTGGTACTGTTAGGCCACCTTCCTTGACATTTTTATCATCTATTCCCTTAATATTCTCAACCTTTTGCTCTTCCAGATGAATTTTGTTACTGTAGGCACAGAATTTTGATCCTTAAAAGGGACTTTCATGGCCTAGAATCCCCTGTACACTATCACAAACAAGTGATCAGCTAGTTTCTGTTTAAAAAAACCCTATCTGGGGTATTGAGTAGTGGAGGGCAACAGTACTTTCCAAGGCAGCGCATTCCACTTTGGGGCAGCTCTAATTGTGAGAATGTTTTGCTTATACAGAAACAAAATCTTTTGCTTATCCCAATTGTTTGTTATTCTGATTTATTAGGCCAAGCAAAATTTGTTGACTCCCTCTACCAGATGAGGACCTTTAAAATCGTGTTCTTATGGAGACTTGACAGCATTTTGATGGACTGAAAACTCATTACGAATGAACAGTATGACGGCAAAGCTAAAAAAAAAATAATATAATTGTAACAGGCTGTATGAAGGAAGGCATAGTGTCTAGGGAGGGGTTAACTCCACTGTCTGTTGTGATCTGGCCATAGATAAGCTCAAGAGCATCCTGGGAAGGGTGAACCTGTGGATTTCATTATCATCTCTATGCAGATTATTCCCAGTCCTAAATATTTATCCCTGTTCCCTCTGCGGAGAGCCAGTCTCATGTCATCCACTATCTTTCTGACATTTCTAACTGAATGTCCCTTGGGCATCTCAAAGTCAACCATTCCAAAACAGAATCAATTACCCCTCCTGTCTCCCCTGCAAAAAACAAAAACAAAAACAAAAAACAACTATACTCCTCTTCCTATCTTCCTTGTTTCTATTGAGGGAACTATCATCTTTCTCCTGGCTCAGGTTTGTAAACCTCAACACTTCACTCTCAGATCTCATAGACAATTAGCTGCCAAATTTGGTCAATTCTGCCTCTACAACATTTCTTACTTTCATTCCCTTCTTTCCATTTTCATGGTCACTGATGTAGATAGGCCCTCATCCTAACTGGTCCCCCTTCCTCAAACCTCTGGTCTCCCCAGTGTTTTCTCTATATATTGACCAATTGGATATTCCTAAAACACAGATCTGACCATGCCACGGCCCTTCTCAAGCTTCAGGGGCTCTCTATTGCCTGTAAGATAAATACAAACTCTTCTGTATGGCATTTAAAGCCTTTCACATTTTGGCTCCATATCTCTTCAAGATACTGCATATCCCTGTCCTTCATGCACTCTCTCTATGTTCCAGCCAAATCAGCTTACTCATTGCTCCCAATACAAGACAAGCCATGTCTCACCTCTGTGCCTTTGCGCAGACTGTTACCCACGCCTGCAATTCACTCTTTCATCATACTAGAATACCTAGCTTCCTTCAAATTTCAGATCCAGGGACACTTCCTACTCCTCTCCATCCCTCCAAAATGACTTCATATTCACTTAAATAGATCATTAGGTAGGGATGTAGAGTGAGCACCAGGACTGGAGTCCAGAAGACCTGAGCTTGAATCCTACCTTGGACAGTTAATAGCTGTGTGACCCTGGACACATCATTTAATTTCTGTCAGCCTCAGCTTCCTCATCTGCAAAATAGTTACAGTAACAGTACCTACTGCCCTGGGATTGTTGTGAGGTTCAAATGAGATAAAGTATCTCATTTGAGTATATACGTAAAGTAATATGAGTATATACATAAATATATATATCATTTGAGTATATACATAAAGTAATATGAGTATATGCATAAAGTAATATGAGTATATGCATAAAGTAATATGAGTATATACGTAAAGTAATATGAGTATATACATAAATATATATATCTCATTTGAGTATATACATAAAGTGCTTTCCAAACCTTAAAGGTTAGCTATTATAAATCCTAGCTATTATTATTTTTGTCTTTGCACATATTATTCTCCCTCCCCTCCCCCCCAGTAGAATGTAAGCTGCTTGAGGAGAGGGACTGTTTCGTTTTGGATCTTCATTCACAGCTCTTAGCTCAGTTCCTGGATCATATTTATTTGTTTTTGTTTAGATTAAGGTTATGGGGTGTGTGTGTGCGTGTGTGTAGGTGTTTTGGGTCATTGGTATAAGGAAATACTCTACCAATGCAGGTAAGGATTCAGTTACTCTTTGTCTGAAGAGAAGTGCTTGGGACATGAGAGGTTAAATAATTTGCAGAGGTTCACACATCCATTATGTGTCAGTCAAGATTTTAACCCAGCTCTTTCCAATTAACCATGTGCTTAGCACATAGTAAGTAAATGATAAATGCTTGTTGAGTGAATGATCAGGATGTTGAAGGGCCTTAAGATTATGACATAGGAGGATCAGTTGAAGGATGTTTATCCTGGAGATGAGAACACTTAGAGAAGACATGGTAGCAGTATCTAAGAATTTAAAGGATTGCCATATATAAGACAGATTGGTCTTGTCTTTCTGCACTCAAGAGGACTAAACTAAGAATCATGGGTGGAAGGTGCAGAAAGGCAAATTTTAAGCTTGATGTAAAGAAAAACTTTCTAACAATTAGAGCCATGCAAAATCAGAAAGAGTTGCCTAAGGAGACAGTGAGTTCTCTAAGCCTTCAAAAAAAACACTCAGGTGAGAATCTGGGCGTGTTACAAAGGGGGTTCTTATTTAGTTATGGGCTGTTCTCTAATGTCCAACTTTCATGTTCCCTGATGGAGTGATTCTGTGGTCTCCATTACTTTTAGTACCTGGTCATCCTCTACTGTGCACACTTTGGCTTATCAATAATCCTTATGATGTGGCACCTAAAACTGAGCACAGTACTCTAGGTTCTAATAATGCAACCTAGGATTGAATTTGGTAGCACCTGAGAGTCAGTGAGATTGTAGAAATTGACCAAGATGACATTTTTTTAATGCACTTATCTTCATCAGCCCTAAGGTTTCAAATGAGCAGTTTTTAGACACTTCATTCTACCAGGAAAACAAGCAAAAGGATAAAAAAAGAGGATCTAACTTTTGATCCCATGGCTTATCTACTGAACTTGGACCACACAATCTTCAAAGACCTTGATCATCTCTGCTTTTTTTGAAGGATTGATTGAAAATCGGGGGTCTTATTGAACATTCATATTTTTAATAGAAGAGTATATCTGTTTTGTAAGATGTGTGTGTGTACGTGTGTATACACACACATATGTTGGGGAGTTGCAAGCTAGTTTTTTCTTTTCACTATCTCAAATTCCAGCCTTTTCTTTCATTGCTAATTATTGGTAAATATCCTTTGGCAATTTGATCTAGTGTTCCTTAACATATAAATTGTGTCCTCTCACCTGCATGAAGCATTCTTTCTTTGTTATTGAAGCCTTAGAACTTGATCAATACATTTTTGTGTGACTTCACCATGGTGTTCTTTTCTAATGGCATGTGGTAAATTTGCTCAATCTGTACTCCCCCCCCAATACTTTTTGGCATTTTTCCTCATATAATTTCCAGAAATATGGTATTCAGAATGTTTGTTTCATCATATTTTTCTGGGAGACCAATAATTCTCAAATTATTTCGACAAGCTCTGTCTTCAAGGTTAAATGCTTTGTTTGTATGAATCTCAACTATTCTTCCAACTTTTCTGCCTTTTGATTTAGCTTTGATATTTGTGGTTCCTTCTTTGTCATTTTCTTTTTAAGAATATCTACTACTTTATTAGAGTTTTCCACTGTTCTAAACCAACAGCTCCCTTTTTTGTTTCTTTTTCAAATTTTTCTTTAAGCATTCTAATTTTTCTTTCCTTTTCCTAACTTAAAATGTATACTTTTAATACCCTCTGAGGAGTCTTGGGCTTTTTGTATCCTCATTTTGGGGGGGAGGGGTTAGTTATAGCAGTATTATTCCTTTCTTCTGGAGATTTTTCCTTACTTTCTTTTACCCCAATATATTTATTCATTTTATAATAAATAATCATTTTTACTAATTTCGTCAGTTGCTTATAGTTTTTTTATGGGAGTCTTTCTTTATGAGGTCCCCTCCTCCTTTTCTCTATTGAATTGTTTAATTTAGCCCATTCCTTGCTATTTTGGGGTCATGGAGGCATGAGGGACTTAGACAGGAATATTGATCACCATTTCTAGAAGTCCCCTGGATCATACAATCTTCACCAAGTGGTCGTCTACCAGTCTCTTCATTCACTTTTTAAAACGTAATAAAATAATTAGCAATTCAATTATGTTGAAGGAATAATCATACAAGAGAATTTCTCTGTTTAAGCTATATGGTTTTCAAGGGTATACATTGCTATTGGCATGTATCTTAAAGTCAGAGTTTCCTAAACATAAATGAACGAGATCGTACCGTCTTTATGCCATGCTCACTTTGTAGTTTGAACAACCAGAATTCTGAAGTGTGTTACCCTAAACCCTCATTTACTTGTTGCACTAATCAAAGCAATGATATGTTCCCTGTCTTTTAAAAATATGCTCAAAACACTCAATCGCCATTATTCTATTAATATTTAACAAATATTTATTGTCTACTATGGGCAAAGCACTGTTCCAAGTACCTAGATATAAAAATAGAAAATCATGTAGTCCCTGCCTTCAAGAAGCTTAAAATCTAATGGAGGAAAGGGATGTAATGAAATGTGTATACAAATAACACTAACACAAGCTAGAAAGTGGTTAAGTAGGTGAGAGAGAGGGATAAGAGATTGGGAAAGGAGGCTTCATTTCCAGCTGTTATTAATTTTCATAACATCCCAGAGACAAAAGGTTTGTGTTATTATAGATAAGGATAGGCAAGTGTTAGCGCCTAAGTGACTTTTCCGAGATTCTCCCAAAGTCGAAGGGGCCCTGCTGTGTTCCCAGGCAAATGTTCTACCCCCCAGGCCATACTGCTTCTGTTGGATACTGCCAGTTGGTTACTCTCAGCACTGGCTGCCTGGATAGACTCCAGGATAGAGTAAAGCCATCATTACTTATCAGGCCATTTGGGAGTCCTTGCAAGCTATCATTATTAGTGCTGTCCATTTTGGTGGTTCTTCAGCCCATAATTGAAATAAACGAGGCATGCCGTTGTTACATTACATTTCTGATTTCCTCATGAGAGGATGAAAACAGATGAATGTGGAATGGTTTGCTCAGACCTCCTTAAATGCCTAACCATAAGTTACTCTGCAGGATGGGATGGGGAGGGGGCAGGAGGCGGGGAGGAAAGTAGGCAGAATCTGCATTTCCTTATATTCTCAATTAATTCAGTCTAAAAGTATCACTCTTATTCAGCAGCAGTTAAAATAGGCTGTGATGAGAGCATGACAATTTTCAGCTAAACTAGAGGATAATTAGAAATGCCCTGTAGCAAGCAAGTCAGTGCTTCAATTTATTTGCTGTTTATTACCAAGTCCCTGCCCCTTGGGTGTAATGACTGTAAAGCAGCACCTGCAACTTCCCCGGGTTTGATTTAGTGCCGTAAATGGTGCTCAGAGAGTAGATTAAGCTGGAATGTGATCAAACCTTATTTGCAATCCGATTATACAAACTGCTCCTTGCACTGACCAGATTGAAGTAATTTCCCTATAGAAACGTTACACTCACTTTGGTGTAAAAATGATTAACATTTGCTGACTGTAGGTCAGCCTTTCACTTCCTGTGTAATCCTTTATCAGGCAATGTGCCCATCTTTTTTCTTATGTTTGTCACATCCACAGACTATGCGGTATTTAACCAATGCATATCAGCAAGACCCAATTTGGAAAAATTCTAAGTCACCTCACAGATTTTTTGATGGTGAATGATTATAATAAATAAGCACTCCCCCCCCCCCATTAAGCAGATTAATCATATGGGTCACCCCCTCCACTCACACACCATGTTGATTGTTCAATGTTATTGACTTGCTTAATGGTCTAATAGAGAACTCTTATGGACCACCAAAGAAATTTCCATATTCTCTTGGAAAAAGCAATTGAGGTACTTAAAAGCAAGTAGTCCGCAAGCGTTGCAGGAACCTTAGATGGTTATGATTTATGGGCACCTGCATGAATCATTGAGCCATCCTGTATTTCTTTCAAGAAGTGTTTAAATACTGACTGCCACTACTAATCCTTTTTCTCTTAAATAATCATTGACATAAGACTTTTGGGTTCCTAATAGTTCTCTCTCTCTCTCTCTCTCTCTCTCTCTCTCTCTCTCTCTCTCTCTCTCTCTCCCTCTCTCTCTCTCTCTTTCTATCTCTGGCTTTCTCTGTCTCTGTCTCTCCTTTTTTTACTTTAAAAATTTTTGTATCACATAAGGGTTTCTGGATATGCAAACAGTTTCTTCTACAATTAGCCCCTGGTAATGAAATGCAACCAAAGACACGCTCAACACTGAAAGCGTACACTTGGCTCCTTACATATTTTTGTGACAATCAAAGAAATATTTGAGTCTGAAATTCATTATCATAGCCTCACTCCAATACCCGCAATAACATGTTTTGTTGTACAACATATTTAAGCTGATTTTCTTCAGACATTTTAGGCTTAACCCGTTGAAGGCTATGAACATAATATAAATATCTTTCCAGGCTTTGACTGGGGAAATTGAAAAATGCCAGGGCATTGCAGGTTAATTGTCTGGGGGGGGGGGGGGGAAGGAGGATGCATTTCTAAGTGGTTTTTAAAAGATGCAGCAGCATTGAGGAAAAAGAGGCAGATCCAGGTAAATTCCTGGTCTATGGCTTTTTCTTTTTTTTGGAGGGAAGGTGAAACCCAAACGCTAGCAATTACAAAAGAAGAACACAGGTGCTGATTTAAACGATGGGCTTCCTTTTGTGTGTCCTTCCTTATATAAAATGCCTTTTGGATTTCTCAAGGTCAGGAAGATACAGAGGAACAAAACCCACATCATTTTCTGTCATGTGGCTGTTCTTATTTAGAATTGACAGTACAAAACAATACATAGGAAATGACATCAGGTACTTAGAGAGCTCAGTTCCTGCTCCAGCTACAAGGTCTGTACCTTCTTCCTTTTGTCCTTTCCAGAGCTCAGAGGGCATTTGCTTGGTAAAATGTATAATTACTCAGGGCCAAACGTGACCCATCCCAAATGATGTGTGTGTGTGTGTGTGTGCGTGCGCGCTTGTGTGTGTGTTCTCTAATAGTGAACCACTAAAATGCTAGCATATCAAAAGCTAGGAAAATGCCACCTTATTGTATCTACAATCTATGTGCTTCCCTGTAGTTTATAAAGGGAATGCTCTATTATGAAATGTGAAAAAGAACATGGTTTAATTAAAAATAAAGTTAAAAGGGACAGATTAACACTTCATGATTGAAATTAATTCTTCCTGTTATATTTCTTAAGAAAAAATCTCAGTCCATTTGCTTTTGGATCCTGATAAATCAGCCACATAGAATATGCATCATCACATGAAAGCCTATGAATACAGTTCCCTCCTGAAATCACGTCTGTGTTTATAGACCCCTCTCAGGTTGTCAAAGACTTTGGTCATCTTACAAGTCAATACTATTACTTAAAGTAGCATCTGAATCCTAAGTCACTGTAAACTTAGTCCTATGACAAGAAACATGGCAGAACAGCAGAAGTTGAGTTTATTTTATTCTTTTGACCATTGAGACAATAAAATTTTTATTTTTTCTAGGGCAAAAGGGAAGATCAGGTTGGGAGAAAGGACCATGAATTCGTGTGCCAGTTTCAGCATCTATTACTATTCTCTAATTTTGATTTTTTAGTCAGCATTTCTGCATGAAATGAAGGCTGATAAACATGGGTATCCTGGCATGGGAACAGCCAGGACTGGAGTGAAGTAAATAAAAATACTTGAAAATGAGTGAAGTAAACAAGTCATAACTAACATATATGACCAAGCTTCCAACTCTTTTTCTCTTCAAATCCTCCTCCCTCATGTAAGTCTTCTATTAAATCATCGTTTAATGACTACCATGGCTTTTTAAGGAAGAGCTTAGCATTTGTACCTGTTCACTTAACTAAAGAGATCTCTTCAGGAAAGAACTATACTCAAAGAATTGGAAAAGGAAAATGATGATATTTATCAACGCTCATCCTGGAAAAGCCACCATTCATGGTTCCTTCCTGAAAATCCCCAATTGCTCAAATGCTATATGAATATTTTCTGTAGATTTATTGATTTATTTGTCAATTACCTCACCTTCAGAGAAAAAGAAAAAGGTGTGACAAGATGTTAAATTTGTCTCAAATGTGACAACTCTGAAGATGCCCAACTAGCCTGGCTTTTTTGGCAGAAATGAAATATCTTTGTGTTAAATGGAGGGTCTGTTTCTACTACAATAACACATCCCTAAAGGCCTCTTGGTTCATGTTATATGTTTTACAAAGTGTACTGACTGGCTAATTTTGTAATACCACATTAAAGATAAATGGCACATATTTCTTTCTCCACTAATAAGAACTTACAGTGAAACATTACAAAAGTCACTGTTTTGGGACAGCATCTACGAATTATTCCAGACAGTCTAGGGTCTGAAACAGTCTGCCGAACGTGATTAGTTTGTATGCTACTTGAAATGTTGTGCCTACTCTGACCAGGAGAACGTTTCCCACAACCAAACTAAAAAAAAAATAGAGTTTTTTTTTTCATTTTAAAGATTACTTATATTGATGCTTTATCAATTCTTGGCCCTCTTTGGCCTCTTTGCCTTCTGTCATTGTTGCAAATTAGTATGGACTGCCTCTGCTCTCTTAACAGTCCCGGATAATCACAAAGGAACATTCAATAGTAATTTCTCTCACTGTTTGAAATATGGATGGCTTCAATCTGTGCATCTGTGTTGACGGGGCATCTAAGGGAATGGATTGGTCTTACTTTGAACATAAACTTTCGATTAGGTCCCTTATAAAGTCTGAAGAGAACACTGAATCCATACTGGGAGTTGCTCCAATAAAGTGCTTTGGCCTCCATCTCATTTTTTGAGCCCCTGTCTCTCCTGTGACAGCCAATATGTGAACAATAACAAAATTTATAAAACATTCTGCACATAAATAGCAAGTGTAATTTTTCCCCCTTGATAACCCAGGGCTGGCTCATAATTTTTCATGACTGATCCAGATTCCTCACTGAGAAAAAAGCAGCACCAAGGAGCAGGGGCTGATTTTTAGGGAATGAAACATTACTGGTCCCCTTGTTTTGTTTGTCCTAGGGGCATAACATGATGTAGCTAGATCTGTGGTGCCAGCGCATCCAACAAGGCTCATAGAGAATCACATGAACGAAACAAAGAAAAGTAGAGACAATGAACAATTATTTTGATGTTAAAAGATTTAAACGAAGGTAAGACCTGGTCGAAGTGAGGCTTCGTCTGACTTCTTACCTGGCTTGACATGCATCATGCAGCCTTTTTCTCCCATGCCACGAGTTAACACATTTAGCCTAATTAAAAGAAAACAGTCACCCGAACAATGACAGAAGTGCAAAACCACGTTTTCTTTTTATCACTGGACAATTCTTGCCACAAGAATTCTTCCAAACAAGAACCATGGGTGTTTTCTTATTTCCCAGTACCACAGAGAATGCGGTAACGTGGTCTCCCCTATAATGTATAATTAAATGCAGGTGGCCCCAAACCTTGGAAATTCTGTTTACCTGCTTCAGAATGGAAAAGTTTTTAGGAATGACTTCAAAAGCTCTTCTTTTAACTACTCGACCAGAAAGCTTGGTTTTCCCCTGAGGTTTCCATGCGGTTTTCTTTTAACCACAGTTGTAGATTTTGTTTTGCTTGCTGCACATTTAAATCTCTGTGGTACATAGGCATGCGTGTGTATGTATGTGTATACCCCTAATTTTGGTGCTTACTATGGAATTTCTGTTGCAATTGCCTTTTAATCCTGCAACTGAGCTTTCGACAATTCTCTGAAAAGTGATTACCCTGTGTTAGTGATCCCAACTTATGTTTCTGAATGGAAATTTGACCCTCCCTTGTGATTGTGATACATAATGGAATGAAAAGGACGATGGTACACACATTGGGTGGCAGATTTCCTCTGAAGGTTTTAAGACACCTCAGTAAAGCTTTCACTAGGGGGGAAATCGAGGTGGCTTTTAAAAGTCAATTTGGAGATCAAATCTAAAGTGTTTATTCTGATTTTTCTCTTTGTTTTCAAAATTCCCTTTTTAGTGAGCAGGAAATCTTGGAAGTTCCTGGTGTTGTAACTAATGAGATCATTTGGCAAAGCAGGACAAAATGCAATCTTTGAGGTGAAGTGAGAATAATGTGGCCGAAAGAATATCTGACTTAAAATTTCGGGGCTGAATCCATAATCAGCAGAGAGCTATCTATTTTGGAATATGTCTTGCATATGGCTTTATGGGGCTATTTATCAGGAAGAGTCACAATAATGGCAAACACTAAGCTTTTTATTTTAAATTAGATTTTTGTGATTTGATACTAATGGGATCGAAAGCACCAGCCTCAGCTAGGCACCCTGTGACAACAGGCTCTATCCAGGCTTCCTTTCACTGGGCAAGAGCTCTGCCAGTGTAGTGCTCTTTCTCCTTAGTTCTCATCTCTGTTTTTCCACCCTTAATGGCGTTTCTGATACACGAACTTGTCATGCTCCCAAATAAATTACTTTTCCCCTCCTGCCGATGGTGAAGCTCTGGAGTATTTAGAGAAGAGATGTGGGTCAGGATATGAAAACTCTGGTTGTTAATATCACTGAAATTATAGCAAGAGCTGAGATAGAGAAACAGGAAACTTCCTCTGGGTACTAAGCCCAAAGGAAATTCTGTAGCTGGGGTTTGAGGTGCGCGATCAAGGAAACAGTTCCCGGATCTAGAAATAAAACAGACTTTATTGGTCAACTGCTCCAAGCCCTTCGTTTGACAAATAAGGAAATAATACTAAAGATAATAGTAATCTTTATATAGCATTTTAAGGTTTTCAAAGCATTTTACATCTTTAATCTCATCTGATCCTCACAATAACCCTCTGAGGTAGGTACTATTCTTATCCCTACTTTAACAGATGAGAAAATGGAGACAGAGGTTAAGTGACTTATCCAAGGTCACACAACTAGTACGTGTCTGACGTAGAATATGAATTGAGGTCTTCCTGACTCCAGCCTCAGCACTCCTGTGTACTGTGACTCAGTTGACTTGGCTAAGTGACTTGCATAAGGTCATATAAGTGGTGGAGAAAGTGGTGGAGAAAGGATTATTTGAACTCCGGTACTCTATCTACAATTTTAGCATCACTGTACCACAATTCCTCCCATTGCTTGGAGGACAAATGCAATGGAAACTAGCCAGCTGGTGTCAAGCAATGCCGATTTGCGGAATAATTGCAGAAAAATCTGTGATCCTGCAGATTTCCATTCCTATCTCTATCCATGCCAGCGCTCCCGATCAACAGAATATCAGGGCAGGTTGTAGCTCGATAGCTCACTCACCAAGATAAATAAAGTCCCAAGAAATGTATCCAAAAAGTAATAGAAAAGAAACCCATTTGGGTCAGCCTGACTTACCTGAGGCTGTGGTGAAGTGATATGAGGCAAGCAACAATCAAACCCTTAACATTTTAACACCATGCTTTTCCTTCTCATTTTTCACAAGACACACAAAATGAAGTGAGAAATGTTGTCTGGAGCCCCAGAAAGCTAACTCTCAATTACTGGCATCCACTGTCAGTTTCATTTGGCTGTTAAATGAATCATGCGATTATTCTTCCAGTAGATTATTTTCCTAATTATATTTTTTCTCAAGCTAACATTGACAGTTTTTAATGGTGGAAGTGAAAAGAAGAGGAGAAGATGATCTAGAACAGAAGTTTTTAGTCTGGAATCCATAAACTTAATTTTTTTTTGAAAACCATATTGCAATATAATTGGTTTCATTGTAATCCTATTATGCATTTATTAGTATTATTTTGAAAAGTCCAGAGGCTTCACCAGATTGCCAAAGGGCTCCATCACACACACACACACACACACACACATACACACACACACACACACACACTGTTAAGAATCCTTGATCTAGAAGCTTAATTAAAAAAAAGTTTAGCCATAGATGGCCTAGCAAATTTATTGTAGTAAGTATGGGGTACACCCCATAATATGACTACAGTTAGCTTAATTACATTCAGCTGACAAATGGCAAATCTGGAGTTGGTTGAGTGTCTCTGAGTTGCTCTTAAAGGTCCCCAGAGGAGCTGGGTATCTCCTGTATTTTCACTGTAGTGAGAAGCTATGGCAACAGAGGGCCAGTTTGATTGGCTGTCCATAGTCACAGTGATTTGACTTGATGTGATCTGATGTTACTGCCCTGTGTGTACATGGCAAGAAGAAGCATGCTACAATGGCATAAAGAAAGAGTTGGCCTGGAAATCAGTAAAACCTGGGTTCAAGATCCATCTTAGCTGGGTAAGTCAATTACCCTTTTGGTGCTTCGGTTAAAAAAAAGGTCTCATTTTTACCAATGCCTTTTGTTTCTACATTACTTCTGAATATGTTCCTCTTCTCGTCTCTCCAAAAAAGCTAAAGAGAAAAAAGAAAGAGAAATAAATAGTTCAGCAAACCCAAGCAACACAATGCCCATGTCTGACAAAATATTTAATATTCTACAATGACAGTTTCCCACTTTTGCATTAGAGGGAGAAAAGTATGTTTTCCTAACTCTTCCCCAGAGTTAAGCTTGGTCTAATTGACAGTGTTATGTCATGGTTGTTGGTTCTTTTTGTTTTTTTTTTAAATCATGTATATTGTTTTTCCTGGTTCTGCTTACTGTACTTTGCATCTGATCATCTAACAGTTCCCATGCTTCTCTGAATTCTCTAAAATTGTATTTAATTTGTTGATCTGCATCATCAAAAGGAGTTTTTATACCAGAGTTCCTTACATTGATAAAATCGGAAATCAGAACCCTTCCCCCAAATCTTCCAAAAATGAAAAAAAAGCCCTTCCCTTCCCTCAAAGGGCTTGAAATCTAATATGGAGAAATGATAGATAGACAGACAGACAGATAGATAGATGATGGATTAGATAGATAAATGAGAGATGATAGACAGATAGGCAGATACACACACACACACACACACACACACACACACACACACAAACATGACCCAGCATAGAAGATAGTAAGGGCAAAGGAGAGGTCAAAACAAAGCTATTCAAAGAAGTAATCGTGTTCACCTAAAGGGCTCAAGGAGGTTTCCAGAAGAAAGTCCTTGTTTTGTGCCTTGTCTTAGGAGAAGAAAGGAAAAGGTATTATTGTTGTTGAGTCATTTTCAATTGTGTTCAAGTCTTTGTGACCCCATTTGGGGTTTTCTTAGCAAAGAGACCAGACTGGTTTGCCATTTCCTTCTCCAGCTCATTTTACAGATAAGAAAACTGAGGCAAGCAGGATTAAATGCCTCGCCCGGGTTGCACAACTAGTGTCTGAGGCTGGATTTGAGCTCCAGTCCTTTTGGATCCAGAACCAGTGCTCTATCCACTGTGCCACCTTGCTACCCTGAGGGAAAGATGTAGAAGGAATGTATTCCAAGCATAAGGATGGCTACAAACACAAAGAGGTGGAAGGATGAGATCAGGAGATCACTAATCAACCAGTGTGGCCAGAATTTAGAGCAGGAGAAAGGGAGAAGAGCGAAGTGACTAGACTGCTAGAGCTGGAAGCAAGAAGACCTAGTTTCACATCGTACCTCAGATACTTATTAAATGTCAGTTCAATTTTCTAGACCTCAGTTCATCATCTCTAAAATGGAAGACAGGCCTAGATAACTTCCAAATTGACGATGCTATGATGACGAAGAAACAAGGCTGTAAAGATAGGTCACAGTCAGACTAGAAGTCCTTCAAATAACAACAATGATAATAACAATTATTATATAGCACCTACTATGCGCAGTCACTATGCTAAGTGTTTTACCATATTATCTCATTTGGCCCTCACAACAACCCTGGGAAGTACAATTTATAGATAAGAAAACTGAAATACCAAAAGTCACATAAGTGGTAAAGTTCCGAGATTGTATTAGAACTACAGTTATCCCTTCCACATTGTGGGAGGTTAGGGGTGCAGCACCCCTGCAACCTGGAAAATCCATGTAAAATATTTTGACCCTCCCTTCATACCAGAGAAGAAGTTTAAATTATTATGGCATTAAAAAATAAAATATGTTGCTATTATATAACACTATACATACGTTTTATACATTTCTGCATTTCTAAACTTTTTCTGTGCTGTCTGCTGGCCTTCATGTGTCATCTAAGTTTCGGCAAAACTCCCCCAAGATTCCCATTTAATTTCTTATGCCGACCCATGATATATGGAAACTGTGATGGGGAAAGTCGCAATGTAGAAGGGATACTCAGGTCTTCCTAATTTCAGACACAGTACTTCAGTCAATGTGCCACCTATAAAGACAGCTTTAAGGAGTTTAAATTTATACTATTGGCAATAGGGAATCACTCAAGGTTTTAAGCATGGAAGACCTGTGCTTTAAGAAGATTGCTCTAACAAAGCTGTGAAGGATGAATTGAAGGGTGGAGAGACAGTAATCAGGGAGATCATCTAGGAAGCTATTGCAATAGTCCAGACAAGAGGCAATGAGAACCCAAATGAAGGTGCTAGGGAGTGGAAAAGAAGAGAAGGTTGTAAGAGATTAGACCTTACAAGGTTTGACAATTGATTAGATGTGCAGTGAGTAAAAGAGGAAGTAGCAAGGCTCAAATGTGACCTCAAGGTTTGAAGCCTGGGTGATAAGAAGAATGTCAGAGTCATCCATAAAAATAAAGGAGTTAGAAGGAGAGATGGGTTTTGGAAAGAAGATGATAAATTGAGTCTTGGACATGCTGAATGTGTGGTGCTGGTGTTGTTGTTTGTCTTTTATTCTTGAAGAGGACCATGACATCATGGAGGTGATGCCATGACATGCAAGTGAATTGGATTTAAGTGAGAGAAGGATGTGCAAGGTCACCAGCCTCACTTTCTCCTCTGGAGCCATCTGAGTCCAGTGTCTAGATATAGATCAGGGCGACTAGAAATGGCCCTCTGATACTATTTAAGTGGTGATGTCTGGGTTGCACTTAAAAATTCAGGACTGGACCTCAGTGGAGTGGACGGAGCTAGACATCTAGATTTGAGTATCATGTATCTAGAGACAGTTGTTGAACCCATGAGACTACCAAGGGAGAGAGTGTACAGAGAGAAGACAAAAGGGTCAAGGACAGAGCCTTGCATGATGCCTTATGTTTTGGATGCAGGAGCAAGAAGGGAAACCCATGAGAAGCATGAAGGGGGTAGTCAGAAAAGCAGGAGAACAAAGATTTAATACCATCAAAGAAAGAGAGAGCATAGAGAAAGAGGAGGTAGCCAACAGTGTCAAATGTGACAGACAGTTTAAAGAGGAAAAGGACAGAGAAAAGGTCACAAGTTAGGCAGTTAAGGTTTTCAGTGAGCCTGGATAGAAAACCATCTCAACAAAGTTGAGGGACAATGTGGTCTACTGTGAAGAGCACCAGGTCTGGAACAGCAGGATATTTAGGTCACTATGGACAAGTTACTTAACCTCTTCTGTCTCTTGGCAGCTATATACCTTTCAGAAGATACTGACTTGCATCTGTAGAAGAAGTTTCCTTACCTGGAGTTCTCTTTGCAAATGAAATCACAGGTCTAGACCCTGTCCTTGTCTTCTTCACAAAGAGTTGTATGGCTTCCTTGTTTCCATTCTAGAGACAGAAAACAAAGGCAAAAGAATGGCCAGCAAGTTTCAAGACAAAAGAGAAGTTTCCTTGAACCGTTACAAGGTCTACACCCTAAGCAGATTTCCATGATGTGGCCAGGAAGTGAATTTTTTAGGCACATTGTTAAACAGACCCCAAATACTTTCAGTCCAAAAGTCTGCACTTGAAGAACTCTATCTATTCCCTCTATTTCCTATGTTTTGCTCTACAAATGGCTTAAGGAATCTGGCGGAAGTTTTTTGAGAGAGCTCGATTCTTTAAATGTGAGATATGAAAGAGTCAACAATGGGAAAAAAATAGGTATAAGTCTTTCCCATTCCTTAATTTTGCTAAGCACTCACTGTAGTGCCTTGCACATAGTAGGCATTTTATCCATGTTTGCTAAATTGGATGACTCCTCACTCCTCTTTAAATATTTCTCTCCTTCTTTTGACCCCTTCCCCCACCATTCATGTGCCTAGCCCCATGCTACTTAGGTCTTAACCACTCCAAATGCTCTTCCTTCTTCCCTGTGCAAAATTACTTACTTTTTCCTCTGCTGGGTGGCAGCTAGCTGATCTGAATAAATGGATCATGATACATTAAATGCCTACCTTGCTTTATAGTTACACAATAATTTCCCATACGTTATTTCATCTGATTCTCCCAATCACTCTGTATGGCAAATAGTGACCATTTTACAAGGGAGAATATTGAGATTTGGAGAGATGAAATTGTCCACATTCACACAATTAAGAATTTTCAAGGAGAGAACTCAATAAAAAGTCTCTGATTCCAAGTCCAGGAAGGGATCTCTCTCCTATACCATGCCACCTTTTTCTGCTCGGTAGGCATTAGTATATGCCAGTGAATTAATGTGTACTCATTCCAGGTGCCATCTTTGATTTTTAACATGAATGCAGATGGTATTATGACACAATCGCTGGAATTAGAAGATGAGTTTGAACTCTGTCTCTGCTATTTACTAGCTCTGTGGCCTTGGGTAGTCATTTAACCTTTCTGGTCTCCATTTTAACATCTATAATATGACTAGATGATTACCACAATATAAAGACAAAGATCACAATTAAAATGAACTCTGTGTCACTGGGAAACAAATAAGGGTCTCAGAGAAGAGATAATGAAATTTACTTCCTTTTGACAGCGAGGTGGATGACTACAGGGGCAGAATATTGTAGACATCAGAGAGATTGCTGAATTGGGTGTTTTTGCTGTAATTGTTTTTCTTTGTAAAGGAGAGGGTATAATTTGAGTAGGGAGAAAGGGGTTAGTTTCAGAAATGATGCTAATGTAAAACCTAAAAGTATTAATAAAACTTATTTTAAAACAAACCAAAACACAAAATGAATGACCCTGCAATTTTAAATTCTATGATCATCATTAGAGTGAAACAATAACTTAGGCCAAAGAACTGACTCTCCATGGCAAGAGTTCCAGGCACTGCAAAAGGCTTAAATCACACCCCATGAACAGCTGTGTATTTGCATGAGGTTGCTGTAGTTCCATGAGATGGGTCGCCCAGGTTTTTTCAGAAGATACTGGTGATAAAAGTTTTTATTCAGAAGAGACTGCTGGCCAAGCGATACTGTCCTCCAGACTTTCAGTGGGCTCACTTCTCTTTCTGGTGTCTCAGAAAACTACCCTGAGGGAAAAGTCTCTCTCACTCTTTCCTACCCTAGTCCTTGAGAAATGTTCTCATCTGGGTCTGTAGCCCCATTGCTTCTTAATGGGGGCCAGAAGAGGAGAGCCTCCTACTCTCATTCAAGGTGTGGGTGGCTGAGGGAAGCTCAAGAGAGCAAGGCATGTGAGGTGTTTGTTAGGGCATGCTCCCTTGTTGAGGCATGCTCCTTGGCTCTGACCTGCCTTCTCCACTTGCCATCCTCATCCATGTGTGCTTTTAGCCAGACTGGAGGCCTGGGGGTCAGGCCAGAGCAGACATCCCCAGACAGAGCCACCTGAGCCAGACACTGGGGGAGCAGCATCCCCCTGTCTCCCTACCCAGGCTGGGCATCCTCATGTCTGGTACACCATCCCCATCCCCATAGGTGTAATGATTCTTCAGTGACCTCCCTCCACCCCCATCTCACAAGTGAGGCTGAAAAGCTTCTTCTATCTTAGTGGGATATGATAGCAGTAGGTCAAAAAGCCTCTCTACTCTTTCAGCTTATCTATAAACTTCCAAGAAGAGATAAAGTTCCATATAGTTTCTTCACCATCAATATGTAAACAATTAGGCTAGGTAAAGGGCAGCCTATAATCTGGGACAGCATTTCCTGTTAGTTATTTGGCTTCCCAGACAAATTGCAAGATGAGAATAGGGAAAATAAAATGAAAATGGCTTGAATCAGAGTTTCTGTCAGATGGACTCCAAAATCAAACCTACTAAATGAACAAACAAAATAACTTCCGATAATTTAAAATTAAAACAGACCTGTCGAAATACCAAATCCCAGATCTGAGACTACAGTGTTAGAAATCAATCAGGCACGAAGAACAAATGTTTCACTATCTCCTATGTAAATAAAGCAATCATCTCATGATGAATTTAGAGAAGCCTAGTAAGACATATTTGAACTAATGCAGAGAGAAACGTGCAAAACTAGAAGGACAGTTTACATAGTGATCACAATAACAGAAAAGAAAGCAACATTCAATGACTACAGATGTTTGGTCAATGCAGGGACCAAGTACAATTTCAGAGGACACCTTTATGTAGATGATACTTGAGAAATGAGGCAGATGCTTTCAGATATGGCCATTGGTTTCAGACACTGCTTACTTGTCCTTATTTGTTACAAGGGAGGATTGGGGGGGGGGAATGGGGAGCAGTCACTAGGAAGTGACAATGATTTTTTTAAGCATCAGTAAGTTAATTTTTTAAAACAGCTGATATCTTTTTATGGCCTTCTTGACCACAGAATTCTAGATGTCGGAAAGGGAAAAGACCCATCTGATTTTTAAATATATATTTTTTATTTTATTTTTCTCAATTACATGTAAAAAAATTAGCTTTTAAAAAAAATTTCGAGTTCCAAATTCTCTCCCTCCTTCCATGCTCTCTCTCCTCCTTGAGAAGGCAAGAAGTTTGATGATAGATTATACGTGCGTAGTCATGTAAAACATTTCCATATTAGCCATGTTGCAAAAGATAGCACAAACCAAAAACTAGGAATAAAAAAGTATGCTTCAACCTGCATTCAGATACCATCAGATCTTTCTCTGGAGGTGGGTAGCATTTTTTCATCGTAAGTCCTTTGGATTGTCTTGGATCGTTGTATCGCCGAGAATAGCTAAGTCATTCACATTTGATCATTATGCAACATTGCTGTTAGTGTGTACAATGTTCTCCTGTTTCTGTTCATTTTACTTTGTATCAGTTCATGTAAGTCTTCCCAGATTTTTCTGAAACCATCCTCTTCATTTCTTACACCACAATAGTATTCCATCATGATCATATACAATTTGTTCAGCCAACCCCCAGTTGATGGACATCTCCTCAATTTCCAATTCTTTGCTACCACAAAAAGAGTGGCTATAAATATTTTTTTACACAGAGGTCCTTTTCTTTTTTCTTTGATCTCTTTTGGGTATAGATCTAATAGTGATGTTTCTGGGTCAAAGTGTATGCCCTTTGGATATAGTTCCAAATTGCTCTCCAGGATGGTTGGATCAATTCACAACTCCACCAACAATGCATTAGTGTCTCAATTTTCTCACATCATCCTCAACATTTGTCATTTTCCTTTTCTGTCATATTAGCCAAAATGATAGGTGTGAGGTGGCACTTAAGGGGTGTTTTAATTTGCATTTCTCTAATCCATAATCTAATGGTGATTTAGAGCATTTTTTTTCATATGACTAGAGAGCTTTGATTTCTTCTTCTGAAAACTGCCTGTTCATATCCTTTAATCTTTTGTCATTTGGGGAATGCCTCATATTCTTATAAATCCCATCTGATCATCCATTTCAATCTCTTTTTAACCCTCAATTCAGTGGAGCATAGACATGGAGGAAAAGAGATTCACAGTGACCTGGCTAAGTCACACAGTAAGTAGCATTGCCAAAAGTCAAACACAGATTCTTTGGCTCTAAAGCCAGATTCTTTTCCTTGTACTATATGCTATCTTCAATTCAGTTCCATCAACATCTACAAGGCTTCCACTTCAGGATTTAACTTCTTTGTGTCATGGAATCTTTTGGCAATCTGATGAAGTCTATGGACCTTTTCTCTGAATAATGTCATTGAATGTATAAAATAAAATGCATAGACTGACAAAAAGAAGCCAATTATATGAAAGTGTTATCAAATTTTAAAAAAATCGCAGACTCTAGGTCAAGATCCCCTCTTTCTTTAGTATGCAGAATACTGTGCTAGACCATTGGTGAGATGCTGAATTTGTCTAAGTCGTGGTCCTGCCTTCATGGATCTTACATTTTAGTAGGGGATATGACATAGATACAAGAGGGGAAGGAAAGGAAACCATCCTTTATTAAGCATCTACTATGTGACATCGTTGTGCTAAGCACTTTATACATATTATCTCATTTGAGATAACTATAAAACAAGGCAATACACAGTAAATGCAGAAGAAATCCACAGGCAGTGAGGTCTGAAGCGAAAGGGTTATTTCCTCTTGGAATGTCAAAGGATGTCTCCCAGGGAAGATGACTTTTCAACTGAGTTTTAAACTACCAGAAGGAATTCTGTAGTTGGACAGGAGGTGGGACTTCTAGGTACAACTTAGAAGTTTATAGCTCCTCAAAGGCATGCCATATTCTTGTTATATAACTTTCTAACATAGTACCTGCAACAGATAATTGCATATAGAATCAGGAAGAGGTGAGGCTGGAGATTATCCAGTCAGGTGTGCTCATTTTGCAGATGAGGTTAAGTGACTTGTCCAAAGTCACACATGTAATAAGGCAAGGAAGCATTTAGCAAACCCTTATTATGTGCCAGGCCCTGTGCTGATAAGTTAGTGGGGAGATCAGAATTTGAGCCTATGGCCCATGACTTCACACTCTTTCCATTGCATAATTTACTGTCTCTATATAGTAATCATTTAATTTTTTAAAAAAACTTGCTGAATTAATGAAGCCTTGCCTGTGATGACAGTGCCCCTGCCATTTCTCTTGACAACAGAAACCCATTCTTAATAGGACATCATGATTGGGCTACTTCCACCCAGGGGGCCAGGCTAGAGTTTCTACAGGCAGAATCTCCTCCCCCAATCCCATCTCCACTTCCCCAAAAGATGCAGTCGCAGGCCAGTAGGCAAAATGCTTCGTTGTCCTCTTTGCCCTCAGTTAAATGGATGGAGAATCTTTATCACTGAATATTTAGGTAGCTCATGACAGTTATTCTAAATTTTTTTCTTTCTTAGATTCTTCCCATTACTTCATCCCCTCTGGTATTTGTAACTTTCATGTATTTGTTGAACATCTGTCATTCAGTCAGCAGGTTTTTATCAAGCACCCACAAAGTACACAGCTCAACGCTTATGAGGTGCTTGTCCTTTCTTAGCCAAGTTGTATTGTATATTTAGCTCTTTTATTTTTTCTGTGTAAACCAACATCTTCATTCCTTTCATCAGTCTTATTCTGTCCTGGATTGCAGCCAACTTTTCAACATCTTTACGAGACCCTGCCCTGCCCAAACTGAAGGCTGTGTTCCAAATTCAACCTCCCTGGGGATAAGAGATGTTAGGACACCCTTCTCTCAAAGAATCCCATAATCACCAGATCTCACAGCTGAAATGGATCTGAGATTTCATTCTAGTCTAACCTACACTCCAAAAGGAACCCCCTCTATCAAATCCATAGTAAGTGGTCATCCATTGTCTACTCATGCACATTTTCACTCAGAAAGCTAGTTGTCAACCATTTACCAGCATAGCTCTGAATAGTCCTTCTGTGTTCTTCTCCACACAGACCACATCTGGAGTATTATGTAAAGTGCTGGGTGCCAACCTTTACAGATTGTCCAGAAGAGGTGAGGATTTTGGAGACCATGCCAAGGATTAGCAGAAGGAAGTTGGAATGGTTGAATTGGAGGTGATGAATGTATGTGACTTGTTCTGTTTAGTTCTAGAAGCCAGAACTATGATCAATGGTAGAAACTGTAAAATGGTTCTGTTTCATATCCTTGATATGTTCCCTGAAAAGAAAACCTACCTCCTCATATGTATTACATATTTTAAAGGTTTGATGGTCTTTCTTTTGAACTTTCTTCTCTTTCCTACATTCTTCAACTCTCCAACATCATAACACAGTCTCCTTCATGTCAGATTTCTTTTCCTTTTTGTTTTTACTTCAAAGAGTTTTTCTAAGTTTTTCAAGGTATACTTCCTTCCATTTTAATAATCTGGAGAGCAGAGAGGTATCATGCCAACCCTTTCACATTCTTCTCTAACAGAGAAACCAAGCTATATTTTGCACACACATGTACATGCATGGATATGTGTGCATATGCACACGCATAAAAAGAGCTACTATTTGGCACTGGCAGGAACTCCAGTTCCTAGCATATTGGAAAATTCATCTTGCCAAGTCATACATATTGGTATTTAAATCTTTAGTTCATCATTCTTGTTGTCAGGTCTTATAGAAAAGTACTTGTTCATAATTCTGAGGACTCTGTTTCTTTATTATTGCTTCCAACCTTTTTTTTCAGTACTTTACCCAATCTTGCAATCTTGCAATATTATGCTACTGGCCTGACTATGCCAAATGCCAAATCTAATGCCTTTTTATTGATCTCTCTGTAGTTTTTGACACTACTGACCACCCTCTTCTCCTGAATACCGTCTCTTCTCTAGGTTTTTATGACATTGCTCTCTCCTGGTCCTCCTCCTGCTCACCTTAGTACTCTTTTCTTTGATGGATTTTCATCTAGGTCACCTCCACTAACCATAGGTATCCCCCTAAATGTCTGTCCTCTATTCTCCCTTTGTACTATCTCACTTAGCGATTTCATCAGCTTGCATTCACTGAATTATTATCACTATACAGATGACACCTCTCTCCTAATCTCCAGTCTTGCATCACCAACTGCCTATTGTATATTTTGAATTAGATGTCCTATAGACATCTTAAACTCAACATATCCAAAACTAAACTAATTTTTTCCCTCAACCTCTGTGCTTGTTGCCCGATTGATTTTTTAGCATTATTGTTTTTAAGGTAACTACATTCCATTCAATGTCTATTTTCATATGGTTTTCCTAAAATCATAGTATCTTAGAATTAGAAGCAAACTTAGAAGCCATCCTATTTGACCTCCCATCTAATACAGGATGGCTTCTAAGTTTGCTTCTAACTGACAGATGATTTTCCAAGCTCTTCTTGAATATTATTTCCAGTGATGGTGTACTTATTGTCTCACAAGATAATTTGTTTTGTTTTCAGGCTGCTCTATTAGGAAGTACCTCCTCTCATTAAGCTGAAATCTGCATCCCTATAAATTCTAGACATTGGAACTTAACTCCTCTGGAATCAAGATAAAGTCAGTACCTTTTCACATGATACCCATTACAATATTTAAACATAGCTATTATTTTCCCTCAAGATTTCATTTTTCTAGTTTGAACATTCTTTAAACATGATTACCAGATCCTTTACCATCTACTCACCCTTCTCTGGATATATTCTAGTTTGTCAATGTCCCTCTTAAAATGTGGTGCCCAGAACAGGATGAAACATAATACTTCAGAAATGGTCTGATCAGCACAGACCCTCCTTATTCCAAATACTATATTTACATTCTTAAGAGCTTTTTAGGTAGCTAGGTCGCATGGTTGAAAAGGCACAGAACAAATGACCACACTAGACATGTAATTACGAACAGCTTGTTTAACCTCTCTGAATCTCAATTTTCTTATCCGTTAAAAGAATCTAATAACACTTATTGCACCTCCTTCCCAGTGTTATTAGGAGAAAAGTGTTTTATAAATCTTTAAGTACTATAGAAATCTGAGCTCTTATCATTCTTATTACCATCATTATTATCAGTGTTAGTGGCATACTGAGGACTTTATACTTGGTCCTACCCTGTTTAAATCTTTTACTAATAAGTTATTTGTGAACAAAGAAGGCATGCTTTTCACATTTGCATATGCCATAAAACTGGGTAGGATAACTAACAGGTTGGATGACAACCAACATTCAAAAAGATCTTGACAGGCTAAAAAAAAATGGACCCAAGCTAGCAAGATGAAATTCGATCAGGATAAATGCAAAGCCTTGGATTTAGAATATTTATCACTTATGATTTCCACTGATTTATTGTCCTCAAGTACCACAAAATGAAGCCATTCTAAGAATGATGGAAAGCCCCAAAGATGTTTTAGGATCACTGAATCATAAAAAATCTCAGTGTTGGAAGGGACTTCAGAAGTCATCCAACCTAATCCATACCTGGACTGCAATCTCCTCTCCAACATTTCTGTCAAGTAATCATCCCGTTGGTTATTGTCCTTCGTGCTTGAAGAGGACCAAAATGACATCACCATGTTGTAATTAAGGCACAGTGTGTCCAACTGTAGCTGATGAGACCATGGAAGGCTCTACTACAGGTCCGGCACAAATAGTCCATGTGAACATTTGAAGCGATGTCTCTAAATTCACACATCTTGAGTTTCTTTTGAGCTACTGTAATTCTGCTTTGCTCATAGAGCACAGCATCTTCTTTGATGCAAGCCCACCATGCTGGGCAGTCCTATGCCAGTGTCTGCCATATCTCATAATCAATTCTAAAGTTCTTCCAAGAGACCATGAGACTGTCCTTGTATTGCTTCTTCTGCCCTTTTGCCTTTTGTGAATTCTCTGTAAAATAGTCATTCAAACAGCATGGCCAGCCCATTGGAGCTGTGCTCTTTGCAGTAGAGTTTGAATGCTTGACAGTTTAGCTGGAGAAAGTGTCCAGTACCTTATGGTGCATGCGATCTTCAGAATTTTTCTAAAACAATTCAAACGGAAGCAACTCAGTTTTCTGGTGTGGTGGTGGCATACCCAGGCATGTCCAGGTTTTACAGGCATACAACAATGAGGTCAGCACGAGGGCTCTGTAGACGTTCGGTTTGGGACGCAGCCTAATCTCTCTTCTTTTCCATACTTTTTTACTTCAGAGACTCTCAAACACTGAGCTAAGTAGTTCCCTAACACTAAACAATCATCGGGCTTCCCCTTGAAGGCTTCGATTGGTGGAGAACTCACATCACTTTTGGACGGTTCTAATAGCTAGGAACTCTTTCCTTATACACTGACCCAAATTGAAGTCGACTCTATTATATCTATGCTATATTACTGCTTGAGAGACAATGGAGTGGATACTATGACTGGATGGTGAGTGAAGGAAACCTTGGTTCAAACCCCACACCTGAGAACAGCATACTGGTGTTTGATACCAATTTCAAACAAGAGGTATATCTCCACACTTAAATACCAATTAAGGTAACTAACAAGATGTTCTATGCCCTAATGCCTTTATCAGATGAAAACATCTCTTTGATTAAGTTATAGAATGAATCATAATGTGCAAACTAGGTACAAATTGAATGGAAAGAGATACCACATGGAATACATCTTGTGGTTGGTTGAAGAGAATCAGCCATGATACAGGAAAAAGTGAACTAATATTTGCCAAGTGCTTAGCACAATCTCTGGCATGTAGTAGATATTTAATAAATGCTTATTTCTTCTCTGTCTCTCTGTCAATCTGTCTCTCTCTGTCTGTCTCTCTGTCTCTGTCTTTCTCTCTCTGTCTTTGTCTCTCTCTCTCACTTGGACAAAACAAGAAGTCAGTTAGGGCCCCAGTACTCCAATACCAGGGCAGCCTCCTAGGACAAAAATTCTGGCCAAACCCACGAGAAGGAATTGATTTCGAAGAGAAGAGAATCTCTCCCTCCCCTTCTCCTTGACCAAAGGATGACTTTGGGAACTTCAAAAGGTCAGAAGATTTTAATTTCCGTTTGATGTCAGCTGTAGTGTCTCCAGAGCAGCAATGGTCAGTGACTATGTCATACTTAATCACTGTGTCTCCCTCAGTGCCTAGCAAAGTGCTCTGCATGCATTATTTATTGGAGTTGAGGTTAATCAAAAAGGAAAACATTAATTTGATATGACTCTTAGCGAAATTATGCTAGCTTCCAATGATCCACCATATTTTATCCTAAATGCTCACAAATCAGTTATTTGCTAATCTATTCCACAATTTTGCCAGGAATTGACATAAAGGTCACTAGTCTAGAATTGTCAAACTCCATCTTTTTCCACCTTTGAAAATCAGAACATTTACTTTTCTCTATTCTTCTAATATTCCTCCACTTCTCCCTAATTTCTCATGGCAATGGCTCTAAAATCAGATGTCTGTATTCTTTCAGCACTCTCAGTACTTTTTCTTTCGGTACTCTCAGATTCACTTACTAGGGCCTGGAAACTCAAACTCAGAGGTGCTAGGTTCTCTTGTATGCTCTCTTCCCTAAAGAGAACAAGGCAATTAATAAACCACAAGAAATATTACCCGGCATTGGGGTCCTCAGTCTTTTGCTATGGTGGGTAAGGAAGTATAACTTGTTGGATGCCATGAGAACATAGCACTTTTCATACTGTCTCAGGCCCTCAGTGAACACAGACTCACATAAGCCATTACCACTAGACCATGACACCCTTCACCCCTGGCCATCCAGACCATATGTTCACCATCTGTCTTGCTTCTGCACATGTAGATAGTACTTCCCCATGCTGCCCCCCGCCCCCGCAAAAGGCCTATCAACTCCCTTATGAGTCCAGTTACTATCCCTGTGATTTCTCAAACTTAAATAACCTCACTTGACTAACACTTCCCTATGTATTTTGGCCTTTCCTATTAGAATGATATGCTCATTGAGGACAGAGACTGTCTTGCTTTTTGGGAGGTAGTGTGGTACAAGACTACTGGTCATGAATGACTAGAATGCCTTAGAGCTTACCAAGCCACATTTAGAAAAAAAAATTCTCTTTAATAAATATATCTGGTAACATCTCAAACAGAAACATTTTTATAGCCTACATACCTCACACTCAGCAAATTGGCAAAGATAAAAAGATAGGAATCGTTAATATTGGAGGAGAGTTTGTGGAAAGATGGGCACCTTAATGCATTTGTTGGTAGAGCTGTTAATCAGTACAGGCAATCTGGAAAGGAATTTGGAATTATGCAGATAAGGTGCCTTAAATGCCATGCCTTTTGAACCTGGAGATTCTCTTGTTAGGTATCTACTCCAAGGAAATCCAGACCAAAATAACACAACTCTTTTTCTGGTAGCTAACAATTAGAATCAAAGTAGATGCCCATCACCTGGGGAATGGGTAAATGAATTGTGGCAAATTAATGTAATGTAGTGTTACTGTGCTATAAAAACACAACAAATATGATGAATATGGTGACGTACAGAAAGAATAAGATGAACTCGTATAAAGTAAAGTAAGCGGGATCAGGAAAACAACAAATACAATAACTACAACAATGTAGAGGGAAAGAACAATCACAAAATGATAACAAATCAATGCTGCAAAATTACAAAGAATATGCTTGGTCCCCCAAAAAAACATATGAGAAGACACCTTCCTCCCATTCCTTGGCAGAATCCTTAGATGTGGAATATTCCATAAAATGTCAAGCTTTTGACGTATTGAGCAATTTTGCTGATTCTTTTCTCTTCTTACTCTTTTTGTTTCTTTTTTTAAGTTCTTTATTATAAAGGAAAGGGGAAAGGACACAGGTGTAGATTTAGGGGATGTAAAAACAGAAGATATTTTGCAAGCCCATATGATCTGAGTTACTGTTTCTTAAAATGCTGCCATTTTGTTTTACACTTGTGCTATAATTAAGGTCAGAGAAGACTCTCAGGAAAAGGGTAGTGATTACAGTGCTGGTCTCTGGGTTTAAGTCCTACATTTAACACATGCTTCCTATGTAACTTTTGGGAAGTAATCTAACCTTTCAGATTCCTGGGCACATTTTTAAGACTGTAAAATCTACAAGAGGTGCTAATCTTCCTCATGGTGGATTCTTTATACTGATAATATCACAGGTTCAATTTTTAATACAATTTCATTATACTTATAATATCACAGGTTCAATTTTTCAGTAAGTATCAGAAGTGAGATTTGAACTAAGGACTTATGGTTCCCAAACCATTTCTTTCTATTGTACCATCACTTTTTAGAAGGCACTATTGTATCTACTAAAAAGCACTTCCATCTTGTCTTCAAGAGATACTGGCAAGGCATTCACCATGGAGGATCCTTCTTTCTAAAATGCTCTTTGTGGGTCAGTAGGATCCTATATTTTCTCTTCTTCAGAGGTTCTGGATTCCTCCATAGTTTAACTAGCTACTAAAATATTTTTTAAAAATATATAAACAGATGTCTTCCATAAATCTCATAACTCTTAGTTTGCAATAAACATAAAAATCACTTATATGTCTTCTTCCAGCATGCATGGGAAAAATGGTCATGACAAATGAAATTTTTAACTGCTCTTAATCTTTCCAAGAAGCTCGTAGATCTTAACATATATTGTGGTTGATTCTCCCCTGGAGAAGGGCCACCACAGCCTTATGCTGGATGAATAGCCTGCAAAGTTTATGGAAAGTATTGGAGACAAATGTCTCAGACACTATGCTTAACTCAGCACACATTCAAATCTTCATTGCTGTCTTCTACTATGCCTCACACTAGGCAACTGGCTATCCTTAAAGGGCCAGAAAGCTTTATACTTTGCTTTCCTCAAGTAAGCAGGAGACTAACAAAGAGCTTCATTATTCCAATTCCTTGAATTTCAGGGCCAATACCCTGAAATTAAACATATCAATCTAAAACTCTTCAATTAGGCTTTGCATTTCCTGGGGTTAGATAATGACCTTAAATTTTGGGGTATTTTTTTAAATCAATATATTCTTGAATACACAATGACTTCAGTGAAAAGGTAGGCATAGGATAGACAATAAAAACACACTTACTCAGGATTATAAAACAAGAGAGGCCAAATTCTTAGAGAATGCATTGAATATGTACATGCTGTAGAACATGCTCTGTACTTATTCTTCTGACCCCCCCACCCCCGCTCACTGTTACTGGCAACATGAATCCCTCAACACCCCTGCTACATCTCCCCTCAGAGTTCTAAGGATATCTGAGGAGTTATTTCTTTCTAGTGGTATCTGAGCTCAAGAGCCCCTACCAGTGTGTGTACTATCTCTCCCCTACCCCTACTGATATCAATTTATCAGCTAGACTTAATTAGCTTTTAGAAAGATTATGTAGAAAGAACAGTTATAATAAAGTCTATGACACACTCTCCTACCAGTACATACTAGATTCAAAGGAAAGTGGGATCAGGCTTAGAGATCACATGTAGCATAGACTTAGCTCAGAGCTCATGATTGCTGGAAGTCCTTTCTCCTCTTCGTGGAGGGTACTCATAAAATTCCCATTAGGAAGGCTATAGCTTCTTTACTGGGACTACTTGAACTGGTGTGCTGAGGACTGGGGACTTTCTTGAACTGGTGAACAAGTGTAAACAAGTTACTGCTGATAATATCACAGGTTCAATTTTTAATACAATTTCATTATACTGATAATATCACAGGTTCAATTTTTCAGTAAGTATCAGAAGTGGGATTTGAACTAAGGACTTATGGTTCCCAAACCAATTCTTTCTATTGTACCATCACTTTTTAGAAGGCTCTATTTTAGAAGGCACTATTGTATCTGTAACTAAAGATATGCTCAGTATCTTTATTTTGTGCTTAGGGCCAAATACAGATACTTCATCAGCAATTCTAGAGGGTGTTGCCAGGACTAGAACTAGGATAGGAAGTTCAAAATCCTCAGAGCCACAAAAGTTTACAAAATCCTTTCTTGGTCAAGAAAGAGAGAAGGAGACTGAGGTCAAGGCCAAGGCTGGAGTTGCCCCCTACCACTCCTACTGCATGATGTTTCTTAGGATTTTCTTAGGGTTATCAGTTGGATAACTCATCCCTCTTCTTCTCCCTCTGCATCTGCCTTGGAAGGTAACTTTTGATGGTCAAAAGCTGCCTAGTTAACTTGTGTTAACTGGCTAGATTTCTTTCTCATAGACCAAGCCTTAAACCCAATTCACTCTGGAGCTCATAGATCGGACAACAATAGGTCTTGCCCAAGCACCACCTAAAGGTTACTTTTGGGCTCTCCTGGCTCGGAGTGAATGTCAATAGTAACTGTTTCTCTTTTGGCCAGCAACCCTGAGGGTCTTCCCCTCCCAGTTTGACTTTTTTTTATTAAAGGGGTCATCCCTTGACTCACTTCTTAAAGAGGCCTGTTCACTGAATGAGCATTATTTCATTCAAAGTGAAAACCTGAAAAGGCCTTAGGTTAAAAGGTCCAGAGTCTCCCTGAGCTGTCTCCAGTTGTCCTGAAGAATATCTGGCCACTGGACCCAGATGGCTCTGGAGGAGAAAGTGAGGCTGGTAATCTTGGACAGCCCTCCCTCGCTTGAATCAAAGTCAACTGCAAGTTATACTATCTCCCTGATGTCAAGGTCCTCTTTGAGAATGAAGGACAAATACAACAACCATATAATGTTTCTTAGTGTCTTGGCTGGAGGCTTCTACTACTAACCTGCCAGATGCTTGAATCCCTCAGCTTCTGAATTATCTTGCTATTTTGTTGACAATCCATAGGACATGACCAAATTCTCCAACCAACATGAATATCCTTCTTGTGCGATATTACTCCTTTTCACTCATTGGTTTTCAAGGGCTCCTAAATTGATAGAAGAGTTTTCTTATTCAGTTTAAAGACAACGACAAATTGATTCAATAGAGGTGTATAGGCTTTGTTCATACCTAGTGGACTGTTCTTATCTGGCAAAAGTACCAAGGCTTAGCATCTTGTCACTTGCTTCAGGTGGGATGGAGTAATTAATTGAACCACCTTGGGAAGGTAAAGTAGCAGGATTTTAGAAATGGAAAGGCCTTGAATATTATCTAGTCTAATACTCTCATTTTTCTTAGATAAGGAAACTTAGAGGTAAAGTGATTTCATCCAAAGTTACACAGGTATCAGGTGGCCAAGATGGCAAAGCCAGCTTTCCTGATTTTAAGACTTGGATTCATAGTAGATGTGGTAGAAACTATATCACCCTTCCTCTACAGGAGATGTATAGTATTTTCAGTTATATCGATTTGTCACATTATAAATATCTCTCCAAAGCTAAGGTGATATAGATGTCTAAATAGTGCTCTCAGAGATTCGTGCCTATCCCTGTCCCACCATGAGTGTCACCCTCTCCTTTTTCCTCCACTTCAAATAATTTCCTCCATTATCTCCTCCTTGATTCTTATAGTGGATGAAGAGGTGGCCCTTCTTCATACCCAGGCCAGCTTCTCTACATGTACCCTTAATCCCATTGAACAGATTGCCCCCCCCCATTTCTTCCTTACCCCCTCTCTAAACTTCAATTATTTCTTATCTATTGGACCCTCCCTGCTCCCTACAAACACTTGCATGTCCACTGCAGACATGGAGCTTAAAAATTCCTTGCATGATCTGACCATCCCCACTAGCAATCATGTTTATTATCTTTGAGAAAACCATCTGTATTAGTTGCTTTTGCTTCTCTTCTCTCCTTTCCTCTTGATTGCTTCTAAACTGTCTGAAATTTGCTTTCTGACCTAATTGTTCAGTTGAAACTCCCCCCTTCAATGCCTAACCATCGCTTCATTGCCAATGCTAATGACTTTTTCTCAATCCTTGCCCTTCTTCTCACTGCAGCATTAGACACTGTTGATCACTTCTTCTGGAATATTCTCGCTTCCCTAGGGTTTCATGACTCTGTTCTTTCCTGGTTTTTCTCCTCCCCATTTGACTGCTCCTTCTCAGTCTCCTTTGTTGGAGGCTTGTCCACATTATGCCCACATCATGGGCTCTTTTCTGGATCTTCTTAACTTTTTCCTTTATACTCTTTCTCTTGGTGATCTCATCTGCTCCCATGGGTTCAATGATCGTGTTTATGCAGGCGACTCCCAGCTCTATATACACCTTTTGTTTCTGAGTTCCCATCCTGTGATAGCAACAACCTTCTAGACATCTTGAACTGGATGTCCTCGCTCTCCTCATTCTAACCAAGACAGAACTCATTAGTACCTAATTCCCTTTAATAACCCTTGCAGCTCTAAATCTATGCCCCTGTGATCCTTTCCACCCCCAATTCCCAGCAGAAGCTCTGCAAGCATTCACTCTTTCCAACCTCCTTATTACTGTTCAGGGCACCACTGTCCTTCTAGTCATTCATGCTCGTACCTTTGGTGTCATCCTCCACTCCTCATTCTTACTCACCCCATATATCCATTCATTTGCCAAATCTTGGGGGGTTTTGATCATCACAACAATCCCTAGAAAGTATCCCCTTTCTCTCCACTCATAAAACTACCACTTTAGTTCAGGCCCTCATCACTTCTCTTCTTAGCTATTTCCACAGGTTTTAAAAAAATATTTCATTTTCCCCAGTTACATGTAAAAACAATTTTTTTTAAGTTTTGAGTTCTAAATTCTATCCTTCCCTCCACTCAGACTTTTTTTTTATTTTTGGAGGGGGAAAGGCAAGGCAATGGGGGTTAAGTGACTTAGCCAAGGTCACACAGCTAATAAGTGCATCAAGTGTCTAAGGCTGGATTTGAACTCAGGTCCTCCTGACTCCAGGGCCAATGCTCTACTCACTGTGCCACCTAGCTGCCCCACATTGCTCTTCCTGTCTCATGTCTTTCTCTACTTCAATCCATCCTCCATTCAACTGCCAAAGTGATTTTCCTAAAGTGTAGGTCTGACAGGATCACCCTCCCTTACTCAATAAACTCTAATGGCTCCCAATTATCCCTAGGAGCAAATAAAAAAGGCCTCTTTAAATCTCTTCACAACCTTCCTGCCTTTCCTTTCACACTTTACTTCCCTCCAAGCAATCTATGATCCAGCTATATTGGCCTTTCCCTCCTAGCCTCTGTCTCTCGGTTTCTCTGACTTTTTAGACAGGTTGAAGAGTGGATAGAGGTCTGGGCCTGGGATCAGGAAAACCTGAGTTCAAATTCAACCACAGACACTTAATAATTGTGTGACCCTGGTCAAGTAACTTCTGTGTTTCTCAGTTTCTTCAACTATAAAACGGGGATCATAATAGTATCTGCCTCACAAAGTTGTAGTGAGGATCTAGTGAGATACTATTCAGTGCCTGGCACATAGTAGGGATGATGTCTGTTCCCTCCCCTTTCTTTAGGACTTAGCTCACATTCTACCTTATGCTTCTCCTGGTCCCTCTGACTCGTAATGTCTTCCATTCTGAGATAACCTTTCATCTACTCTGTATATAATCTTATATATGCCTAGTTGTTTTCATGCTTTCTCCCATAAGAATGGTTGCTCTTTGAGGCAATGACTGTGTGTGTGTGTGTGTGTGTGTGTGTGTGTGTGTGTGCCATTAGCCCTTAATCACAATACCTGACATGTAGAAAACAGTTACTACATGCTCAGTGACTAACTTTTGATTGCTACAAAATTTCCCTGCCTTTTCTTTTCTATTGGGTCCAGACACTTTATTTGCTAGACTTAACCAGCTTCCAGGACAAACTTCTCTATGTATTCACTTGACACTAATCACTCAAACTGAAATTATTTCATGTCATATCCCAGCATTGGAGATAGTTAAAGGGCATGGAGAAATCCAAGGCAATAATCAATATTAAATGAGAATACTTTAAAAACTCACATGTATATGAAGAACATTTTTGACTCCAAAAGGCTTGGAGTGAGAAAACCCGGGTTGCAGGTATGGTACAACCACCAGCTACTTGTGGGCAGTCACTTAAATCCCTCTGAACCCTAATTTCCTCATCCATTAAACACATGGGTTTGACCAGATGAGCCTAAGGTCCCTCAAGTGCTGAAATTCAATTACATATAGTGGCCCATTTAGAACTAAGTTGAATGGAATGGACCTGTTCTAGACAGGACACTTTAAATAAACGTAGACTTATTGACAGTCAAATAGATAGATAAGAGAAAAAAGTCCATTTATGCAAGCTCACAGAAAAAAAGTCTAACTACCAAAGCAAAAAGACAAGAAATTCAGCTATGGCTCTTGCACATTTTTTCATGCATGTATCATTAACATTAACAATTTTATATGATTACAATTATACAGAGCTATGCAATATTGCCAACTTATACTTGTGGTGGGAATGATTGCCTTAAACTATTAATTTGTCAAGATATAGCACTTAAACTATTATGAAAGGTATAAAGAATTTCATTTTACAAGGAGAAACTCCAAAGTAATGAGATTGCTCGTATAAAAACTGAGATCAATTGTTTTCCCATCCCATCATATTTCACGGGTTTCAGTCCAAATGCATAAGGTTGTAATGAGTCACCAAAGCAAAGACCATTTTATGGCAATGCATGCATAATAATGCTGTTAATTATTCATTTTTATCTCTGAAGATGTTTCATTTGTTGTTTTTTCTCTAGTGTTTTGTAGTCTATTTCTGGATTGTGCTTTTTTAAGTCTAGTAAACCATAAAACTTCTCCAGATATCTGAAGACAGACACCAACTTTTCCAATCCAGGGAACAGGGTAAAAATTCAGTGAAATCTCCTGACTTTCATGGGACAGTGTGTCTAGAGGGCATTATATCTTCAATAGATATAGATATGGAATTTAAATGTAATATGGATGCCACAGGCTCCTATTTTTCTGTAAAATTTAGTCTTATTGAGAGTCCAAATGGCTTGAGTTTTCTGAAAACAGCAAGCTACAACATTGTGATGCTATAATAAGATGAGTACTGAAGAAAGTGAAAATATTAATGAATCTGTAGGAAATCATTACATTTCTTTTTGTCAAAATATTATATCAAATGTAAGAACAAAACTTTGTGTTTATTTCTCCCCGCCCTTTCCTCCAAAGATAATCAAAGAATTTTAGAGATCTAAGGACCCTTGGAGAACAGTCCAATTCCCTTATTTTATAGCTGAGGAAACTATGACTCTGAAAGATTAAATGATTTATCCAAGGTCACATAGCAGAGCATGTGCTAGAACCCAAGATCACAGAAATAGAGAATTTCAGAATTGGAAGGGATCTCAGTGGTAATCTTGTTCAACCTATACCTGAAAACAATTCCTAGATTACAAAACACTGTACGTATAAGTACAGATCTAAACAATTAGAGAAATATTAATTGCTTATGGGTAGGCCAAGTCAACGTAATAAAAACAACCTAAATTAATATACTTATTCAGAGCCACACCAATCAAACTGCTAAAAAATTATTTTGTAGAGCTAGAAGAAATAACAAAATTCATCTGAAAGAACAGAAGTCAAGAATATCAAGGGAATTAATTAAAAAAAACATGAAGGAAAGTAGTCTAGCAGTACCAGATTTCAAACTACATTGCAAAGCAATAATCATGAAAACCATCTGGTTTTGGCTGAGAAATAGAGTTGTGGATCAGTAGAATAGATTAGACACATAATATGTAGTAGTAAATAACCATAGTAATCTAGTGGTTGATAAAAATCAAAGCTCCAACCTTTTGTGACAAGGACTCACTATTTGACAAAAATTGCAGGGGAAACTAGAAAGTGGTTTGGCAGAAATTAGGTATAGATCAACATCTCACACTATGTATTAAGATAAGGTCAAAATGAGTACATGATTTAGATGTAAAGGGTAATATCATAAGCAAATTAGAGGAGCATGGAAAATTTGGATCTCTGTCGGATCTATAGATAAAGGAAGAATTTATGACCGAACAAGACATAGAGAAGATCATAGGAAGCAAAACTGATAATTTGGATTACATTAAATTAAAAAGGTTTTACACAAACAAAACCAATGTAGCCAAAATTAGAAGGAAAACAGGAAATGGGGGGGGGATTTCAGCAAGTTTTTATGATAAAGGCCTTATTTCTGAAATATGTAGGGAACCAAGTCAAATTTTTAAAAATACTAGTCATTTTCCAATTGATAAATGAATAAAGGATATTATAAACAGGCAATTTTCAGAAGAAGAAATCAAAGCTATTTATGGTCATGTGAAAAAATGCTCTAAATCATTATGAATTAGAGAAATACAAATTAAAACCTCTCTGGGGTACCACCTCACATTACAAAAAAGGCAAATGACAAATGTTAGACTAGACACTAATAAAAATAAATAAGGACACCAGTGCACTGTTGGTGGAGTTGTGAACTGGTCCAACCATTCTGGAGAACAAATTGGAACTATGCCCAAAGGAATACAAAACTATGGATACCTTTTGACTCAGCAATACCACTAACTGGGTCTGTATCTCAAATAGATAAAAGGAAAAAGACATATATGTATAAAGATATTTATAACAACTCTTCTTGTGGTGGTAAAGAATTGGAAATTGAAGGGATACCCTACATTGGGGAATGGCTGAAAAAGTTGCGGTACATGATTATGAAGGGATACTATTGGACTATAAGAAATTATGAACATGATGGTTTTAGAAAAACCTGGGAAGACTATACGCACTGATGCAAAGTGAAGTGAGCAGAAGTAGGACAACACTGTACACAGTAACAGCAATTTTGTGTGATGATCAACTATGAATGACTTAGCTATTCCAACCAATACAACGATCCAAGACAATTCTGAAGGACTTATGATGAAAAATACTATCCACCTCCAGAGAGAAGTGATGAAGTCTGAGTGCAGATTGAAACAGAATTTTTTCACTTTCTTTATTTTTGCCTTTTTTTCCCAACATGGTTAATATGGAAATACGTTTTGCATGATTTCACACGTATAATTAATACCAGATTTCGTCTTCTCAATGAGTGGAGGAGGGGCTTAATGAAGGAGACAATTTGGAGTTAAATTTTTTAAAAAAATGAATATTAAAAATAAATTAATAATAAATTTCTTTTTAAAGAAAAGGATCCTTACTGCTCCATACTCATTTGATCGCCCACCCTCCGGGTGAAAACTTCTAATGAGGAGAAACCAACTATCTCCTGCAAGTAGAGCTGGTGACTACAAACTAGTAGTGCCGTATAACAATGTTATCAGGTGATTTTGGGGGGATGAGGCAATGAACTAGAGAGAAAAAACATCCCACAAATTGTACTGACCTTATGTGTGATGGGAGAATCTCTAAACAATAGTTATATATGATTCTAGGCAATTACACTATCCCACCTGACAATCATAAATTATTTCTTGCATAGACAAAGGCTGATATGTCAGTCAATCAATTGGCATTTATTAAAAACTTAATATGTGCAAAGCACTATGTTAAATGCTAGGAATCCAAATACAAGCAAAAAGAAAGGCAATATCTACCCACAGGGAGCTCAAATTTTAACTTTGCTGTTCAATTGTCTTTCAGTCATGTCAGACTCTTCCTGACCCTATTTGGGTTTTTCTTGACAAAGATACTGGAGTGCTTTGCAATTTCCTTCTCCAATTTATTTTTACAGATGAGGAAACTGAGGCAAACAGGGTTAAAGGATTTGCCCAAGTTCACACAGCTGGAAGGTGTCTGAGAACAGATTTGAACTCAGGAAGATGAGTCTTCCCACCTCCAGGTATGGCACTCTATCCACTGTGCCACCTAGCTGCCCTTTAAATTCTAATGGGGAAAAATAATTCATAAAAGGAAACTAAGAAGGGGTGAGAGAAAGAAGGCACCCACAGCAGAGCATAATGGAGAAATCCAGAGTGCAGCCTAATGTGAAATGAAAGTTATAACCTTTAGGTAACAATGTTAGATGCCTATCTCCTTTAGAAGGTCCTTCATGAATGACACTAATTATGGAAAATGTAGGATCATGAGAAGCCAGTGAGAGCCCTCAAGTCACATTCTGTCTATAAACGATAGCTCGCATGGTCTTGCCTATGACCTTGTCCTATTTCTATGAGGGCAGCTATAGCCACCAATGGCCAAGGCCAGCTATTGGTGCATATTAGACAATTCTCCCACACTTTAGGAGATCACAATGTTATTTCCTTTCCTTCATCATATTAACCAGGGAATATGGGGACAAACACATAACCACATAAGAGAGTACATTTCACTCTTGGCTTCTATCTTCTTTTTTATGGTCATCAAAACGGAGGTGGGAAAAAGCAATTAACATAAATGTTAACGTAATATGGAAACATGTGTTACATGTTCTCATCCTTATTATACATTGCCTCTTCCAGAAAGGGTTGAAAAGAACACTGCTTTTCACATCAGTTCCTTTTGCTTGCTATCTCTAGAGTGTGTTCTTAAGTTCATTTGGTCATGTGCCTAAAACCCTCCATTCCATCTTTTGTAGAAGGCATCTATCTTTACCCAAGAAAGTTAAGGTAAAAGAAATAAAGAGAACTAGAGCAAATGAGGAAAAAAATACTACTCTTTTCATACCCCTAAAGGACAAGAAAAAGACATGGCTTCTTCTACCTTGTCTTCCTCTACTCCCAAACGTTTTCTGTTCAAAGCTACCAAAGCGATTAGTTCCTAAAGTGAAAGTCCGACCCAGTCTCTCCCCTATTTGCTAAATTCCAGCAGCTGTCTTTTGCCACTGGGATCAAATATAAATCCATTTGTTTGTTAGCATTTAAAGCTCTTTGTAACTTGGCCCCCTTTCTGCCTTTCCAATCTTCTTACACTTTTTTCTCCTCCAGCCATACTGATCTACGCTGACCATACACTATTCTCCGTCTGTTGACTCTCTGTTTTTGTACCATCTCCTAAGCATAGAACCATCTCCCTCTTCGATGCTTGTTCATATTCCCTGGCTTCTTTTAAGAAATAGCTCTAAGACCGTCTTTTGCAAAAGGCCTTTCCTGGTCCTCTTGGGTTTCATCTACTCTGTATGTATCCTGTACATACCTATTTATATACATGCTAACTCCCTTATTAAAATGTCAGCTCTTTGAGGAAACTTTTATTTTTCTGTACATCCCCAGTACTTGTCATATAGTAAGCATTTAATAAATGTCATGGGCTCTTACCACCTCATATTTATTTCAAAAGCCCACTCTTCAGGGCCCCTGCCTCAAGTCACTTCTCACTCCATTCCATCCTCCACTCAGCTGCCAAAGTGATTTTCCTAAATTGCAAGTGTGACCATATTGCCTCCACCCTGACCCCCATTCAGTAAATGAGCAAGTAGGTGGTAAAGTGGATAGAGTGCTGGGCCTAGAGTCTGGAAGACTCATCTTCCTGAGTTCAAATCTGGCCTCAGATACTCACTAGCTGTGTGACCCTGGGCAAGTCACTATAATCTGTTTGCCTCAGTTTCCTCATCTGTCACATGAGCTGGAGAAGGAAATGGCCAACCATCTTTGCCAAGAAAACCTCAAATGGGGTCACAAAGAGTTGGACACAACTGAAAATGAACAGCATTTGACAAACTCTATTGGCTCCCTATATTACTTTCAGAATCAAATAAAATATCCTGTTTGTCTTTTAAAGCCCTTTGTAACTTGTTCCTTTTTCTATATTTCCAGTCTTCTTATATGTTACCCCCCAACAAATACTTTAAGAGATGCAATGACATTGGCCTCCTTGCATTCATTTCACACGACATTACATATCATGCTTTACATTTTCACGGTCCTGGGATATTCTGGGATCTCATCTCTGCCTCCTGGCTTCCCTGAGTTTCCTTCAAGGCTTAGTTAAAATCCCACTTCCTGACTTCCCTCAATGCTACTGCCTTCCCTTTGAGACTGTCTTCAATTTATTCTCTAAATATCATGTATGTGCCTAGTTGCTTGTATGTTGTTTCTCTCATTAGATTGTGAGCTCCTTTAAGGCAGGGACTGTTTTTGCCTTTCTTTATATACTCAGTGCTTGGCATAGTGCCTGGTACATAGTAGGTGCTCAATAAATGCTTGTTGACTTAACTGATTGATTATGTTATTTAATTTTCTTTCCTCTTTGCCTGACTGCAGAGTCCAGGTCACCAATAGTTTGTATAGGGATGTGAGAACAAAAGGTGAAAGGAATAAAAGTCATTTGCTGTAAAATGGTTTCTTGAAAAAGTATATAGCTGTACCTGCCCCTTTCTTGTGGCCTCATTTCTAAACCCTTAACGATATTGAATCATGATGTCAAGAGGAAGAACAGTTTCACAATTAAAATTACAGTTCAAGTTGCTACCATTAAGTCATTAACTTTTATATTTTAAAATTATACAATAAATATAGCCTTGCAACTACCTGGACCACAGCACTCTACTTCAAAGGCAAATCTATGGGAAAGGCCACACCAGGCATCATTTTTATTCGTTTTATATACCCCAAACTTTTATAAACATTTTTAATAATAAAACTTACGAGCCGAAACCAAACAACTAAACAAACTATAAAACATGCCCCCCCCCCGAAACCTATATTAAGGATCGTGTACAAGAGTGTGTATGTGTGTGTGTGTGAATGCGTATGTGTAGTAATAAGATTATGGTTTTTAAAAGTCCTGCTGCCTAACACCCAATAAATCTTGTTCTGCATCAGATCACCAAGGAGCAGGATATTTTCTGATACTGCTGCTAGTTCCACTTAATTTTGCATATAATCCGGAGGAGATAAAAATGTGTTTCTTCTGAAGTTGAAACTGCAGTAAAAAAGTAGACAACCAGGTAACTAAGCATTAGTTGACAAAGGCTATCAAATGACATTTGTTGTTAAAATACATGAGAAATCGATGATCATCTCATCTAAGTACATTTTATGGATGAGGAAACTGAGGCACAGAAAGTCTGGGTAATTTGCCTAAGATCATACAAACTGTAATTAGCAGATCTAAGATTTGAACTCAGGTTCTTTGATTCCAGATGCAGCATTCTCTCCATTCTACTACACTGCCTCTCATGGGCTAAAATCCTAGAATAAGTCTATTCCCCAGCTTTTACATGCTGCAGTTGGTTTTGATGAGTAGCAATATGACTATCTCTTAGATTCCTCTTTTCCTTTTGCTTCCATGGTCATCACTTTAGACATCCATGTACTCATCATCTCTAAGTGCCCAGGGCTTAGCATAGTACTTGGCACCTAGTAAGTACTAAATAAATGTTAGTTCATTCATTCATTCATTCATTCATTCATTCATTCACTTAGGAACTATTACAACAGGCCACTCATTGTTTTCTCTTTCTTCAGACTCTGGATCATCCTACACTCAGTTACAAGAAGAGACAATTATGAGCAAAATTTCTGTCATGTCATCCTGTTCTAAGTAATAGGAAATAGTTTGGCTCCCTATTTCCTACGGCTTACGATCAAAAGAGCCATCCATCCAATGGTTTCCATCAACCTTCTCCTCATCTTTCCAATCATATCAACATAGCTGCATCTTCACAGCTCTCACCCAGGGAATCGACCACCATTCTTGCCACCACTGACACTAACTGCAAACCAACTGCTTATCAACTTCCACCAATGGGCAGGTAAGTTCAAAGCAATAACACTGCAATAACACCTGGGAGCAATAACACCCTCTGGGCCATTAGCCCCACTTCCAGTCCAGACCCCAAAGCCATCTTCCAGAGGAGCAGCTACTGTGGAGAAGGGGCCAACTATCCCCAACCGATTGTCAACTAGGGTATAGGCAAGCCAGCCTAGACGAAGGGCAAGGCACCCTGAGGGAAGAATATTTGAGCCTAGCTGTTATCACCATCCCCTGAAGTGCAACCTCTAACTACTAACCAGGAGACATAGCAGCCATAGCTGCTGAAGACTTGGAGGAGAAAGTTCTCACTATCAAGGTCTTTGGTTCTTTCAAGTAGTTCAACACTAGAAATACACACACACACACACACACACACACACACACACACACACACACATATGCTTTTATAAGTAGTAATAATATTAAAGAAGATGCATTACCATATGTTTTACCACTGGGGCACAATGACTTCTAGGCCTTTCCATTTGACTTGTAACTAAAATCTCCTGTGCATATTGTCTTATCCTTTCAAAATATAAACTCCTTGAGAGCAGGAACTGTCTCCACTTTTCTATTTGTGTCTGCAGTGCTTTGAACATAGTAAGCCTTCAATAAATGCCTTTTTAAAATGTATTCATTCATTCATCTTTCATTATTTTAATCATGGCACACTGCTCCAGCCAAGCCAATATGCTTCTGTCCCTGCCCCACAACTTGGTAATTCTTGCTACCATTCCTGCATTCATTTTCCTTCTCCCTTACTAAAATGTCCTCCCCAAATCCACAGCTATTGGAAAAAGCTATGTATACCCAATTCTTCCATTCTTTCTGTATTTTCTCTCTTCAGTTACTTACAATCTGGCTTTAGACTCCACCAGCACATTGAAACTACTTTTCTCCATATTATCAATGATCTTTTTAAAGTTCCTATAAGATAATAGATTTAGAGCTGGAAGAAACCTTAGAAGCCAACTATTATGAAGAAATTGGGGTCTAGAGATGTTAAAAGAATGCCCAGGTTGATACAGGTAGTACATGGTAGAGCCGTGATCTGAATGCAGGTCCTTGAACTGGAGAGATAGCATTCCTTCCACAATACCATAATGCCTTTATGGTTGTCTTTCTCTGTTTTAACCTATCTGCATAAAGATGTAAGTTGCAGGTTTTACAATATTGACCACCTTCATCCTACTACATAAGACTCTTCTTTATTGGTTTCAAAAATATCACACTATCCTGGTTCTTCTCCTGTTATGTTGACTACTCCTCCTATGTTTTCTCTAATTGGTCTTTATCTTCTTTCCAACACATTAAGGTAGTTATTCCCCAAGATTCTCTTTTATTAACCCTTTTTTATCTTTTATCTTCTCCTCGAAAATATCTTTTATATACTTTTTTCCTTCTTTCTATTCCAGCTGACACAACTTTAGTACTGACCATTCTAAGTGTTCAATTGGGCTATTGTAATAGCCTCCCAAAAGGTCTTCTTCCCTCCATATTCTACCTCCTCTAATTTATCCCTTAAACCGTTATCAGACTCAGCTTCCTCATATATAGATCTGGTTATTCCACTCTTCTGTTGAGAAAATCTTTAGCTGTTCCTTAGTGCCAACCAAATAAAGTTCTTGCCTCTTCTCAACTCTGAAGGCTCCATACAATCAGGTACTACCTTCCTAACTACCCTTCCAGACTTACCTCTTATTACTCTCTATTCCATGCTCTACAGTCCAGCTAAAGTGAACTATTTTCTGTCCCCAAAACATTCCCTATACTTTCTTACCTCTGTACCCAGGAGATTATCCCTATGCCTGGAATGTTCTTCTGCACATATTACATTCTCATCTATCCTTTAAAGCCTGACTTAAATGCCTCCTCCTCCACGAAGCTTGTCCTAATTCCTTCCACTCCCAGTAGATAATGTCATTAATCAGTCAATTATTAAACATCTGGCATATGCCAGACATTATGCTATGCACTAGGGAAAAAAGACAGGAAAGTAGCAATCCACACCATGAAGCAGAAGGAAAAAAATAATATTTTTTTAAAGAAAGAGGTGAGGAGGGAGTTCATTCCAGGCCTGGGGGATAGCCAGAACAAAGACCCAAATACTGGAGAGTGAATGTCATGTGAGAAGAGTGGCGAGGAGGCTAGTCTATCTGGACTACAGAGTGCAGGGAGGGGAATAATGTATAAAAAACTGGAATGGTAGGGGCCCAGGTGGTGAGGGTCTTTAAAGGCTAAGCAATGGAGATTATATCTGATCCTTAAGCCAATAGATAGTCATTGGGTTTTATTGAATAGGGAATCAGACTTGTGTTTTATGAAAATCACTTTGAAGGCTGTGGATGAATTGGTTGTGGGGAAAAAGTTGGGATAACAGTTGAGGAAGACTTAATTGGTCTTCCCCAAATGAAGAAGATATTGCAATAGCCCAGACAAGTGATGATGAGGGGCCTAAAGTGATTAGCTTTGGGAGTGGAGAGAAGGGAATGGAGGCAGATATTACAGGGATTTGTTTGGCTCCTCTCTTTTGTATTTATGTAATATTATAAGTTTATAGTTATCTTTATGTGTAATAACATCCCTCTCACTATCCCACTAAACTTTAAATTTCAGGAAGGCAGCGATTCTATCGCATCTCTCTCCCTCAGTGCCTAGAACAGCACTCTGCAAACAACAGGCACTCAATAAATGTTATTGAATTGAATCCCATCCTTCGAGAGAAGGCATTCAAATCACATCCTTCACTAAGCCCTTTTAAAGTGGTCTCAGTCCTCTCTGATCACTCCTTTTACTCCTCATCCCCCAAACACTTATGTATAAACTAAATTTCTATAAATATAATCTCCCCCTCAAATATATACTCTTTCCTATGACAAGATTTCTTTTAAAGGAATATATACATTATAAGTACATAGTTATAACCTGAAAAATAATACCAATTACAGGCTACACTAGTTTTATACAAACTGGATTTGGGTTAAAGTATGACCTGTATTTGGATCAATTTGCTAAAAGAGGTGAAATTATTTCTGACATTCCCATATAGCTTTGGGATTGTTTTTTTGCTACTTTGTGTTTGACACTTGGACCATGTTATTAGATTCTGGAGAACAGGGTCATAATTTTTGTTGTTATTGTTGTTTTTTTTTGCATTTTCCAAAGTATTCATTATACTGCTAGGCACACACAAATCATTTAATATGTATTTGCTGAATGAATAAGGGATTTCAATAATGTGAGGCCTGAGTAGACAGAATTCTCCAGTTTAATCTGAGGTCAGAGGCTATTTTGTCACAATAGAGTGATAATTCTTAGATGATGAGTAATTCAAGAAGCCAGACATCATGAATCAATGTGACTTCAAACGATTGTATTTCCAAAGTGGTCCCACTTCTGACTTAATCCTACTGAATGCTGTTCAGATTGACCAGAACTGTCCAGGGTCCTTATTTTGGCTATTTAGATCCATTATTCCAGGAGTGAGGTTATTACAAAGAGCTGGGGACCAAACCAGATTCCTGATCCTTTCTTTTGTAAGATGGAACTTAAGATCATAAACTTAGAGTCATAGCTCTAGAGCCAGAAAGAACCTCAAGGATATCCAGTCCAACCTCCTACTCCATTTCCCAGATGAGGAAACTGATGCTCAGGGAGGTTGAATGACTTGCCCAAGGTCACTAAAGTAGTAACATTCATGGAAACATTCTAGGCCAGTGTTCTCTTGACTGCAGCATGCAGTCTCTCCATTGTGGAGCTAAGCACATGAATCAAGTCCTAGGAAAATCCAAACCTCCTTGGCATCCTAGGGGTTAGTAATAATACAAAGGCTATTAAGACTTCCCCAAAGTTGTTTCTTAAGGGACTGGTTCTCACTGGAGATGACAATGGACCAAGTTGACCTGGAACTAAAGGAATGGGGGTTAACTGTATCCAGCTTTTCTTGGATAAGAAATCAGAACAGCAGCTTCTAGTATAGCTTATGTGAAGGAGTTATGAGATAATGGTGACAAGAATTAGCGACCACATCATCTTAGCATTTATAAAAGCATTTTAAAAAAAAACTCATCTTTATTGCTATCTTATTTTTTAACATCACTAATGCTTCTCACTGTATCTTTTCTCCCACTCCCAATGAACCATCCCTTGTCATAAAGAAGAAAAAAAGAGGAAGAAAAAAAGTTTAGTAAAACTGGCCAGCATGTTGAAAAGAGATTGAGTTTATGTGCAGTGTCCCACACCCATGCTCCACTACTTCAAAAAAGTGGGGAGGTGTTCTCTCGTTTTTCTTCTTTGGTGCCAAGTTTGGTCATTAAAATTTCACAGCATCCAGTTTTGACTTTTTTTGTAGTTGTCCTTTCCGTTTGTGTCATCATAGTTGTATATATTATATTCCTGGTTCTACTTACTTCATTTTGCTTCAAGTCTTTCTATGTTTCTCTTTGTTCGTTACATCCATTATTCCTTATAGCACAATAATATTCCATTACATTCACGTATCACAAACTGTTTTAGCAACTCCCAATTTGATAGCTGTCTACTTTGTTTTACTACAAACATTCTTTGTTAACACAAAAGTGTTGCTATAAATTTTTTATATATATGAAGCCTTTCTTTTTGTGATTTCCCTCTTTAGGGTATATAACTAGCAGTGGAATCTCTGTGGCATCAGGTATGGGCATTTTAGTCACTCTTTTCATATAATTTCAAGTTGTTTTAAGAATGGTTGGACCAATTCCCCATTTTACTAACAATGCAATTATTGTGCCTGTCTTCCCATAATCCTTCCAATACTGACTATTTTCAAACTTGCCACCTTCACTGATTTGCTAGGTGTGCAAAGAAACCTGAGAGTTGTTTTTATATGCATTTCTCTTAGTAATTTGGAGGATTCTTTCATATGATTTTTAATAGTTTGCAATTCTTCTTTTGGGCTGCTAGGTGGTACAGTGGATAGAGTGCTAGAAGTCAGGATAAAGTGGAGTCAGGAAGACCTGAGTTCAAATCTGGCCTCAGACACTTACTAGCTGTGTGACCCTGGGCAAGTCATTTGACTCTGTTTGCCTCAGTTTCCTCATCTGTCAAATGAGCTAGAGAAGGAAATGGCAAACCACTCCAGTATCTTTGCCAAGAAAATCCCAAATGGGATCATAAAAAAGACACAACTGAAACAACAACAATCCTTCTTTTGAGAATGGTTTGTTCCTATGCAGTGTTCATTTATGTCCTGGAGCCTAGCTTATAAGGCACTTTCTTTCCCACAATCCTGTAAGGTAGGTCATGCAAATATTCATGGAATTTGAAGGTGGAAGGGACCTGAGTGATCATTTAGATATCAGTAGAATGTAAGCTCTTTGAGATCAGGGCTTGTGTCATTTTTCCGTTTATATCATGAGTCCCCAGCAAGGTGCACTGTACATAAGATGCACTTAAATGTTTATTGATTGGGGACAGCATGGGCTAGCAGAAAATATCCTAGAGCTGGAGTCCAAGGACCTAAGTTCAAATGCCAGCTCTACCACTTATTTATCTTTGAGACCTTGTGCGACTCACTTAATCTTAGTTTCCTCTTCTATAAAACAGGGGGCTTGGACTATATGACCTGTAAGGTGCTTTCTAATTCTGTATCTTCAAACTTCCGATCCTATGATTGGTTAATCCAACCCAGCCTTCTCATTTTACAGAGGAGGAAATAGGCTCAAAGAGGTGAGTACTTTGCTTATCCCAACTTTATAAATGAATAAAGTGAATAAGAGGAGAAATGAAGAAGGGAACGCACATTTGGGAAATTTTGGAAAGCAAATGATGAATATAGCTAAGTATGTGGCATCTGTTCTTTGTGACTCATTTTGATTGGTTATGTCTTAACACCTTGTCATGCATGACTCACGGACATGAACAAAAGAGGGGGAGAAATGGTGCAACATAGGCAGGCGTTCTCTAAACAAGTCTTATAGATGGTGGGAAATCCTACACAGGAAATACCGTAATACAGCCAACGGCATTGTCTTCTCAGGTGAAAGATACTAAGATAAGATTTCTATTTCCTGCAATGGTAAGGATATGATCTTATTTATACTCAACAATATCCATCTTAATTTAAATACACACAAATGAAAGTCAGTTAAAATGATTAGGAGCAAAGGCTTCATCATAGTGATAAAAACACAATTGTTTCTGTCTCTCAAAAGAAGAAATAAGAAATTAGAATGTCAGCAGGAAACTGATATTGGGCAAGATGTTTCATCCTTATGGACCTCGGTTTCCTTTATTGTCCAATCAGGAGGTTGAAAAGGTTGATCCATAAGGTCTCTTCCAGTTTTAAATTTTTATAATCCTTCTCAGATCTTTCTATGATCAAACGAGGACACACCATTTTCCAAAACAACCTGCCCATTTCTAAGACAGAAGTGCTTGAGTGGAAAAAAAAATTCAAGATCACTTTCTGCACAAAGATAAACATAACTTCACACACTTCAGCTTTCCTCTTTTCAGTTACAACCAGCTTACTAATCAAGTATGCCTCACTTGATAGCCTACCTTATGCTATCCATTTCTGCATAATTATGTTTCTTTAATGTTTTATGTTGCATGACTTTACCTTGTAAATAGTTCCATAATAAATGCTATAATTAATTTAATAGCACTTTGCATTATATTCAAGGGTGTGCACTCTCAAAGCATTTTTGGAGGGATGCCAATGAGCTTCTGCATAACAGGGGAGGATTTGTCAGATCCCCCTCATAGGTGTGTATCTAGAATAAGACCCAAAATGTTTAGCAGAGATATAAGGTTTCACTCTAAGAAAAGCCAGGGGTTCCCTGGTGACAGGAAGGAAACCAAACTGGGAGCTTTCAGACAGTGGCTGCTAAGCTCTAGAGTGAGAACATATTAATAAAAACACACTCAAACACACACATTCTCCCCCTCACTATTAGAATGTAAACTCCCTGAAGGTAGAGACTATCTTTTCTTTTATATTTATATTCTAATCAAGGAATTTGGGACATAGTAAATGCTTAATAAATGTATTTTCATTCACTCAGAAAGAAGCCTGAAAAAGCAAAGAGGGTGACATGAAAACCTACTAATGAAGTTATTTCTTCTCTCCCAACCAATAAGAATATAAGATTTATTTATGGTAGGGACCTTAGTAATGACTTATGAAAATGAAGAGAAGTCCCCTCCGTAACTATATTCCCATTAGAAAGAGGTATCTGTGAGAATAGGGAGGGAAAGGGAAATTTGGCTTAATACTCACTAATTGCTTTGAAAATTTCATTGTGAAACAATCCAAATTCATAGATGCTACACTAAAAGGTTTGAATATTTTTCCCCTTTGGGGTGTATTGTAGAAGGAACTTGCTGGAAGGAAATCCTTTTTGATTATTCACATTCAATAGATCTGCCAGCCATTACTCAGTTTTATTTCTCACACCAGTCAAGTCATCATTACCTGTATATTTGCCTCATGATTAAATCTGTTTGGTTGGTGATGTGTTTCCACTGAAGGAGATGGCTCTGATTTAAGCTCACCCTTGTAAATTATCATATCTTTATTTTTATGGTTTCTATGTTGACCTATTTGTAGCCTAAGCTTTTAAATAAATCAACTCATTTTAAATGGAGTTTTTAGCAGGTGAAATCTACTTGATACGAATGTACCTCACAAAGAAGGAAGGAAACAAGCCTTCATTATGTGCCTACTATGTGCCGGGTACTGTGTAAGTTCATTACAAATATTATTGCATTGAATCTTCACAACAGCTGTGAAAGGTAGGTGCTATTATTAGCCCTAATTTATAGTTGAGAAAATTGAGTCAGACAGAGGTTAAGTGACTTGCCCACGGTAATACAGCTAGTAAGTGTCTGAAGTTGGATTTGAAGTTCGGTTTTCCTAACCCAGCCTGCCCAGAGACCAACTGAATCTCCCTTTCCCAAAGGTGCATCCATCCTAAGGATGTGTGGACCTTGCCAGTCAGTGGCACTGAGCTCTGAAGTCTCCTTCATTTAGAATGTGAACTCTCTGAGGTTAGAGTGTATCCTTTTCTATTTTATTTCATACTGTGTTTAGCATACACTAGGTGTTCAATAAATGACTTTCCATTCCATTTACAGACCTACAGCAGGGAGATCATGCGGATATTGGTGGTAGCTGCCAAGCTCAAAGAAATTTCTAGAGAAAAAGTATATCTCACTAGGAAATAGTACTATTACTCTGTTAAGATAAGGCAAATCCAACATTTTACCCTTAAACATTGAAACTTCAGTTAAATTACTATACAATGATAATATATATATATACATATATATTTTTTTTTAAAAAAAAGAGAGAACCAGAACTCCGGGTTTTTAATACACTTTTAAAGCCCCAGAATATTTTGGCATGTCAGTGATATTACATGAGAGAGATAAACAGTAAATATTTAGATAAGCAGTGAACAACTGATATGACATTACCATAAACAATATCGCTAAAATTAAGAATTTTAAGCTGATGGGTCAACTCTGATTTTTTTCAACTACAAAGAACCCATTTTTGATTTGTTTCATTTTTATTAATGCTGTAAATTTAAATTCTAGGTCCTAATACAAATTTCAGGATGAACGTACTGCTGTTATTTCATGGTCTGATAGGGAAAGAACATTCTTTGGCTTCAGAATCTAAAGACCTGTCAAGGTTCTGACTCTGCCACTTATTTTCCATGTAACTATAGGCAACTTATTTGAGATTTCTGGACCTCAGTTTCCTCATCCAGAAATGGGAGGTAATAATACTTATATTATTACTTACCCTCTTGCTTAATTGTTGTCAACTCTAAAATAGAAATAATATTCTTTACTTACCCCCAGGGCTAGTCCTTAGGGGGGAAAAACTTCAGAAATAAGAGAAATATGTCTTTAATGCCTTCAGCCTCCCTTTCGGAGCCTTTCTTCTCCATCTGTCCTCCCCCCATTCCCAGGAACTTTTCAGACTTTTCTGACCTAAAGTGAATAGTCCTTCCATCCAGGGAGATTGTGTAGACCAGTGCTGTCCAACTTAAATAGAACAGGGGCACACTAAACTGTACACAAAGATTCCTGTAGGAATTCCTTCTGAATTCTTGAAGGCCACATATTGACTTACTTTTAAAATGTAATGCTCTGTTTCATTGTATTTTATTTATTTATTAAATATTTCCCAATTATATTTTAATATGGTTTGGGGAAATGTTTCCACCTCTGATATATACTCATATCAAGCATCTGGGACTTCAATTAGAATATATATAATATATGCGTGTATACATACATATTTTAATTATATACATATATTCTAATATCTTTCAATTAGAATATATATGTGTTATACATATTGGAATGATTATATTGTTCTATGTGCTTATTTTGTGTTATCCCTGTGATATTGATGTAAAGCTCTGTTGACAACAGTTGCCTCATTGACCTATGTAATGGATAAGAAAGATCTTGGGGCCAAATATATTGATAATGTATTTTTGCTTAATTTGAAAATCTTCCCCATCCATTAATAGACCCATGTGCCCTGCTTAAGTCACATGGAAGCGGGAGTCATGTGTGGTGGGAAGAGCTTGCTGAACAAAGGGAACAGGAAAGAGTGGAGCAGGAAAGAAGTTAGAAGAACTGAGAGGAAGTTAGGTGAGAGCAGTTAGAGCTGAGGGAAAGAGAGGAGGTGAGCTAGCTGTGCTGTGAGTGTTTGTTTGTGGGAAGGTCCCAGAAGAAGAGAAGACGGCTTTGGAATGGAATTGCTCTCTCTGGAGTGACAACGTGTATTAACTATTTTGTTGCTATGATGGATTTGGTTTACTGGTGTTGGGATTTGGCTTTCTGGTGTCTGAATCAATGTTTTGCTTCTGTCTTCTATATGGAGATTCTGTTATATTGTGCAATTCAGACCCATCCCAGCATATTCATAGTAATAGCAACCACTGTGAATATTGCCTTGGCAATACACATATGTATTTTAATTATATACATATATATTCTAACTGAAGTTTCATACCCCACATTTGTTAAGCTCCTACTATGTGCCAGGCACTGTGCTAAACACTGAGGATACAAAAATAGACAAAAGACAGTCCTCACTCTCAAAGAATTGACAATCTAATGGGGGAGACAACATGTAAACAAATTTATACGAAGCAATCTATATATAGGATAAATGGGAAATAATCAACAGAGAGAAGGCACTGGAATTAAAGGAAAATGGGGGAGGCTTTCTGTAGAAGGTGGGAATTTAGTTGGGACTTAAAGGAAGCCAAGGAGGTCAGTAGTTTGAGCAGAAGTGGGAAGGCATTCCAGGTATGGGGGACAGCCAGAAAAAAATATCCAGAGCTGAACAATGAAGTGGAACAGCCAGGAGACCAGTTGGATAACTGGATTAAAGAGTAGCTGTTCAGGTAATAAGACCGGAAAGGTAGGAGGGGGCCAGGGGGCCAGGTTGTGAAGGGCTTTGAATGTGAAGTGGAGCATCTTGTGTTTGTCGCTGGAGGTGATAGGAAGCTACTGAAGTTTGTTGAGTTGTGGGGTGACACAATTGGACCTATGCATTAGGAAAATCACTTCAGTGTTTTAGTGGGGTATAGTTTGGAGTGGGGAGAGATTTGAAGCAGGAAGACTCAATAAGAGCCCATTCCAATAATCTGGTCTTGAGGTGAGGAGGGTCTACGTTAGAGTGGTGGTAGTGTCAAAGGAGAGAAGGGGGCATATAGGAGAAATGTTGCAAGGGTGAAATTGACAGACCTATTGGATGTGGGGTGGGGTAAGAGATAGTGAGGAATCCAGGATGACTCCTAGCTTGTAAATCGGAGGGACTGAGAGGATGGTGTCATCTTCTACAGTAACAGGGAAGGTAGGAGTGGGGGAGGATTTAGAGATAAAGATAGTGAGTTCTGTTTTGAATACATTTAGTTTCAGATGTCTACTGAACATCCAGTTCAGGATGTCTGAAATGCAGTTGGAGATGCAAGACTGAAGGTCAGCAAAGAGAGTAGGGCAGGATAGGTAGATTGAGAAACATTAGCATAGAGATGGTAATTAAACCCATGAGTGTTGATGAGAAATGTGTGCATATATACGATATATGTACATATGGTTTCACATATATATGTATAATACATATACACATACATGTACACATATATCACTTTGTTAGAAATATTATTACAAGGATAAAATGGATTTTATTACAATAATGCCTCATTGAGAGGCATGAGAAATATTATTACAAGGATAAAATATATTTAAAAAAAAACCTTGTAACCCACATAATGCTATAAAATATGAAGTTAATTCCAAACAGATCTTCAGGAAAGAAGGGCCCCTTTCTTTCATGGTCTAAATGAAATATGAGGGATACTTGGTGTTTATTTAGTATTTATTCCTAAAGATACCAGAATATAAAAAGAATCAATTTTTACTTTGGGGGATTTATCAATAAATCCCCAGAAATTAGTGTATACATGCATGACGCCCACACACACACACACACACGCACACACACACACACACACACACACACACACAATTTTCAAATTATCCCTTCTGGAGAGAAATATAAGCGGTTTAAGTATTAGTGTTTGAAAGCTGGCTCTCTTCTCCCATATACACACCATATTTTGGCCCTTTAGTAAGAATGCTGTTACAATCTGCCTTCAATTTTCTTAGACTCAATGGAATAATCAGAGTGCAAAGATCAGCCTCCAAATAGCTTCAGAGCCCACAAATGACCATATAATAAGAACTCAATTGTATAAAATATCCCCCCATGTGCCATGTGTACAGATATCCATGAAATGCCTAAAATATAAGACTGTACATTAATCTACATGCCCAATGGGCATTATTTTCCTCTTCAAGTATTCCTGAGCTAAGGGGCCTCCTGAGAGTACAGGGGAGCAAAGCCATTCTACATTTTTTTAAAACTGCCTACAATCTCAGTCCTGTGGATAGCATAACTCTAAGACCAGTCTAAATCTCTGCCTCATTAAAAGACTGTACCCATATGTTATTTTCCTCTTTCAGTGTTCCTCTGCTCCTTGTTCAGTTGTGGAACAGTGAGGCAGAAATAATGTCGGACTAGAAGTCAAGAGCTCTGCCATCCAGTTCCCACTGGCTAGCTGTGTGACTTTGGATAATTCATTTGACCTTGGTCCTTCAGTTTTTTCACTTGTACAGTTAGGGTGTTGGATCAGTTGGAATTGTTGAAGAAGTCAGACATCAAACAAGCCACCCATCGACAAGCATTTATTGAGTGTTTGCTATTTGTGAAGCACTATATTGGGCATGAGGAAAACAGAGACAAAGGTGTAAATGGTTCCTACTCTCAAGGAACTTAGTCTAGACAGAAAGGACAACATGCGTGCATACACATGCATGTATATTTGCTTATACATATGAATAGGTGTGTATAAGATGTCTACATGTATATATACACATATTATACATACATACATGTTTGTGTGTGTATGTACGTGAGTGATTGGGGGAAGGTTCTGGGAAAGGGAGGGATCAAGTCAAGAATGGCTTCACATAGAAAGTGGCTTTGAGTTGAGCCTTGAAAGAAATTGGGAATTCTGAGAGACGAGAGTGAGAAAGAAGTATCTACCAGAAACAGAAGACAGTCAGTGCAAACATACAGCAGTGGGAGATAGAATATTGTATAGGAGAAGTCCAGTTTGACTGGACCATCGTATGACTGGGGAGAAGCATGTCCACCATAACTAAGCACAGGGTTGTTGATGTTGTTGTTCAGTTGTGTCCTTTTCATCGTCCCTTTGGGGGTCTTCTTGGCAAAGGTACTGGAGGGGTTTGCCATTTCCTTCTCCAGCTCATTTGACAGATGAGGAAACTGAGGCAAATGGGGTTAAGTGACTTGCCCAGGGTCACGTAGCTAGTAAGGCTCTGGGGCTGGATTTGAACTTAGGTTCTGCTGACTCGAGGGTCAGCTCTCTGTCCACTGCACCACCTCATACAGTGGAAAAGCAGTCCAAAGTACAGTGGAGAAAGAGATTAGCTCTAAACATGGAGGATCGTAGAGGAGGTGACATTGGAGCTGGATAGAATTTGGATATGCAGAACTGGAGGAGGAGGGAATTTCGAGGAGAAAGATATGAGTAAAGTCAGAGAAGGGCCAAGGCAGTTGTCCAGTTTAGATACAGTGTAGTAGGGGTAAAGGAGAGAAGACTGAGGCATACATTTGGGAAAGTAGATTGGAACCAGATCATGGTGGACCTTCCATGTCATCAGCCTAAGGACTTGGGGCTTTATTCAATGGGCAGTTGGCGATAGCCCATTAAATGTCTTTGAACAGAAGAGTGACACGTTCAAGGAATCTTGGAGGCAGAAAAGATCTTAAAGCTTGCCCAGGCCATGCTCTCATTTTTTACAAATTGGAAAACTAAGGCCCAGGGGGGCTAAATGTCTTGCCCAATGGCCTCACAAGTCACACACGGCAGAACCAGAATTCAAAATCAGGTCTTTTGTCTCCAATCAGAATTCCTTTTGACACTAGCCCACATTGGGATAGCTAGGTAGACAAGTGAATAGTGCAATGGCCCTGGAGTCAGGAAAACCTGAGTTCAAACATGGCCTCAGACACTTACTTGTCATGCGACCATAGGCAAGTCACTTAACTCCAATCGCCTCAAAAAAAAAAAAAAAGACCGATCAAACTCTTGTTCGTTCCTTTGTGCTCACAGAGAGCACCTCTTTGTCTTCAGGTAGACAAGTGGCACAGTGTCTAGGAGAGAGTCAGATATGGAGTCAGGAAGATCTGAGTTCGAATATTGCTTCAGATTCTTATTAGCCCTGTGACCTTGGACAAATCATTTAATCTCTCTCAGCCTCAGTTCCCTCATCTGTAAATTGGGGATCACAATATCAGCTACCTCTCAGGGTTGTTGTGGGGATCAAATGAGATAAATATAGAGAGAGTTTTACAAACCTTAAAGCACAATATAAATACTAGCTATTGCTCTTTCTGAAAAGAGAAATCCAAACTATGGTAAGAGTTTTGAGTTTATGCCTGCAGACGAAAATCAGGTATGATTTTCCCTTTCAGTTTTTTCCTCTTTCGTGAATGGTTTGTGATCTAAAATAAAAGCTTTAAAACAATGATTCAAATGGGAAAAAGTACAATAATAGTTATCATTTATATCATTTATATGTATATATATATCACTGTATACATATATATCACTTATATCATTATACATAATTTATACATGTAGTGTTTTTAGGTGTACAAAGCACCTAAAATAAAAACTTTAAAACAATGATTGAAATGGGGAAAAAGTACAATAGTAGTTAATCATTTATATGTATATATACATCACTGTATATATTATATATATATCATTTATATTATTATATATAATTTATATATGTAGTGTTTTAGGTGCACCTAAAATGAAAGCTTTAAAACAATGATTCAAATGGGAAAAAGTACAGTAATATTTATCATTTATATCATTTATATGTATATATATATATCACTTGTATTATATATCATTTACATATGAAGTGTTTTTAGGTGTACAAAGCACTATACAAATATCTTATTTGAGCCTCATAACAACCCTGGGAGGCAGGTGCTATTATTGTGTCCATTTTACCGATAGGAAAGTTGAGGCAACAAGTGTTAAGTGATTTGCTGAGGAATACACACCTAGTAAGTGTCTGAGGTAGCATTTAAACTTAGGTCTTCCTGGCTCCAAATCCAACATTCTGTGACACCGTATTGCCAGATTAGCATAAATAGGCAGGAAAGGGGAAAAAATCATAGGGAAAAGGCTGTTACTTCAGGTTCTATATGGCCACCTCAGAAGTTTCATTTCTCCTGAGATTTAATTTAATAATTTAATTTAATTTAATTTAATAATGCAGATCACAGTTTTTCTGTGGCTCAGTAGTCTGTTGTCATGACCAAAAATAGATAGGTACATAGATAGAAAAATGAAATGCTCTTCAGCTACCATCCTTCTTCCTTTCAGTGTTGAGATTCTCCCCATGTAGCCAGGATGGTCTTTACATGGTAGACATGCACTCCACTGCCAAACCTTTCTAGCTTGATGGGACCTCTCAGACCTTATCTCTTAGATCTTATCTCTGCCGAGCTAACCTTTGAGAACTCCAGCCAACTTCACATCATGGTGAGGCATCAGCTCAAGATTTTAGCTTAGTACTTAGTAAAACTTCTATAAGACCAAAGTTGGGGAGGAAATGACAAATGGTAAATAGAAAAGTTAACTATATTCAGCACCTTTGGGAATTAGTGCCCCCAGGCACTAACAGATTGACCAGAGAGAGCTGATTTTTCATTGGTTGGAACTCTTTAATGAGGAAAAACATCTTAAGAATATTCTAATACTGATGAGAACATTATCTCCCCCAATATAAATATCACTTTAAATTCTGCTCCTGGTGAGCATAAATGGGAGTCTAGGCACATGGAAGGTGTTCACTAAATGCTTGTTAGACTACTCTATAGATATGTTATGTACATATACATGCATGTTGGGGTAGCTGGGTGGTGCAGTGGATAGAGCATTGGGCCTGGAGTCAGGAAGACCTGGGTTCAAATATGACCTCAGACACTTAGTAGCTATGTGACCCTGGGCAAGTCACTTAACCCTGTTTGCTTCAGTTTCCTCATCTGAAAAATGATCTGGAGAAGGCATTGTCAAATCACTCCAGTATCTTTGCCAAGAAAACCCCAAATGGGGTCAAGAAGAGTTGGATACCACTGAAATGATGCAACAACACATACGTATTACATATAGAGATGTCAATACATCAAGGATCATGGATTGTGTGATGGATTAGTAAATAAGTCTTATGAGTTTTTCATGAGGCTCAAAGAAATTAAATGTCTTGCTCATCTTTGGGTATACTAGTGAGCGTCAGAAGTACATTTGAATACAGGTCTCTCTGCTTCCAAGGCTAGCTCTTTATTAGCAGGTAGGTGGTCTGATGAATAGAGGAAGAGACTTGGAGTCAGGGAGACTTGAGTTTGACCTCTGGCTCACTTACTAGCTGTGTGACCCTGGGTAAGTCGCTTAACTTCTTTGTTCCCCTCTTGGTGGGTGGGTGTGTGTGTGTGTGTGTGTGTGTGTGTGTGTGTGTGTGTGTAAAACATACCTATCTCACAGGGTAGGGATGTAATTTAAAAGGATGAAATTAGTTAACGTGTAGGGAAGGCACTTTGCAAACTTTACAATACTCTATGAATACTAGCTATTATAAAGCTAATGACATCATGCTGCCTCATTAACATATATGCTAATACAGGCTCTCGCTCTCTCTCTATATATATCTCTCCATATATATATAATATATATATATATTATAAATGTAAAGATGCCGCCCTTCCCTTTCTCATTTCTAAAGATTAATATGAAAACAGGGATGCAAATGTTACAGAGTATGCAGTAAGTATTGCCCTAAGTAAAAGTCACATTTTGCCTTTAGCTAGGATGTGACAAAGTACTTAGGAAATATACCACAGAGTATCATGGCTTCAACTGGCCGGAGATCTTCTAAGTCCATGCCTACAGGCTGCTGGTAGCACATCCAACAGCTCTGCCAGGTATTTACTCCGTATTGACAGTAGCCATTATAGATAATGAGCTTCTCCCTACCCCCATTCTAAAACTTTCATTTAAAAATCCGCACACAATATCCTCAGTAACCTTCATACACGCCGCGCGTACTGAACTAAAGCCTCCCATTTCTTCCTGAATAGAAACCACTCCTGCCCAGACCTTGTGCAGCTAGGGATTTGAGTGCAATAGACAATTTCAAAGACTGTTCTTTCTTTTTAACAATCAGTGCATTAGGCTAAAATATTCACACAACGGCAATACCAATAGAAAAGGTTTGCAGCGTAGTGACAAGGTCCCTCTTTTACCTGGATGTGTGGAATGATGAATGAGCATTAGCAGAATATTCTTTTGGCCTTTAGGTGTTACCTTGATCTCCTCACAGAATGCAAATTGACATTATACCCACATTTCTATGGTATTTATTACCGTGGTCACGATGTGAGGGCTTTTTTTTCAATATGAATAGTGTAAAAGGGGAAACATATTACTGCAAAGAGGCATTATTGTGCAGGGAATGTATAAACAGATGAGAAGAACAGCCCGACATGCTCATAATGGAAACTGAAAGTTCTTCATTTTGTACCGATTGTCTACCCTTCCTTTTTAAACAACCTTCCTTTTTTTCTCGCTATCAATACAAAGTTCTTTTTGGTAAAATGAAGTGCATTCATGCTAGCTGAAAGAAGCTTTTAAAGTTGATCTGTGCCCACACAAAAGAGAGGCAGGGCTGGAGCACATCAAGTTGAGGAAGCAAACTTGGTCAATGTTCATTACTCATAGCTCGACACCCCGAGCCTCCACAGCATTTTGTGAAGAATCAGATAAACTTTCCCTGCGATAAACAACTGAAATAATTTTTCTTAGCTGTCAGGCCCCTTTCTCCCCTTTCGAGCCTGTTCTCACACTCTTCCCAGCTCGTAAAAATCAACCAACCGAGCCAGGCTCTTTGGTCTGATAAATGGGCCCCCTTTCAATCGGTGGCAGGCTTCAGGAAAAAGAGATAATCCTGGATAATGTGGACACAGTTTTCATTTCATGTCACCCAATTAAACTGCAATTATCTGGAGTGCAACAGCAGAAAACCTGGAAAGAATGGCCAGAGAATGAGGAGCTGGGGCTCCCTGGGACTCTTTATACTTCACACATTAGCCTAGATTTGTTCTATTCTGATAATAAAGTGCCAGTCCGAGCACTTAGCAGCACACAGCAAGGGCCGGACCAGCTGCAACCTGTAGCCTCCAGTGAAATACCACTGCAGAGTCTATGGGAAATAGGAGTCTGAGCCTCAGGGCTTTTTTGTGGTTCCACTATTTGCATCCAGAGACAGGGTCTGTGGATTGCTGTACAGCTGATATTTATCTGTCTATCTCAATGCATTTCACAATAATATTACATATTCAGAATATGAAATATATTGTGATGGATATATATCACAATATCCATCCCAATACCCACAGAGTAACCACTACTTTTTTTTCCCATGAAGATTCCCAGAAACATGAGAACAAAATAAATGTTCTTTCAGCTGTCATATCAACGCTGCACTTAAAAAAAAAACATTCAAAGAACCAGTTACTTGATGGCAAGAGTGTTATGATAACCAAGTCATTATAAACAGACTTAATAAATCATAGAGATGTATTGGGCTGAGGACTGAATAGATATAAAAAACTCAACAGACAGCTAGTTCAACATTTGGGAATTTATACTTCATTTAAATGTGACGATGTTTGGCCATAGGATAGAAAGTAGGCAAATGGATCAGTCATCTTCCATTGATAAATTGTGAGACGTGCTGGGTAGTAAAGAAGAAAGAGGGGAGGAGAAGAAAGACGTAGATTTTTCAGTGAAGAGAGCTAAAGAAAACACAAAATTTATTGGTTAAACTCTTTTTAAAAATTAATTAATTTATTTTTAGTTTTCAACATTCACTTCCATAAGATTTCGAGTTTCAAATTTTCTCCCCCTGCCTCTCTTCCTTCCTCCCCAAGATGGTGGCAATCTGATCTAGGCCCTACTTATGCATTCATATTGAACATATCTTTATATTAGTCATGACGTAAAGAAGAATTTGCACTAATAGGAGGAGCCATGAGAAAGAAGAAACAAAACAAAACAACAAAAGAAAAGGAAAGCAAATAGTATGCTTCCATCTGCATTCAGACTCCAAAGTTCTTTCTCTGGTTGTGGTTAGCATTTTCCATCATGAGTCTTTTGGAGTTGTCTTAGCTCATTGTATTGCTGAGAAGAGCTAAGTCTATCAAAGTCAGTCATCGCACAACGTGATTGTTATGGTGTACAATATCCTCCTGGTTCTGCTCATTTCACTCAGCATCAGTTCATATAAATCTTTCCAGGTGAAAACACAAAATTAAAGGCGAATATTTAGTACAAATAATCTTGGTTATTTTGTCTAAATGCAATTGAGGGCACATTTTATAACACAGCAGGATTCTCTAGGGAAAAGTTTTCCTGTGGTGTAAGAATAGCCTTTGACAGGATAGATCCAAAATCTCAAATGGGCATTGTTAGTAATGTGTAATAATGATGCTAATTGGTTTATCTCAGAATAAAGCTTGTAAAATGATTAAAATCCAAGAATGGAACTAAAAGGCCCTCCGTGGGCAACATCTATGTGCACTCAATCAACAATACTTTTTACAAAAAAGTACATTTATAAAAATGGAGGATGTTTCGATTAATGACATAAGACCAGGTCATTGCTACTGAAGTTAGAGAAAGATTTCTTCAAGGAGTCTGGGCTTAGTGATTAATGCAATTTTTTTAAGGAAATAATATCATATGGTAACAGATTGTGAATTTGAAGAGACCTCAGAGACCATGTAATCCAATCTTCTCATTTTGCCCATGAGGAAAATTAAATGACTTGCCCAGATCACACAGGCCAGCACTGATCCCAGCACTTTATCCACAAAGCCATGCTGCTTGTTGTAGAAACAGTAGCAACTGTACAGCTTAATTACTGTGGGTTGCAAAAATTAGTACTAACCAAATAGAAAGACACAATCAAGAAGACAGAATTGTATGGCAGAAGTTCATGATACCTCAGAAACTAACAGAAAACAAATCAAACAAACAAATAGAAACAGCTAAGTTGCATGGTGGATAGAGCATCACCCCTGAAGTCAGGATGAGCCTGAGTTCAAATCTATCCTCAGACACTAACTAGCTGTGTGACCCTGGGCAAGTCACTTAACCCTGTTTGCCTCAGTTTCCTCATCTGTAAAATGAGCTGGAGAAGGCATTGTCAAACCACTCCAGTATCTTTGCCAAGAAAACCCCAGATGGAGTCACAAAGAGTCAGACAGGACAGAAAATAACTAAACAATAACAGCAACAAACTTTTAATTAGCTGTTAACTCTGCATCAACTAAAAATGAGTAATTTCTCATTAATTTGGCTTTGTCTTCATGTTTGCATATAACATTTTACTATTCCTCACCTCTGGTATGAATCAATTCCATCATATTCTTCTCTATATACTCCATCCTCTGTCCTTTGTAACTCCTCTTCATGGAAAGTGTCGCTCCTTCAGAAAATGGCAGATCAAGATCTGGCTTGAACCAGAACCACTTACCATGTTGCTATGACTGCTACTCTCAGAGATCCAATGGTTCTATGGGGCCAGTGGCTCTTTCTTCTTCTGTATCAACAGCGACAGAAATCTAACAATCACTTCCACTTTCTCCTTCACCCTAGGGAATTCAATGTCTAGAGTCATTTTCTCTCCTAGGCTACCAATATTTTGCAACAGTCTTCTTTTTAACTGGAAAAAAAAAACAGCAGTTAGGTGGCACAGTGGATAGAGTGGAGGGCTTGGAATCACAAAGACCTGAGTTTGAATCTGGCCTCAGACACTTACTAGCTGTGTGATCCTAAGCGAGTCTCTGAACCTCTGGTTATCTCAGTTTCCCATCTGTAAATTGGGGTTAATAGTAGCACTTCCTTTATAGGGTTGTTGTGAGGATGGGAAGAATTAATATATATATATGTATATATATATATACATATATATGCATATATATGTGCTTTGTAACTCTTAAAGTGCTATAGAAATGTTAGGCATTACTATTATTGCTACCGTTAATAAAAATGTACCTTCGAAGTCACACAGGAAGCATAAGAGATGTAATACAGAGATGGATGTTGAAAGGTGGCCTATTCTCCAAAAGTAATAAGGCAATAATTTTCACAGTAATGATATTAACAACATTAAGCAACATGTGTAGCGCCTTTCATCTGAGCTCAAAGCCCTCTACAAATAATGGTCTAGATTTTCATCCTGTGTAGCTTTATGGGAGAATTCCACACAATTACAATAACATAATAACAATATTATAATAATACCTTATGTTTACATAATATCTATCTCTGAGAAATTCAAAGTACTTAGAGATGTTAATCTAATTAATCCCTAGATCCCTGTCAGACAGGTAGAAGGACAGGTAATATTTAATTTAATGCCATTTAGGAAATGATGGGAAAACTAACATTCACCACCTCCCTACCTCTCAGGTATTCTATGAGCAGAAAACAAAACAAAAAGATAGACCAGATTCCAATCCTGTTTAACTATATGAAAGGAAAACAACAATAATAATGGAAGCAAAATTAATAATAATGTTTAGATCGCCTTTCATCTGATGAACTCAAAGTACTTTGAAATCATGGGTTGACTCCATATCCTGTTTTACTCAGTGGGAGAGTTCCCCACACCTCCAAAGCCTGTGAACAAAGGCTGACCATGTTCTGCCGGGGGAGGCACAGGAAAAGAGCCGACCTACTTATCTTGAGTTCCCCAATGTAGATGAATGAATGAACATTTACTAAGCACTGTGTGCCCAATACGTGCTAAACACTGGGGATGTAAATACAAAAGCAAGACTCTTTCAGCTTCAGGGAGGCGACATTCAAATAAGAGGAGACAAACGATGAATAGGAAAATGGTGGTTAGAGAGGAGTATTTTGGTTTGGAAAGTCACAGGGATTATGATTGGAAAAATAGGAGTGTACACTAACACACCTTTTCCAATAGCAAGATCTGATCATGTTTCCAGGACTAGAAAGGGGAGCAGGGAGGGCATGCCCTAGGTCAAAGAGCAGCTGGTGAGAAGACAACAGAGAAGTAAAATAAAGCAGTCCATGTGAGATGCTTCTCTGCCAAGTACATGGGGAGTGGAGGAGCAGGGGCAGGTGTTCCAGAGCTAAAAGGGTCAAGTCCTCCAGGTTATGGTCTCTGCTCCAAGGGTGCTACAGCAAAGTGGCTGGTAAAAAGATAGCTGAGGAGTAAAATATTTGGCATCTTGAATGCAAGGAAGCTATGATGAGCTAATGGCAATTGATAACAACTATTTCTATAGCATTTGGTGATTCGAAAAATGCTGTGAAGAAGGAAAGTAGAGAAGGAAAGTATATAGAAAGATGCTGCTTTTCATATCCTATCAAGGTACAATTATGATTATTAGATTGTTTAAAAATGTGGTGTGTAAATGACAAAGTACAGGTGACTTCCAATTGTTTGTAGAAATGGATGCAAGACATAGTACCAACAATCTCAAAAGTCATTTGAAGTGTTTCCTTGGCACTAATCTTTGAGTAAGAGTTTGTCTGGGCTTCCCTAATACTTCGAACAAAAATAACAAAGCTACATTTTTGAACTTACTTAAGAAGAGCTGGAAAATTGCCCCACTTTCCTATCCTGCCTCCCTGCTCAATTAAATGATCTCTGTGGTTCCTCCCAGCTTTAAAATGTAAAATTCTGTGGTTGCCTTCCCTCCCCATCAGGCTCCAATCCCATTCTGTTCCAGAGAGGCAGCCTCAGTCTCAGAGAGAAGAATCACAGAATCTCAAAATTTGATGACACCTCCCAGGTCATCTAATCTAACCCACACCTGAACAAAAACCCCTTCTTCATCACACCGAGTAAATATCTAGGCTCCTTTGCTCACAACTTCTTCACAGTGGGAGTATCAGGCGACAGAACAAAGTCTTTTCCTTTTCAGTTTCTTGAGCCTACACCTTCTTCTCCATTTATACCAACTTAGTCCAAATCCTTATCTCATGGGTAAATGGGGGTGGGGCTAGGGCTGGGAAAGGAGGGAATAAGCACTTATTTAGTGCCTACTATATACTAAGCACTTTTTACAAATATCTCATTTAAGCCTCACAACAAACAACCCTGAGAGGTAAGTGTCATTATTAACTACATTTTATAGTTAAGGAAACTGAGGCAAATAGAGTTTTTGTCACTTGCCCTGGGTCACAGAGCTAGTAAGTAGTATGGTCAGATTTGAACTCAGGTCTTCCAGAATCCTGAATTGGGGTAGCTTGTTGGGGCAGTGGATAAAGTACTGAGCTTAGAATCAGGAAGACTCATCTTCATGAGTTCAAATCCAGACTCAGATACCTACTGGCTGTGTGACCCTGGGCAAGTCACTTAACCCTATTGACCTCAGTTTCCTTATCTGTAAAATCAGCTATAGAAGGAAATGGCAAATCATTCCAGTATCTTTGCCAAGAAAACCCCAAAATGAAGTCACAAAGAATAACATAAAACTAAAATGACTCATCGACAAGTTCCTGAATTTAGGCCCAGCACTTTCTTCACTACCTCACCTCTTTGATCATACCGTTCTCTGTCCTAGGTATTAAACTTTCCAGATCCAGCTCACCTTTGACCTCATCCATTTGCCTAACCACAGAGATCTCTTTTACTTTTAAACCCTTATGGTATCCGCCGTCTAGACGCACATTTGTCACTTGCACTCTTTTTTGCATTGTCATTTAACTATGTTTGTGCTTATGTTTTGTTTTCCCAAAGAGACTGTAAGGTCCTTGAAGGCAAGGACAGTAATGAATGACTAATTATATTACCACAGACTCTAACCATGTGCCATTCGATACATATTTGTTGAAGAATGGATGGAGGGAGGGATCTTTCTTGATTGGTGAGAACCTGGGACAAGTAGGATTGGAAAGCTGCTCTGTCACTTCCAGCTTAGATTGGGTTTGCAGGTTTCAGCCTGGGGAAGTCAGCAGAGGAGGTGAGAAAGTTAGAGAAACTAAGGGCGAAGCAACTATATCTTATAATTTTAAAAGTAGATAATCAGTTTTCAGATAATGGAGAATTGATTGTATTGCTCCAGGTCCTAGTTAGAGTTCCAGAGTAAAGATAAGGAAGCCCCAGGGCACTGACATGAGGAAGTTCTTCTGCTCAGTGACCACAATCCCTGTGCCTGGCCTTGGGTTCTTCTGCTGACTTGCCCAACCCTGACTACTACCCCAAGGGGCCCATGAATGGGCCCTCTTTTCCCCAGAGCAATCTCCTTCTCTAACCCCCACAAAGGTCAGGCTCTGTACAAAACTAGCCACCCTCCGTCTGAGCTCCACGTATGGCACCTATAGCCAGACCATTGTCTGAACTACTAGCTTTGCACCCTCCACTCTCATCCCCCCAAACTGTTTTTGCCCTCAGGTGAAAGAATTCCTAGTTAACACTCTGGTTGGGGTGACTAAAAGATCGTAAAAATCACAGAATGGAAGAGTTGTGTTTTGAGATTTTTACTATTCCTTTCAATCAATCAACAAACATTTTTTTAAAACCTACTATGTGCTAGGTGCTAGGGATACAAGTACAGAAGTCCCTATCCTCAAGGTGCAGGATTTTATTGAAGAAAACAGCACACACATATATGAACACCTATGGAATAAAGATAAAAGAGTTAATACAAGGTAGTCAGATACAAAATAGGGCTAGTTTGGGAAGGGCTTCACCTTAAAAGGGAAGGAAATAAACATTTATTAAACACCTACTATAGGCCAGGTGGGGCAGCTAGATGGCACAGTGGATAGAGCACCAGACCTGGAATCAGGAAGATCTGAGTTCAAATCTATCCAAGGGGAGGGAACCTTCAGCCTGGAAGCCACGTGTGGCCCTCTAGGTTCTCAAATGCAGCATTTTGACTGAATCCAAACTTCACAGAACAAATCTCTTTAATAAAAGGATTTGTTCTGTAAAACTTATACTCAGTCAAAAGGCTGCACCCAAGGACCTAGAAGGTCACATGTGGCCTCCAGGCAGCAGGTTCCCCACCCCCTTCCCTCAGACACTTACTAGCTGTGTGACTCTGGGCAAGTCACTTAACCTCTTTTTGCCTCAATTTATCATCTGTAAAACAGGGACACGGGGGGCGGAGCCAAGATGGCGGCTGGGAAGCAGTGACTGGCGTGAGCTCCCCACCAAGTTCCTCCAAAAACCTATAAAACAATGGCTCTGAACCAATTTTAGAGCTGCAGAACCCACAAAGTGGCAGAGGGAAGCAGGGC